>CM053029.1:398910415-398929139 GCA_028564925.1 Lithobates sylvaticus | reverse complement strand
CTTGTTTCAATTAAAACCCCACTTTTCCAAAAACATTTGTCATTGGGACGGAAAGTGAGGTGAAATGTTCTGAACAGATGTGCAAAGACAGCAAATGTTACAGGGGTGATAACCCCTCCCTATGTTCTCCAAAAAGCCTAAAAATAGATTTTTTTGGGATGGAGCTACACTTCATAATGTACCTGTTCAGATTCTACTTAAGAACAAACCTACAGTCCCTCTCTTGTTTGCACCGCCTATATACTGCTGTTCAGAGTATATAGGGTTGTAGGTATAGGGTTTTATTTTGGGTGTGGGGTCCCCCTTAATATCCATACAAGACCCAAAGGGGCTGGGGTGGGGGGGGGGATGATGGGGTAGCCATGCCATTTTTCTCAAGGTTTTTTAGCCATATGGCCAGGACAAGACATGACATTAAAGCCGCAAGTGGTTTCTTTTTTTCCTTTACAAATGTCATTTTGTGCAGGGACAGTTCTAAACACAGGAAACACATGCCACTTCACAGGCATATTTTAGACACCCCCCAGGTACCATATTTAAAGGAATATTTCACTTTTTTTTTCACTTTATGCATCATTAAAATGACTGCTCCCGAAAAAACTTTAGTTTTTTAAAGTTCTTTTTGCATTGATATATGTCCCCTGGGGCAGGACCCGGGTCCCCAAACCTGTTTTATGACATTAACATGCATATTGGCCGTTATAATTAGCAATTTTGATTTTGAACATTCGCGTCCATTGTAACGAATAGGGTTCGAAAATTCGCGCAAACTTTCGGTCCGTTCGAAGGTTCTGGTGCGAACCGAACCCGGGGGTGTTCGGCTCATCCCTAATTGGGATGCTCCAGCCCAGGATCGGCCTCCCTGGCACTTTCCCCTCTACCCTTCCTGACTGTCAACCATCTACTCTTTTCCAGTGCCTGCTCCTCTTTGTCTCCACCTACCTTTGTTCTGACCCCTGCAGGCACCTGCCGGGTACGTTCCCAGCTATCCATTAGTATGGAGGGTCTCTTCAGTGCTGACAGTTGCTTCTCAGTGTGCTTACATTTTAATCAATGTGCTTACATTTTGCACAGCGGTATTCGATCAATCGGATGATCAAGGAACGCATACATTCCGCAAGATGTACACCGAGTAGCATCTCCACACCCGACGGGAATCGTACCTACTAATTTAATGAGAATTGGAGATTATACCCTGTCCAACTAGCTTCCTGACACTAATACTACTAGCTTCCTGATATTATACAACTTGATAGGAAAAATTCAAACTTAGATCTCACCATTATTGTTCTTATGTTGTTTTGCTATGTTCTTTTTATATGTACCATTCAACTCATATTAAGTATATACTGGATGTATCTATTTTTCTGTAATACATTTGTACTAAACTATGACACTCTTCAAAAAAATAGTTTGTAAACAAGAATGAATTCTGCCGTGTACATGGTAAAATGTTTTAAGGGAAAACATTGACGTGTGCCAAGTGACAGAACTTTCAGATGCTTGAATACTTGGGAGTTGCTTAGACAAAAATATTTATGCACAAGCATGTAGATTGTACAATGTTATTAATGTGCACTGTAGCTTGATTTGGGTAAGATCTTTTTCAATGTAGATTAATGACAGCACACATAATGTTTTACTAGAGGTTAAGCATCATTTTGTCTGGTTTATACAATACAGAGATGCCCTCAACAATGAAGAGTGTAAGTTATATTCCCCCTTTTGACTGGCTATTCTGGCTTAATGAACCGTACAAATTGATGTTTCATTTGGAAAGTTGATTAAACACAGTAGCAACAAAATTGTTCTTCATTTGCATTGTTACGTGTGTATGTAAATGCATGAAAACATACATTGGCGCATTGTAATGAGAACGGATGGTGTGGCTGCCCTATTCTGGAATACTGTTTAATTTTATGAAGTCTAATAAATTTGTGGCCTGACCTCATTTTTAAACCGCAACCATGGTCTTGTTGCTGTGCCATGCTGTAATTTACTAGATAAGCTGCATGAATGAATACAGGGATTTGGTTAAATGACCTATGGATTAAATAAATTGAGAGGGCTGATGTACCCGTTCTGTATATTACTGTGATACTTACAGAAACATATACAAATGTATAATATATATGGGAAGTTCCATTTACTGTGTATATATAATTAGGTTCTCTGCAGTAGGTGTATGGTTTTGCTCGTTCACCTAATTACATCAAATGGATTGGTTAAATTATTAGCCAACTCTTTAAAGGATAAGTTTGCCTTTCTAAAAGAAAATAATAAATGCTTATTTTTTTGCAGGTAACCACAAAAAGTGATTATTTTTTTTTTTTTTTATGAGCCTGTAAAGCATTGCACCCTTGAACAGCAGTCTGTCTGCTTGTACCTCGTATGGGCAGTAGAAATGTGCTGAATGGAAAAAAGAAATTGTTTTGTTTATGTTAGAAATTTCATTGTGTTGATTTGTTTCTGAATTTATTTAAGGGGAAGTTCCACCCATATAAAATATACAAAAAGTATAGCTGCTGACTTTTAATAATCGAACACTCACCTGTCCCACAGTCCAGCGATGTGGGCGAATGAATCCCTACTCCTCTCCCCCTCCTCTCCTCTGCGCCGGCATTGTGACTGCTGTGGTTTCACAGCCGGGCACGCACTGCGCATACGCGAGCCAATCTGTGCTCTGCGCTCCCGCTTACCCAAAAGGAAAGAAAAAGCTCTGCACCCAACGAAGACTCCTGCTGCCTGCCAGCTCCGGCACCTAATAGATCTTAAATAAGAACAGGCGACCCCCTGTCATCGACCCAGCATGCCCAGGTGGATGGGATGAGGTCAACCAATAACATCATCAATCGGAGCATGCTAGGTCGATGACATCACAAGGGGCCGGGGTCACCCAATGACATAATCGGCAGGCCCAGCACCTTTATTATTTAAGAACTGTCAGGTGGCGGATCTGGCAGACAGCGTGAGTCTTCATCGGATGCAGAGATTTTTTTTCTTTCAGGTCAGCGGGAGATTTGGGCATCGTAAATGATGATGGAAGGAAGGCCAATTTGTTAAAGGGGACTTCCAGATTATGATAAGCCTCCTACCTGCAGACCCCCACAACCACCACCAAGGGCTGTGGGGAAGAGGCCCTTGTCCCCATCAACATGGGGACAAGGTACTTTGGGGGGGAGAGCCCCCCAACCCAAAGCACCCACCCATGTTGAAGGCATGTGGCCTGGTATGGTTCAGGAAGGGTGAGCGCTTGCCCCCCACTTTCCTGGCCTGCTGGGCTGCATGCTTGGATAAGTGGCTGGTATGGATTTGGAGGGGGACCCCACACTTTTGTTGATAAAAAAACATTCCTCTCTGTCGCAATCTATGTACATTTTTTTTTTACAAACTTTGTTGCAGATTCCCACCTTTTGTTCTTCTTAAAAAATCCCTGTGTGTTTGTCTGTGTCCATGTGGTAAGTAAATCAAATGTGAGTGGTTTCATAATTATCAGTCATCTGCTGCACCTGCAGGGCTCTAATGAGGAAGATTGCAGGGTCTGCATCCCTTTAGATGTGATTTCCTATTGGGAGTATCTCACCAAAAATTAATTTTTTTGTTGCAGGGGGTGCCTGATATCTGACTTGTTCTTACTTCTGGGAAAATCAGTGAGCCATTCACACAAGCAGGAAATTATGTTTCTGGGGAGGGGGGGGGGGGGGGGCATTCTGTACTCATTCTGTGTAAAGAACACCTCCAGGTAGCCATATTGCATTGCATTTTACAGAAAATTTCAGAGCTACAGATTGAAAAGCAAAGGTAATTTTTAATAACATTTAATTACAATATAACTTAAGTAGCAATTGTATAAGCTATATTATATTTTTAATTTTATTTGCTATTATTTTTTCCATGAAGGTGGAGTTGCCCTTTAAATTTGGGGTGACCCCACGTTGGTTTTTTTCTGCATTTTTCACTCCTGGTAACTTGGTCGTTAAGGAGCAGGCCGGGAAGCCAGCCGCTGTGTCATTAACGATCAGCTATACTTCACACAGAATTAGAATTGATCAATCATTTTTTGACCGCTCCGAAATTGAATCGTTCCGGAAATTGGGAATTTGTTATAAAACAAATATACAAAACTAAATTAAACACATTTCAACAACATTTTTTACTGTTTCAATCCAAGAATTCAGATACATCTGAATCTCTGAATAACCAAAAATTTGTCTGAATTAATATTTGGACAGAAACAACTTGCACATGTCTAACAGTCAGGCAGTTGCACAATGTTTGGAAGACTGAATAAACTACCTAGAGCGCTCACTAGTGCTCTGGCAGTTCATTGAGAACTACAAGCTGTCAGCCACAAAGGGTGTAGTTCATTCATTCACAGATCTCTGTAAATGAATGACGCGGCCATCTGGGCTGAGTGCTTCCAATAAGTCACCTCCTGCACCTCCAAAACTTTTTTTTTTTAAATTGTGACAGTGGGTGCGAGGAGAATATGCCTGGCCTGCTGTCACAATGGGGAGGATCAGCAAGATGCTTCAGGAGTGAGAATATGTTACATGTTCTACCCTAACAAAGGGTGGAACATGTAACATGTTCCCAAAGTTGAACCCATCTTGTATTAGGAATGAACCCAGTGTAGTCATGTGCGATTAGTTTCGTATGAATCCAAAATTCGTACGAATTTTCGTAAATTCGTACATTCGGGAGGATCCGAAATACGAATTGCTATGCTTCCGAATGTTTTATGAAATTTCGTTTACGAATTTCGGATGCAAATTCCATTACAACGAAACGAGAATGTTTGTTAATTCCGATTATTCGTTATGATGAAGTTAAAAAATGCAGGAAGTCAGCACAGCACAGGGATGTTGGGAGCCCCTCATAATAAATTCATCATAACGAACATTCATAATTGTTACGAAACGAAACCTAACGAAAATTTGTATTTAGTACGAATCCAAATTGAATTTCGGACACGACTTTTGAAATACAAATTCATTCTAATACGAAATGTAACGAACTGAAACAGTGTTTGGTTCAATTCAGACTGAACATTGGTTGTTCAGGCATTCTTCTGAACAGTGAATGTTTAGGATATTTAACATGGATGAATGTGACATGTGGGTGCTTACCAACTACTGACATAAACTGGCCCATTTACTTACATGACTAGAAATCCCTGGCTGCACAAGAAAATGGGTGGGGATCGGTTATTGCATTATATAGCTGATGACAGATTGGGCAGCTGTCATTTGGTTAGTGGCACTTTTGGGATTGGATGTGTGTGCTGGGTCATTGGGTTTTGTGCTGGGCATTATGATTGATGATGGATTTCAATTTTTTTTAATAAAAGTCAAACAGTTGGGTGTCTTAACCACTTGACCACTGGGCACTTAAACCCCCTTCCTAACCAGACAAATTTTCAGCTTTCAGTGCTCTCACATTTTGAATGACAATTACTTAGTTAATTAGACAATTAATTAGTCATACAACACTGTAACCATATGACATTTTTGTTCCTTTTTCACACAAATAGAGCTTTCTTTTGGTGGTATTTAATCACTGTTGTTTTTTTATTTTATTTTTGTTGCGCTATAAAAGAATAAAGACTGAAAATTCTGTAAAAAAAAAAGTTTTTCTTTGTTTCTGTTATAAAATTTAGCAAATTAGTAATTTTTCTTCATACATTTTGGCCAAAATTTATACTGCTACATATCTTTGGTAAAAATAAGTACAAATTGGTGTATATTATTTGGTCTTTGTGAAAGTTAGAGTCTACAAGCTATGGTGCCCATATCTGAAAATTGATCACACCTGAAGTACTGACGGCCTGTCTCATTTCTTGAGACCCTAACATGCCAGAAAAGTACAAATACCCCCCAAATGACCCCTTTTTGGAAAGAAGACATTCCAAGGTATTTAGAAAGAGGCATGGTGAGTTTTTTTGATGTTGTACATTTTTCCCACAATTCTTTGCAAAATAAAGAAACCATTGGAGGAAGAAGAAACCACCGGAGGAAGAAGACATGTTTTTTTAATAAAGGACTTTTGTGTTTTCTAACACTACACTTCTTTTTTTTTTTTGGGTGAATGGGTAGGGGTACAATGTACCCTATACTCATTCACATGGGGGGGGGGGCAGGATCTGGGGATCCATCTGTTAAAGGGTGCTTCCAGATTAAGATAACCCTCTTGCCTGCAGTCCCCCATAACCACCACCCAGGGTTGTTGGAAAGAGGCCCTTGTCCCCATCAACATGAAGCCACCCCTGCCCCAATGCACCCCCCAGTTGAGGGCATGTGGCTTGGTACGGTTTGGGGGGGCCCCCTTTCCTGACCTGCAAGACTGCATGCACGGCTAGGGGTCTGATATGGATTATGAATGGGACCCCACGCTGTTTTTTGTTTGTTTTTTGGCATGGGGTTCCCCTTAAAATCCATACCAGACCCAGAGGGACTGGGGAGGGGACCCCGCTCTGTTTAATTTCATACTTTTTAATTGTCTGCTTTTTCTTACAATCAGCTGTCAGTCGGGAAGCCCGCTGACAGCTGATGAGTCATCGGTTGTTAAGGACGCGGCAGCCGATTTCCCGGACTGCTGCTTACAAACCAGCTGTTTGTCAAAGAACAGGCTGTTTTTTGACAAATCCAGGTCCGCTCCTTACTAGCAACCAGTTCAATGAGGTAAATTACAGCATCAAATAATGCTGTAATTACTGCTAAATCGAACAAATACCGCATTCGGTATTTAATGGTAAATTCTTAGTGAATTGAACTTTCACATCTGATTTACTGCATGCCGTATTTTACCACGTTTTATTTAACTCTTGGTGAATCAACCCCATTGTATGATCTGTGATGTATTGATCAAACAAAAACTGATGTGTTGCTGATTCTGTAGCATGCACAATTAACTTTTGAATCCTCAATTATCCCTTTGAATTATGGACCCATAATCTAAGTTATAGGACTGCTTAATTGTGAATAGGTGAGATTATCAGGTCAGACATAATCATCTTGACTGGACAAAAATAAAAATCACTTTAAAATAAAATAAGGTAGCCTGTCATGATGCACATGAAAATCGCTCAATTGTGCATTACAGAACTGATTTTGGAAAGTTAAAACTCAACTGTTTTCTAGATTGTACAGCCACTTAAAAATCAACAAACAAATGAACACTGGGAAAAGTAATTGAAATAGACAGTGATGGATTAAAGAATGTATAAGGTGTTTTGCAGAGATAGAGAAATGATCAATAGGTCAAGTACAAAATAGACAGCTGTCTGTTATTGAATACTGTGCTAAAGTGTAACCGGGCCCCAGAAATGTAAATTTGTAGTTAATGGTAAATGATAATAGCAAGGCTGTTATGAATAAATATTCTAGAAACAGGGAAGTGCTTTGTAGAAACAAAAGCAATAATGGCTAATTTTGAAAGACGGTCCAAAAAAAAGAAGGACATTTCTGCAACATACAAGCTATATATATATATTCATTAAAGGAAGGTGAACAAAAAAAATGACTCAAATTAAATCCATTCTGTATTAATTAATACACCAACTAATGTACAGTATTTTTATTGCTAGAGAATGGGGGTGGGCAGGAGACCTGCAAGAGTTCCTGGATCAAAGACAACTCAGGCCTACTTTGTAAAAATAACAGTATGGAGGAAATATAAAAGCAATTGCATCGGACCGAACAGTACAATATATTATATCAGCAATGCACATAATTTGAATTTGGATCAAAGTCCCAGACATTGTGACAGGATTATATTTCATTGCAACATTTTATATTTCATTCAGACCCACCATCCAGGGTGTCGCAGCATAACAACTGATGACAGGAACTAAGAATAGGCATATAGGTAGCGGGCAGTGGCAAGTAAAGTTAGAAAGTAGATTTATAGTGCTCACGTAGTGACGGGATCTATTTATACAGACCCAACAGATTTCCACGTAGGTGTTTGACCACACCAGCTGGTGATGATCATTTAGGCACATAGGTAATCCTGACTCATGACCATGCTATGAAAATAAATGATTTGAAGCATAATGTAGCAACCAGCATATTGCAACCATAAGCAGAATGCAGCATTGATACAGGCTACAAATAGCTATTGTCCATTCCGTGTCCTATGACATATATATATATATATATATATATATATATATATATATATATACTGCTTCAGTTACTTCCTATTTGGTCACTGTTCCAGGTAATGCTGGCATGAAGAGTATGTTCCTTCCTTATATATTTGCAAAGTAGGTATGCATACATTACCCGCACTTGCAAATGTCTCGGGCCTTGGGTAACTGGTCTGCTGTGGCTGTACTCACTCTGCTTTCCATCATTCTCGCACTTTCTGGATCTCACTCCAACCCATCAGGGCAGCAGATAGCGTCATGTGACGCTGGTGACATCAACACCTTTCCCAATGCAGTAGCATAACTTCATCTGGACATTGGGTGGTTCCCTGGCTAACCCTTTTTATGGCGTTTAACCCACCCCTGACACATTTCTTAAAGAAACCGATAACATTTGCTTGCTGTGCAGTATGTGTGCTGTTTACTTCATTGGTTTCAAAAATTAATTGACATTGCAGAGGCCGCCCCAATTCTAATAATAATGTATACTTGCCTGTATTTTGACCATTCTAGATCAAGTTGTACCATGCATTTATATCGGGGACCATATTCAAAGACTTGGAGAAAATGAAAAAGATCATAACCTATATCAAAGCTGAATCCAAAGGCACATGACAGGTAGGACCACATACCAAAAGAACCCCAAAACCAAACACAAAAAGACAGAAAGACCAAAAACTGGCAGGTCAAAGCATCTTCCAAGCATAATTTTATTACAAAGTCCTGGGGGATAACTATATAGGTACAGATGGAAATGGAACCAAAGTTCTTCTAGGTCCATTTTATCACTGTCCATAGGATTCTGTGTTGCTACTTGGCTGGAACTTTGTCTTATGGTTCAAGGAATACCTGTAAATTTAGCTCAGTATACAGACTGTTTGGAATTAGTGACTTCAATCTGTATATCCACATTTTTTTTCTTTTTGTAACAATACCAGGTTGAAGTCACCTCTTCTTGGAGGCAATTTAAGTACGTAGATCCCTTTCACTTTCAGTAGTTTTCCACCGTGGTACTGGGCAAAGTGTCTTGCCAATGGTTTCTCTGGGTTCTTCTTTTATTTCTCGCATATGTTCCCCTATCCAAATTTTAAGGGTGCGTTTTAGCCTGCCTATGTAGAACGTGTTACAGTAGCAGGACCCTTAAGGTAGAGCAATTGATCAAGTCTCTTATTTGGAAACCTTTTTCATCCAAGACATCCCTAAAAGTGTCCATTCCATTGACAGAAGGGGAGTATTTGGCAACATCTGCAAGGGAACATCCCCTTGCTTCTAGAGTATTGTGAGAGCCATGTCGTTTTTGGCTCCTTCGTGAATTCTGAATGTATTACTATGTCCCCCAGCCAATCACGGTGGTCACATGACCGAAATGCCAAAGCTAAGGGGTTAAATTCAGAATCGATTTTGCCATTACACAATCTGGTAATAAAATACAGGGGAAATCAAATATCTTACAGCTGATTTCCAAGTTTCATGTAACTTCAATTTGTTAATTTGAACTGCTCTACCAAATGAATTATTTACTTCACAACAGTTGCAGCAGGTGGGAGCACTTTATACATTGTATGTAGCCTAAGCTACTTACAGTATACAGCACTGTGTTCTGGCAGTGGGAGACCTTCTGAGTCAGACTGAGCGCTGCTCACCATTCAGAGGTTGCTTTTGTATTCTATGAATGAATAAATAGCTTCCTCTGGCTGGGGTGGAGAGGCAGGCTGATGACTTCATAAACTCCACCTCAGCTAATCAGCAGAAGTTTTGTATTAATTCATAGAACATGGTGAGCAGCACTCATCTCAACTCAATTTTGTTTTTCGGGAGCAGGATGGGAAGGTCTCATCCTGCTGCCAGAAAACACTGCTGTATACTGTATGTAGATGAGGTTATATAGAGTTTTTTTACAGCCCTCCCAGCCACTGCAACTGTTAGTGAAGTAAATATTTAGTTTGGACAAGCTTGGTTAAAGTAACTATTAACTATTTAAATACTATTATCCATTTAAAGATTAATGAAACCTTGAAATCAGCTTTACCATTTTTAAAAAAGTTAAAATGCCTACTTTACTGTAATAGCCTTGCCTAATCTGTATGTTTTCTAACAGGCAGGACAACTGAGGTAACTTTTAACCTGGGTAACTGATAGGGATCAATCAAATTCATAACATTGTCTTACAATGTATTCAAACACAAGCACAAACATGTAGAATATGTTCAGTAATTTTCAGTCCTTAGATGTGGTGACTACATTTATTTTATTTTATTTCAGGTTAAGTACCTTCTCTGCAAGTACAGAAAAACACTTTTTGATGCTGCAAAAAATCTTTGTATCATCCTGTGCACTGGACTGAAATCCCAAACAATGTAATAAGCTTTTCCATGAGTATTCTGTCAACTACAAAGCAATTTTTCCTTTATGTAATAGAGATGATGAGAGGGGGAGGTCAAATAAAGAGAGCAACCTTGGGTGACAATGCTTTGTCATCCTAGGACAGGAAATATGTAAGGTGTAAGGCTGAGATTTTAACCATCTACGGCTGGCTTAACTGTCAAGATCACCAGGTGAAAATGAAAAAAGGTCTGAAAAAAATAAATCAAATGTAGCCACAACAAGAGTGGGAAAGCTGCAATATGTTACATTTTAGTTTTGGGGTTTCAACATAATTTAAGTGGCTTTGCCTAGGCTTAGATGATGTCATCAATCTGCTGCAGGCAGGAATAACCATTTCCTCATGTGTTTGCCTGTATGTAATTTGCCTTGTTTGTAGGTATTCAAACCAAATGCCATTTACATACAGGCCCATGTCATTTGTGATTGAACCCCCTCCCCTAAGGGCAATTATTCCTTTGACTTTGGCGCCAATGCCTGCTATAAAAGGCAGGCAGGTGAAATGCTGGTCCTCGGATAGTGGAATGCAGATGTAGAGATGTGTTTCAGGTAAGTGCATACCGTGGGTAGCAAAGGGCAGATATAGAACCTATATAGAGGCTACAACACCTTCTATGTTATGTGTTTGGCGTGCAACATTGTTGGATCTGCTGTACATTAAGGTGGTGGATAGATCTAGTAACCTCATGTTGGATACATGGTTGTTGCCAAGCTGATGCACCTGTATATAATGTACCATAGCTGTTGGAGATCTTGTTTCAGTCTGAACCATTTCAGATTTAGCCTAATGTTATAGACTCGTATTCCTGTGAAAATTTGAAAGTAAACCATGGGAGCCATGTTTTGTGGAATCTCTCAACCTTGTCACAGGATTGTGCTAATGTTTCTTCCATTTTGCATATCCGTTATTTTGCGTAGTCATTCTTGCATGGATGGAACCCAAGGGGAGTTCCAGAGAGTCAGAATTAAGGACTTGGTGGCGTTTAGAAGGTGTTTGGATAGGGAGTTTTTATGAGTGTGAAATTTGTTATATGAAGTAGTGTTGGATTCAATATGAACTCATGTAATATCACATTCCCAATATCTTTGAGGACAGAAGGCATTCCCTGGATTGGAATGTAGCCAGGTTGGAAAACACACCAAAAGCTTTGTAGCCCACCTGCTGTGACATGTGTAATTAGACGGTTACTATAAGGTCGCTATGGATACCTGAAAGGCAAAGGGGGGGTGACTTTGAGTGGGTGTGGGGGTTTGAATGAATAGTTCGCACACACAGGAGTCTCTCTGTTTTGCTGGGAATCCTTGACATGAGAAGGTGTCTCTCTGCCTTTTCTCTTATGAACACAGCTGATGGTGATTCCATTCAAGCCGCATGGCTTGGCAGCCATTTTAAGGTTCTCATGGAGGGCCTGGTGATAAGTATCTTTGATATTCTTGTATTATGTGATTTGATTGTAAACTTTGTGATATTGTAATATATCTTTTAATACTTTATGTTAGCATTCCTGATTCTTGGGAAATAAATAAGATGGTGATTTACTAGCAGTAGTTTGTGTTTGGTTTCATAGCTAACCTCGTATTGTTGTGATACTAACAGTAGCATGCGCTCATAGGTTTAACAGACTAACAACATTATAGGGACTAGACAAATTAATACATAGATATAAGTATTATATTGCGTACTTCATTTGGCACCCCATAGATTTAGACGTGTAGAATATTGTTTTTATGCACAGGATTCACAAACCCTAAGGCATTTGTTGTTTTGAGTCCCTAATCCTCAGACATCCAGAATAGAAAATCGTCTCTAGTGTGGACAAGATTGGCGCTGGCTCGCAAATTCTGAAACCACGCTTGGATGGTCATGAAAATTCTGTGAAAGATCTCATCGGTGAAACGGACGCGTAGAACCTGGTGAGAGCTGTGGCTGATATATGTATATATATGTTAAATGTTGTATTGCTAATGCAAAGTGTTAGAATACTTGTAGCTGGTCAAGAGGGCTGATCACCCTTGGTTAAAGATTGACAGGAATTACCATACATCTTTGACGAAAAGTGGGAGAAATAGATTGTTATTTTCAAGTTTTTTTACGTTTTTATTTTTTATTTATTTTTTTGCATTTTTACCCATGTGGCAGGAAGGCCTAACAGGATTTTTACCCTAGCAGGAAGGCATTGATTAAGAGTCTGCCTTGTGTCTTAGAATGTGCCTTGTGTCTTGTTGTAAAACTACAAGTAACAAATTTGTGTTTAAACGGATGTGTATCGTTTTTTTTTTTTTTTTGTTGGTTGTCTATCTGTATTGCATTGTGTAAGCAACTGGTTGAGCAACTTCAATGTGGGTAGGCTAATTAGCATATCAATGGAAGTCATTGAAAGTTTCATTAACAAACATCAGCTGATAATGCCACAGTAAATGTGGTTAGTCTTTTCAATGGATAGGCAAAAGTTGTATTGTTTAGAATGATATCAAGTAAAAGTGATAATGAATGAAGAATCTTGAATGCTATGGGAGCGATTATTTTTTTTATTTTTATTTGTTTCCCGTGAGTTGTAAGAGCTAACGATAATTGGGTTTGGTTTAGTACTCAGTGCAGTGTTGGAACGTTAGTACAAATAGAAGTGTGGATTGTGTGCTTGTGAGAATGGAACTTGTGTATACATATGTTAAGAAGTACGCCTCTGCCAGTTATCATTCATGTGCAGATGAACCTCTTAAAAGCCAGTGTAATGTACTAGTGTCTCAGTGTCAGCAACAGAATAGCAGATTACTGGGTAAACAGCTAAAAAAGAAAGCGAAAAAGGAAAAATTGGCTAATGAGATTGCAGTGTTGCTCAGAATTAAAGTTATATCTGAGCAAACTGGGGAGAAGTGGGAAGCAGAAAGGAGACATCTCGGTGAAGATATAGAGGAAATCAGTGGGAAACTTCTAAGGCTTGTAACAGCCTCCAGTAGTGAGATTGACAAATTGCGGGCAAAAGCCACCGATTTGTCAGAAAAAAATAGTGACCTACGAGAACAGCTTCAGAGGTGCAGCATGGACTGCGTCATGAAGAGTAAACTTGTAGAGTCATTGCGAATAAAGTTATCAGAGATGGAAGAATTGGTTATGTCTTTAGAAAGGAAAGTAGCAAACGCACACTCCCAACTTCTTATTAAAGAACAGTGTATAATATCGCTCAATGAGCACAAAGCAACATGCCAATTGGCCGATATCTGCACAGTCAGTGAGGAAAAGAGCCGTGAGGAAACACAGTCTACTATTGCGCCTATAGCGTCAAAGCAGAATGACAGTTTGATTACAATCCAAGAGAGACTCACGTTATGCCAGATTCTGGGGGAATTTAATGCCCTGGAGTCGCCAGTGACTCTGTCCAATAAGTTTGAGGCTCTAATCCATAAATTCCAGTTGAATAATGACGATGCATGCTCTCTTCTAAAAGCATGGCTACCAGGACCTTTGATAGGCCAGTTATCGGCACAGGTTAAGGATAATTTAGCAGATGCAGAGGGGCGGAGGAAAGAATTGCAGCGTCTTGTGGACAGTCGTGATAATGGTATGAGTGATTTGCAACGAATGAAATTTAGGAGAGGAGTTGACCCAATATTGTTCTGCAGTTAGTATCTTGCATTGTATACGAGAGTCTTCAACTGTCCTGACTTATTGGAGGATGATGCAAGTTTCATATACTCGATGGCCAATAAGTGTTATGTAAGCTATCCCACTAGAATGGCTCTGAGGAATGCTAGGTCCTACCAAAATGTTGTCAATATCCTGCGAGATTTTTGTCAAGAGTCCAGTGATAGCGAATATGGTTCAAAGGCAGGTGTATCCGTATTAAGCAGAAATACAGGAAGGCGGATGATGGGAATCGATGTTGGAGACGTAAATACAAGCGTGGTATCTGCGCTTGAAATAGATTCAGGAATTGAAATAGAAACTTCTGATGACTCCTCAGACGATGGAAGTGTAAAGTCTGTTAATTCCAATCACAGTAATATTATCCAGCAATGTGAATTTCCAGCACAAGATGTTGAAAAAAGGGCCTATGCAGGGAAGCCAGAGCTAAAATGTTGTTTGTGTAAAAGGGGAGGTCACATCGCAAAGTATTGTTGGGCGAATAACGATATCAAAAAAAGATCATACCTGAAGACTACCCCAAGGCATTATGAATGTTATTCGGCCAGGTGGGGTAGCAATCCAAAGCATGGAGCCAATAGTAAGCAAACCCAATTCCCCGTTAAGACCCAATTACGGAGTCTACAAACTGAAAAGCAATATGTAGGACAGTTGCATAAAATCAAAATGGAAGTAGCCGAATGGTTATTCAAACATAGCACTGGGGGAAGCAATGCTAGCAGCACTTAGTCAGCTGCAAGTATGTTAAAAATACTCTGATCAAAGTTTCCTTCCTATGAATAAGGTTTTAAGTATTTTTGTAGTTTTTTTTATAAGGTTTAATGTTTTATTTAATGAATTTTTATTAGGTTTTTTAATTTTCTTTATTATTAATTTTTTATTTTTTCCATTAATTTTTTCAATTTTTTTATTATTAATTTTTTTTTTTTTTTTTAATTTTCTTTATTTTTAATTTTTTTATTTTTTTTATTAATTTTTTTTTTTTTTTTCAATTTTTCTTTTTTCAATTTTTTTTTTATTAATTTCTGTTTTAGTTTTAATGTTTGTAATTTTTATTTTTTTAGTTTAGTTGTTTATACTACAACTCGGTGTTCCCCTAGCAGTACAATTAATGAGAAGAGACTTGGGGCACTTAAAGTCAATTGTCATGATAATCGTGTTTAATCATTGTCTTTGTGTTCCTTTTCCAGAGACCAGGGAGAGAACAGGTTTGGGATACTAAACATTTGTGTTTTGTTTGCAGGTCCGTCAAAGTGAGACCAACACGGGGGTTAGGTTATTGTAAATGCATAATCGATTATCACATGGTACCATGAGCTCATTAATTAGTAATTGTTTGCAAACAATGAAAATATTTAAACAATAATCTGACAAAACTAAAGAGTTACAAATGAGGTAGCAAATGTTGTGATGAAGTTACAAATGTTTTGTTTGTGTTGTTTTTCCCATTAACTTATTGTCTTTCAGATAAAAAAAAGAAACATGTACTCTTCTCAGGAGAAAATCCATGGATGTCTTTAGTTAAAAGTTGAGTGTTTGTCATTGTTGTATGGTGGTTGTCTTGTCATGTGGTTCTTGGGTGATAATGGCCAGATTTTAAATTTTTTTTGGGGGTATTGGTTTAGTCATCTATTTTAGTGTTAATTTAGTTTTTTTTTTTGTTCAGGTGGGACATCACTATGTTTAGCCCACCTGAAAGGGGGGTAATGGGCGATGCCCTCAGGTAGCAGCTGCATACTTTTTGTTTAAGACAAAGTTGGTAGAAAACCAGTCTAGCCGCGGGAGGTTCTTCTTTTACTAGAAGGTTTAGCCTTTGTCCACCTGAAAGGGGAATTAGTGCATAGATCGTAAGATAAAGATAAATACATTGGTTGTTTTTCTTTTTGCGTTTTTAGATTGAGAATTTTTGAGAAACAACAGTGACGTTCGTTTTTTTAATTTTTGATCATACCATGCGGATTCATTTTAGAGTGGAGTCTGCCTAAAGAGGTCAGGGTTGTTTTGATAGTTTGATCAAGTTGCAGAAGCCAGGAATACTAAGTAAATAGGAAATAGGAGTAAATATAATAAGCAAGCAGATATTATGGATAAGAATTTGATTCTGCTCTTGTTTTTCAATTCCAGAATCCTGGTGGAGCGAGATTGGAAAGGTTCTGGAAAAATGGATGACAGATGATCATCTGGTTGGCAGTTTGTCTGTGCCATACCACGCCCCAAATTTATTCCACTAAATATCAGGAGAGACGGGACAAACAAAAAGATTCACTTTAACACTTTTCTTTTCCTATGGACGATCTGGTGCTGAATCTGAAAGACTGTGCCTATCAATAAGACTTGAAACATTTTTTTTTTGCTGGACTCTCTCCTGATGAATGCAAACATGTTATTAATATACGTACAATGGGTTGGAGGTTGGGGGAAGGAACATAACACATCCAATCCATCAGAACATGAAAATGTAAAATCTATATGTTTTGTTGGAGGGAGGCGTTGAAATAAGAAAGTTGTGTAATGTATGACATGTATTGACGTAACGAAATTTATGTGGTGCAGGTACCCAGGAGGCGGGCACTTATGCATAATAAGGTGTCTGTCGGCCGGACTAGAGGGTGTCAGGTGACACATCAATGGGGTGAACATTTCCTTGTATGGGGGAGATGCGCCTGGTTGAGGTCTCACCTGAGAAGTTGAAACCCTGCACAGGGAATGCCAGTGTATACACACAGGAGCATGCTCCGATAGATAAAGGGAACAAACGCTGACTACCAGGGTACAGTATGCCTTCACCATATGGCACTGCAACATCTCACAGTGGTTGATAAAACCTATTACCCTATATGTGCTGAGTATACGCTGAATCAAGTGCTGTCATCGTACCAGTGAATTACTTCCAGAGATGTGCAGACACAGAAGCAGGATGCTTATCTCTGAGGAGTAACCACAAGAGGAGGCGTGTATTCAGCACTGTATTGGGGAAATAGGAGCTGGGATGGGTGTTGTTAATGGAATAGACATCGGTATCCTGAGGAACAAACTCTCAGCAATAGCTTGAGCGGGACTTTGTTACTCAAAGAGATTGGTGGCATCCGTAATAGCATTCACAAAACACCCAGAGTAAATTAGCTCCAGAGTTGGTGAACCATGTTGAGAGGTTGGTGGAGGGTGTGAGGGTACAGGATAGAAATCGGTCATGGGCTCTGGCGTACACGCAGTGGCAGGCGGAAGTGTCAACCAGTATCAAGCTGATTGGGCAATCTCTGTTTAAAGGGCAGTGGCCTGATGAGTTAGCATCACCGCTCAGTAAGACTCTGCCACAACACGTCGCTCACACTAATCCAAAATGGTGGTCGAATGCCTGGATGGGCTGTACCAGTTTGGAGTGTGAAAGGTGTTAGGCTGTATGATCCCATACACAGAAGTGCGGACTTGGTCTGTATATTTGGTGGCATCAATGGGCTTACTGATTGGGGATTCTACCTTGTCGCATTGGAGGCTTAATCACCCACATGGGATCAGAGGAGATGGAAGCAGGTTGATACTTCCCTCGGTCGGAAGCCTGACCATGATGTCCTTTATATGCCAGGTCAATACACCATGGTGGTGAACGTAAAAATGTTGGGAAGTTATTTCAGGGATCATTGCTGGGGAGGAAGCACCTGGGTGTCATTTGGGACATAGACAAGTTTGTTTCTTTGTCCTAAAGAATGCCGATGTAATGTTAGTCATAAAACTGGAAGGTTCCTTGAACCTAACCATAGGTAGAGGTGCATGGTATACCCTGGGCATGGTCTCTGAAATCCAGGCACAGGGATGGAATTGTGTGGTTTTGTAATTTTTGCAAATTTATATGTGTGATTAGACTCAATATTTATATAGAAGGGTCTCCCATTTGGCTATGCAAGTTGAGGGACGAATTGACAGTAGAGTCTCTGTGTACAAATTAGAGACCTTGCTGCCAAGTCAGAGCCCTGCAATACCGTTGTGAGCAAGCCTGCCTAATCCCAACCCATATGTACAGTAAATGGTTATAGGGTTGGGAGCGGGGTGCGTAAATGGACGGGACACATATATATGTATATAGTATGGTAATAAGTGGATTTATATTATGGTATAGTGTGACCTATGCGTATTGTAGGTTAATAATATGGGTGAATAAGGCCCTCCTCGAGACTTATCTAAATAATAGATCAGTATTTGAGAGCTGTTGATATGTTGCTCTGAATGTGTATTGGTGAATGGTGAATGAATGGACACCCCTTGCCTGTACTGCATCCGTCCTGAAGACACCGGACAGGAGAAGATACCAAAGATACATAATGGCGACATGGAAGCTGTCGCTGAAGAAAGATGTGTCACTCAGTGGCAAAGCGGCACGTGTCGGGAAGCATAACACGGTAGGACCACAATGGACTGTTCCATAGGAGCTGTTTCTGCACACGTTGTAAAAATACAACACGGATACTGGTTTGGAAACGCATGTCAGGGACACGTTGTAAAAATACAACACGTTAAGACGTTTAAAGGACTGTTCTCTGGATACTGGTTTGGAA
>CM053029.1:398766214-398909919 GCA_028564925.1 Lithobates sylvaticus | reverse complement strand
CTTCAGGAAAGCTCTTTTCACGCTGAGCTAATCAAAATGCCCTCAGTTCATAACAGTTGAAAGTCAAATGGTTGTGTGTGCCCTTGAGAAGGTGATTAGCTACACCTGATTGAGTTTACAAGTCATTTTTAGGAAGCCAACTCTGTTTTTGATTTTTTTTTCTGACATGTTGGACATTGTTCTAACAATGACCTAAAGCACACATTAAAAATTACCACACAGTAGCTGAAGGAGAAAAAGGTGAACGTCCTTGCTGTGAGCAAGGCTCTTCGCCAAAACATGTTAGCAGTTACTTTGTACTTGGCGATTATCGAATAAAGAATTTGGATGGATTCCAGAGTGTGGGTTCTTTCCATATATCCATATTGTGAGTTTGTGACGAGTGGGAGGTCATCTGAACCTGGCACCTGGAGAGAAGGTGCCAGTAACCAACATGCATATTTGGAAGTTTTCACAAGAGAGCGGTGCTACCCTAAATGTCCTTGCATGGCCTGGTCAGAGCCTAGATTTCAACCTTCATTGAAAATCTGTGGAATGACTTAAAGACTGCAGTCCATAAATGGTCACCATCAAATTTAACTGAACGTGAGCAGTTCTGCAAAGAAGAATGGGTAAATATTGCAAAGTCTATATGTGCACAGTTAATAGAGACATAGCCCAACAGACTAAAGGCTGTAATTAAAGCAAAAGGTGGTTTAACAATATACTGACACAAGGGGGTGATCCTTTTTCCAACTTTCATTCTGAGTTGGAAAAATTTATTTATTTTTTTTCTGACATGTTGGTGTTATATCTTTCACTTGGATGTTATAAATTGCACTTGGTAAATACAGCTGGATAAAACAAACACTATGTCTGTCTTCATTTCAGGCCGAAAAGGGGGGGGGGGGTGATTATTTTTCTATACCCACTGTATGTAATATTAGAGACATGCAGACAGACACATTGCTTTATGTAGATCTTTTTTTCTGCAAGTTTCAGCTATGAAGAAAAAGACACTGGAAAAAAGAAGAGGTGGTGAGTGGTGTTACATTTAATCATCACTGAATTATTACATTTAATCATCTAAACTGCAAAATAAAATGCTATACCACTACATCAAATATAATAGAAAATACACTGTGTGTATAAATAAATACTAGCAAATGCTGACATAGTTATAATGCTATATGCCCGTGCAGCTAACTGAAACAAGACATGCTCTGCAATCTATAACAGCAGTGTGTGTTCTGCCTGCTGGGATTTAAGTGCAAGACACTAGTACAGACAGACATCTCACTTGGCTGCTTTAATCAATACCCTTTGAAAAATAAAAGTATCTTGAAGGTAATGTTCATTATCGCAGCATTACTCTATTGATAAGTGGCTCTGTAGGTGATGTGGAAAATTGCCACTGCAGAATATCCTATCCAATCACAAATCTGTGATAACGTATGTTCCGAGATTATAGGCCATGGTGCTAATACCTACATTACATATAATAGGAAAGCTCCGAAGAAAAGCAAGCTATATTCAGAATGTGCTGTATGAACACCAAACAACAGCATTTTGCAGACACTGTCCCCATCTTGTGGTCATTTAGGTGATTAATATTAAGTGTCAAGTCAATATTAACAGAACGTGCATTTCCAAACCGTATTTTTCAGGTATCTGAATATTATCAGGTTTCCTTGCAGCAGTTTATTTATTTAAACGCAAAAGCACTTTGTCTTCTTTTTTTTCTTTTTTATATAAAATGAGCAGACTGCATTGTTTAGACGATTATTGTGACATGACAATGATCACCAGGTAAGAAATGTTTCCTTTTGACTCTCAAGCCCTACCTTCACAATGACTATAGCTCTCAGTATGTTTCTATTCGTTACTATGGTGAAGTCCATCTAAATGCACCCACTAGCAATCACACATATGAATATAAACATTACTTGTATTACACTTATACATGCATGCCCATTAAAAGTTAAGAATCAAAATGTTTTTCAATTATCAAGCTTAGGAGGCTGCAGAAAGACATGGTGGTTACAGAGTGGCGCAGGAAGTGGGATAGGTAAATATATGGGAATATTTAGTTTAATTCAATCTTTGCAGCTACTATGGATATCCAAGTGTGTGCATATTAAATCATGTAAAGCCCAACTCAGGGCAAAATCTATAATGTCCCTGTTCCTCCTTCCCCTCTAACCTATCCTGCCATCTGTCCACTTTACCTAACCTGATGAGGTCAGTTATACTCACCTGAGTCCCCCTATCCAGGTTTCTTGCTGATGTCCTTTCCATCTGCAGAATCCAGCACTGCACATTAACCCTCGCCATCTGGTCTCCTTGTTCTCCTCTTGGTCTGACTTCAGCGGTCTTCTGGATCCTGAAAGTGGGGATTATCCAACTTACTCAGTCCACAACTTGGACATCGGTAAAAAGAACCCATCCAGGAAGGAAATAGAGAGAAGGACCCAGTGCTGAGTGATCACGTGATTTTTGCTTCAAGTGTTTGGAAGTACTGTCCATTATATATATTTTATTTGCACTAATGGTTAAATTTCCTAAACAAGCTTTTCCGATATTTTCTTCTTCACAGGAATAATTATGTGAACTTAGAAAAGGGAATACCCCTGGAGCTTGTCCTGAGAATGTACCTTTTAGCGAGAAAAAAAAAAAGGTTCAGAGAAACATGTTATTTTGTAATACAACCCGCACAAAGAAATTGACAGTGAAAATGTGTTTTTTATTTTCCACAAATGTCATTAAACTTCACTATAAACAACAAACATACAAAAACTGAGCCCATGGGAACAAGGGATAAGGAGGAAAAATAATTATTCAAAGGTCATATAAACAACAACTAATGGAAATAAAAAAGCTTGTTTAATAAGGAAAAAATAATAGTCAAAAATAACAGTGGAATCAGGGTAGGAGGGGAATGGAGACCTGGTGTTGAGGGAAGTTTTTTGTTAACTCTAATGACGCGTACACACGGTCGGAATTTCCGATGGAAACAGTCCGATGGGAGCTTTTCAACGGATTTTCCGACCGTGTGTATGCCCATTGGTCTTTTTCTGTCGGAATTTCCAACGGACTTTGGATTGAGAACCTGTTCTCAATTTTTCAGATGGAAAACCTTTCTATCGGATTTTCCGATCGTGTGTATGCAATTCCGACAAGCAAAATTCCGACGCATGCTCGGAAACAATTCGACGCATGCTCGGAAGCATTAAACTTTCCTTTTATAGTGCTGTCGAACGTGTTTTATGCCGATGTGTTACAGACCATCGGAATTTGGTGTGACCGTGTGTAGGCAAGACAGTTTGAGCGAAATTCCGTTGGAATTCCGACAGGAAAACCATCAGAGATTTTTCCGACGAGAATTCCGACCGTGTGTACGCGGCATTACTGGAGAATTCAGCAAGTAGGTCTTCCTCAATGGAATGTTGGTGATGTCTTGAAGGTGGGTTTAAAGAATTTGTGAGGTGTCAGTAGAGCAGTAGTGTGTGATCTGTGAGTCAGGTTCTCATAGCATGGGTTCATAAGACAACTAGGGTACTGGGTGAGGTGGATAAGCATTGTAGTAGGAAGGGTGGGGATAGTTGCAGGTTGTGGTGCTGCTAGTGGTGGCCGTGGTGGTGCTATTTAGCATAAGCAGGAAGTGTTATTTGGTGCATCGGGACAGCACAAATAACTCTGATTGCACATATCCATGGTGAGTGGAATTTTTTGTCCTTAGGAACCATTCTGAATGCAAGGAGCATGACCATTGTGAAGCAGTATTCCTCTTTTTTTACTAGTTTGTCCAGAGCCTTTATAAGGAGATTCTTTCGGACACTGTTATGGGTAACAGCATGTTGTCTTTTATCTGCTCTTGGCCTAAAGCTTGACTTTGCAATAGACGGACCTGGCTTCAACTTAGGCTTGTGGAGGCATTGCTCTCAGATACTGCAGGACTTCCAGCAACATGTTCCACCGTAACTGGCAGTAGACTCAGTCTTGGTTTATTCCTTCTTCTCCACTGGAATGTCTTCATCACTGAACGTCTTCTAATTTGAAAATAGAAAAAATGTGAGCAAGGGAAATCCTAATTTTGAGAATACAAAAAAAATGACCAACTTACTCTCGGAACTTCAGATACAGTTTTAAAAAGCTTAGTAGGTGAAAATGGAAGTATGGCAGTTGTCATGTTCTGGCCCCAGCCTCATTATGACTCTCCTTTCTGAGGATCGTTTTCCCTTTAACTCTCCCTATTGCTTTACCACTTCATTTTCAATGCCTGGACTGCAAAAAAAGAAATACAATTGTTATACATTTTTTTGAACAGGTTCTTAACTACTGGACATTCTTATTCTTTGATGTATTCTGAATTCCACCTTGGCAAGTAAAGAGTACACTATATTTTTCAATCAAGGCTATGTGGAGAAATATGCAGAAGATTGCTCTGGCACCAAAATTCTGAATATCGATTTAAAGAAAACACATTTGGATTGTGATGCCAGCAATTACTTTATTTACAAAAAATGTTTTCCGTTGGTGCTATGGGCTATCATTGATGTTGACTGCGGATTTACCTACACTGATGTATGATAGTTTGGTAGCGGCAGTGATTCAAGCAGCTTTGCCCATTAAAAGTTTGGCAAGTTCTTGAAGAATAATCAGCCGAATCCTTCACAAGATAAACCATAGCCTGGGAAAAATATCCAGTGTATTCAATTTATTTTGTGGGGGGTAAGGCCTTTGGGATTGGTGGGCTTCTAATGTGCCCCTATGCTCAGAGAGGCCTAAGTTGGGAGAAAAATATTTTTTTTTACAGACTATGGCTGCTGGAATGCACCTTCTGAATCCTTGCCAATAAAAATGGAGAGGCAGGCAAATAATCCTTGTTGTTGACGTGAATAACACAGTTTTTTGTGAATGTACTAATTTGCCTGGAAGGGCGTAGAGATCTGGGGGCCTCCTTATTAAAAATATATTTACCAGCATTCTATAAGTATGCACTACAAATCTTCACCTTACTTTTGAAGGACAGGATGTGGGAAAGAAGCCCTTGTCCCTTAACATGGTTGACAAGTACCTTGCAAGGTTGGGAGGCCCAGCCAGTCATCAGTCTGTCATTTTGCAGTGGCATCAATACTGCTAAAAAAATACAGATCCCCAGCCAAATAGTGTCTGTATACAAACCAGCTGAGCATAAAAGGAGACATCACTATGGCATACAGTAGTCAGATGGTCATCTGTAATTTACAACAGTAGAAGTGGCAGGCGATCATTGTTGGGTGGCATTGTTGGGTGGCACAGGTCATTGTGATTGAGGTGGATCTGCATAGCTGGATAACATAATTGAGGCTGGATGTATATTGTCTCTCAACATGAGTACATGGTTTGCTAACCCCTTGTAAGCTACCCTCCCAATGCTGAAGGCATAGGGCCTGTTAGGGGTTGGGGGGGAGGCCTCGTTACTCATTCACAAAAAAGTAAAAGAAAAAAACATACAACTTGTAAAAAAGTCCTTCAGAACCCAAATATTATTAATAGAAAAAATCATAAAGAATGTCTTTCAATCCACGTCAATCACAATATGCTTTCAGCCACTGATCTATACATGCCAAGGTCACATTGGAAAATGAAAGCCCCAAATATAATCTATGGCCTCTACACTACCCATAACTTGTGCAAATTTATGACAGTAAAATGTTCACATGTGCTGACATTTGTCAAATTTGTCATCCTGCAAACTATTGCTAAATAAAGTATAAAGTACTCACCAGTGGTGGTGTTCCGGGATTTTGAATATTTTTTTCTCATCCTGGTAGATTTTTGATGCAATATCTTGCCAAGTCAAGGATTTCTTGCTTTTGTCCACGTGCAGTCAAGCTGGTCATACATTTTTTGATACTCAACAAGGCTGGTAAACTGGTCTATATTGATCCAGCTACTCAAAATTTAAAACCAGAAAAAAATTCTGCTCAAAAAGCACATTTTCTTATTTGCAACATGCTTTCCTCTCTAAAGAGCTGCTGTACAAGTCACTGGAGGGTTCAAATCATTTACAACATTTTTTTATTCCCTGGAGATGTGTTTTCATGCATTTCGTCGATATGCGTGGAGTTGACAAGCTGCATTTTTATGCAACAAAGTATGTGTTTAACAAAGCAGGTCAAGGAATATGGTGTAAACAAGCCCTTACTTCTAATTAAATTGAAAGTGTCTATGCACTGATACAGCTGTTGTTTACAATGTACCATTACTGATGATTACTAAGAGGTGGATTAGCATAATAAAAATGTCTTGTTTTAAAAACTTTTCCCTAGGTAAAGTGAACCTTTGCTTAGACTATGCACAGACTCATGGACACATTTTTACATATTCTAAGCAAGCAGTAAAAGCACTTAAAAACAAGCTAGTCACCTCTGCTTTCAGAACACGTTTCCTTTAGCCTTACATTCTATGTAGGGTTGCCGCCTGTCTGGGATTCACCCGGACAGTCCGGGTTTTGAATCATGTGTCCGGGGAATCAGCATGCCTGAAACCCAGACACATTCAGAACAGACTGTGGCTCCCTCTATGCAGGCTTCTAGGAGAGTCGGTTTGTTGCAGAGGGATGGGGATGACTTGAAGTGATCAGTATAGTGTACAGACTCCTCCCTTCTCCCTTTACAACATGGGCTGCTCACTGCAAAGGCACCAGTCTCTGCACACTGTCCCTCTGCCCTGTTTACTCACATACCAGCCTACCAGCTGGAGCAGAACCCACCCCTGTCCCCACCCCACTCTCATTATCTGCAGCTGTATGCATGTCTTAGATTGTGGGGGCGCTGCTGGGCCTGGGATGTGTCACCCTAAGGTGTCCCAGGAATTTAACAATCCTATAGTGTATACTACAAAAAATTATTGGCATGCGCCTCTAAAGTGTTTGGGTTGGACTCAAATTAAAGGTGACAACCCTAATTCTTTGGGAAAACAGTATACCCTTCCTAAACCCTTCTTAAAACAGAAAGTATTTGCTTCTCTCACTTCCATCACAGATCCAAAAAAATAAGAAATTTATTTTGTTTATTTCTAATTTAAGGATAGAGGGCAGAGCCATACAATGTATTCCTTTTCATTGATTGTGACCACATGTACATCAAGAACCTCTAGTTAAAAATAGAGATGCATTATATTATAGAGCCAATTATTCAAAACTGCATATAACTTTTTTTTGGCTAGTTGGCCAGTGTTAGTGCAGTATATGGAAACAGTGGCTTCTATTAAGCCTGCTATCCTAAAATTAGAAATAAACCCCTTATTTTTTTATCTGTGCTGGAAATGATATAAGCAAATACCATTTAAAGAGTGGTTTACTGTGTTTCTTACTAATTGTGGGGGGGGGGGTCCCTTTAATCCACCTCACCATAAGGCATGGGGTGCTCAACCTGTGGCCCTCCAGCTGTTGCAAAACTACAAGTCCCATGAGGCATTGCAAGCTGCTGACAGTCACAAGCATGACTGCTAAAGGCAGAGACATGATGGGACTCCTGCAACAGCTGGAGGGCCACAGGTTAAGCATCCCTTCCAAAAAGTGTCTACTTGGTCAGTTGTGTTAGTCCACAAGTCCTACTCCAGTGAAGTAATGGTTTTCATACACTTCACTGATTATGGCCAAGTAGCCATTAACAGCTTTATGTGGCTTGGAATAAATGGTTCTGTAATATTGGGTTGTATTTATAAGATAAACCAGCCATTCATTTGGCTACAGTGGCTCAAAGCAATGATCTGCATGGCTCCATCCACTATCCCTAAAATTAAAGCTCTTATTTTTCAGATCTGTAATGAAAGTTAGACAAGCAAATACCTTCTGGTGTTAGACAGCCATGCTGTGTTTCTGACTAACTGAGTTGGGGGTGCGGGGGTTAGTTGCTTTTAGCCCATCTCACCTAAAGGTGTTGGTTATTAATTCAATGGAAGGATGAATATTGGTAGATTGCAGCCTTCTTTTGTAAATTACGGGTTCTGTAAGCTTCTAGAAACCAACCGAAATCTGACTTCAGAGTCTCTGCTGTAAGCTTTGAGGATATTTTAGGATGAGAAACTTCACAGTTCAAATAGTCAGTGATGACTTATTTTAAAAACCTTTTTAGGCTCCATTCACACCTGGGAGTTTTAGGATTGCGGCAGAATTGCTGTGGTTCTACTCATGATCTCAAAACACACTACAACTGCAAAACGCAGATTCAGGTGCCATTATTTTCATTGGCACCTAAAACACAATATGGTTTTGCCGCGATTGTCAAGTGATTTATCGTGCAGCAAATCGAATTGCTTGAAGCTTGTCGCTCAAAAGAAGTTCCTGCATGTGTATTCTTACTTAAATTCGATGTGCTTTGTGTATTTACTCCAGATCTGTGCAGTAATCCGGGATAAAATATCCCTGTGCAGGATATTCCTGTAATAAGGTCTAGTGAGTGCTGTTCTCTCTCTCCTTGTGCAGGGTGATTGGTTTTGTATCTGCCCAACAAGGATTTCTGAAGGTAACCTGAAGTGGGTGGTCCTACTGGGCCTTCCCAGAGCTTTGCTTTCTACATAAGCTATGCACATCACAGTGATGATGTCACTGCTTTTTTTATTTGGTAATATCTGGTTTGCAAGGGTGTAAACAGTGTGGATTAATATTCTCTGTGGTGATTAAGGTATATATTTAAAGGATTTTTTTTGTGCCTGGAGTTCAGCTTTAAAGATAACCATCATGGATAGAAGAATATAGAAACATACAATAGAAACCTAGAAAAATGACAGCAGAAAAAAAAGATCAAGTGGTCCATCCAGTCTGCCCATTTTTTTGTTTTGTTTTTTGTTTACTTTTTTGAGTATAGCTCATTGTTTGTCCCAAGCATGTTTGAAAAAATTTACTGTTGACTGTCTCGCTACCTCTGCTGGAAGTCTATTCCAAGCATCAACTACCCTTTCAGTAAAATAATACTTTCCAAGAGTTTTGAACTTTCCTCCAGTTAGTTTGAGGTCTTGTCCTCATATTCTTGATCATCTTATCATGCATATTTTATACATTTTGTATGTTTACCTTATTGGTTAAAATACATTTTATAAAAGCATGTTGCGCAATGATGGATGTTTACTTATGAGATATCAAGAATGACATGGAGATATGAGGATTAACTAGTGGCAACCTAGTTGGAGAAACGCCAGGAAAGTGGAGTGGTTATCCCAATATAAACCAAAAGGCAAAGTTCTTTCTAGGTTCTGATGAGTGCCCATTTCAGAAGGTGGTGGTGGCACACAAAGTGGTTAAAAGGCTTTTTATAGAGCACAGATGTGAATAGGTGCACACTATGCACATGGGATTTAAATGATAAAATTGTGAAGTGGACTTTGGGGATCATTGTCAAAAACCTATGTCATGGGGTTTTGATATTTTGCACTTGATAATTTGCACTATAGATTGATATATTGTTATTTTGCACTTTACAGTTATATACCTTTGAGATTTGTGCACATGTTGCAGAAACCGTTTTAGTGGTAATATTGTATAAGCACTTTTGGATCAGCACAGTTACATTTCATGCAATATTAATTTCCCCCTAACCTATGGTATAGACTTTTAACTGCAGCAGATCATATTTTAATCTTAATTACAGTGACTCCTTTTACCTGAACAATAGATTGCATGTGTCTTTCCTGGAGATAGTAATGCAATATTTAAATAAGCAAATTGTTTTCAAGTGCACTGAAAAGATCATGCAATATATAATGTAATGTTATAAAAATATCTGAATACGACCATAGCAAAAAAAAAAAAAGATTTCCAAAACCTATGACCCATGCTCACTATGAGCTTTTTTCCTTACACTATAACAATGTAGTTGAAGGCCTTTTAATTTGTCCACAAATGCTGTCATCAGGTTGCATAATCCCTATAGGCATCCTTTAGATCAGGGACTTATGGCCCTCCAGCTGTTGCAGAACTACACATCCCATGAGGCATTGTAAAGCTCTGACATTCACAGACATGACTAGGCATGATGGGAATTGTAGTTCCTGAACAACAGGAGGGCCATAGTTTGGAGACCCCTGCTTTAGATTACCTATATATATATATATATTTTTTTTTTTTTTTTATAAAATATATGAAGACAGTATACAACAGATCAGTCTTCCTCCTAGTAAAGACCAACATTTAAAGTGATTGTAAAGTCTTTTTTTTTTTTTTTTTTTAAATAACAAGCATGTTATACTTACCCGCTCTGTTTCAGTGGATTTGCATAGATCAGCCCCTCCCTCCTTTTGAGTGCCCCCATAGCAAGCAGCTTATTATGGGGACACCTGAGCCAAGCAGCAGCTTCGTGTGTCCATTCAGTGTGTCCTCTCTCTCTCCTGATTGGCTAACTGACTTTGATTGACAGCAGTGGGAGCCAATGGCCTAGGGACTCGTGGACATCGCTGGATCAAGATGTGGCTCAGGTAAGTATTAGGGGGGCTGCTGCACACAGAAGGGATTTTATCTTAATGCATAGATAAAAAAAATCTTGTGACTTTACAACCCCTTAAACCACATACAGTTACCATCTAAAATATAGTTACTTCCATTAAAATAATGATTAATACATAAATCTGCTTTTAATTTATTTGCATTAATGAGGTGAGGTAAACACATGAGATGTTTACAGAAATATTTCATCTGCATTTGCTCAAGCTAAAGGTTATAGCAACTTTTGGAAAAGCATAGAAATGCAAACTGACTTGAAAAGTGGTTATTTAACCACGGGCTGTATTTCTTAGAAAACCTTAAAGCAACACTAAAAGAAGAATAAAAAGGCCTATATAACTTAAAAACATGCACACCTATAAAAGTAACACAATCACCACCATACTGTACTTAATTTTTGAATTGCTTTGTCGATTATCACTCTTACCTTTATCATTGCCATTTGCATAATGAGGTGGTTTATTTTTGTCAATGCTGTTAAAGCTCTGACTTCTTCGATTTAAATTAGCTGTTCCCTGAACCTTGGTACTGCTGCCTGCAGCTGGCACCCTGGAAGGTCCTGGAAGTCTACAGTGAAACACAAAAATAATGTTATTGCCCAACAAAACAGACGGAACAGGGTACAGATGCCAAATGTCTCATGGCACTAACAGTATTGCATTCAATTTTACTCTAAGCTTTACAGAAAAGTTCCTGTGCAGGGCTTAACACTTGCTTATTAAAATCTAATGGGCTAATGAAATAAAATGCAGCTGGAGATTAATTTGATGCAAATATAATTAAAGGGGTTGTAAAGGTTCGTTTTTTTTTTCTTTAAATAACAAACATGTCATACTTACCTCCACTGTGCAGTTCTTTTTGCACAGAGTGGCCCCGCTCCTCGTCTTCTGGTGTCCCTCGGCGGTAGTCTTGGCTCCTCCCCGCAATAGCTAACCCCCCTCTAGGAAGCTCTCTCCCAAGGGGGTAAGCTTGCGGGCACGCTCCTGTGTCATACACTCGCGGCCATAGCCACCGAGTGTATCACTCGGCCCCGCTCCCCGGCATGCCACGTCATTGATTTGATTGACAGCAGCGGGAGCCAATGGCTGTGCTGCTATCAATCATCCAATGAAGAGCCTACAGGAGCTGGGGGAAAGCAACGCGGGATCGCGCCCACAGAGATTCGGGGCTCAGGTAAGTAAAACGGGGGCTTGTGGGGGCTGGAGAGTGCAAGGTGTTTTTTCACCTTAATGCATAGGATACATTAAGGTGAAAAAACACAAAGCTTTACAACGCCTTTAATTATAAACTTGTGATGTACCTTGTCTTCGACATTTTCATCCATATTTTTCATGGATAACCAGATACTGTCCACAGCACAAACACATGGCCACTGCCCCCACCTATAACTGGTATTAGCAGGAAGGAGCACATGGAAGGGCAAAGCATACAAAACAAAACTAGAGAAAATTCCTAGCTTAACTTGTCAGCCAGCCTGCAACCAACCAACTTAACCTGTCTAACAGTTTGCGTTAAAAACAGGGGTTTCATTTGCACACATTTGCAAATAAATGCATAAGCTGCGGAGGCCACGGCAAGGCACCCCATTATTATCCTAACTCTATACATTTTTGAGCCTCCATAGTAGAAGCACATGCATTATAATAGATAGGCAAAGGGCAGGTGAGCCTGGAAGGAGCCCACCCCTCCTTAAAGGCACAGGGGCGCACCGGACACCCAGCACATAGCACAATGGCAGCAAAGGTGTCCAGTGCGTCCCCTCACCAGTATTCCAACAGTACAAATGGCCACTGCCCCACCATTAACTGGCCTTAGCGGCAAGGAGCACATGGAAGGGCAACGCATGCAAAACAAAACCGATGAAAATTCCCAGCTCAACTTGTCAGCCAGCCTGCAACCAACCGAATTAACCTAACAGTTTGCATTAAAAACAGGGGTTTAGTTTGCACACATTTGTAAATACATGTATAAGCTGTGGAGGCCGCAACAAGACACCCCATTATTATCCGCAGTCCTAACTCTATACATTTTTGAGAGCCTCCATAGTAGAAGCACATGCATTATAATGGATAGGCAGAGGGCAGGTGAGCCTCGTAGGAGCCCACTGCTCCTTAAAGGCACAGGGGCGCACTGGACACCCAGCACATAGCACAATGGCATCAAAGGTATCTAGTGCATCCCCTAACCTATGTATAAAAAAATCTGCATTGTTGGTCAGTATTTTATGCACATATGCATGTATGCATGCAAATGCACATGTACAATTTGAATAGATTAGAACTGCATTCTGAGAGCTAGAATTTATTTTACGCGCATACGCACAAACACATGCAAAATAAATGCAAGAAATTTCATCCAGTATCATTGATGTTCAAACATCAGCACCATGTGAAAACATAATGTTTTTTTTACTATACTTATCAATCTCTTTTTTTTTTTTTTTAACCAGTGCTTCTATTGAAAACCACAAAATATGTTTATGTCACATTGATGTGAGTCAAGATACAATATTGTAATAAAATACATTTTTAAAGAGCATAAGGGCAGATAGTGTAGGTAAAAATGCAAGCATGCACTGCTTTGCTCTCAGCAACAAAAAATGTTATATATATATATATATATATGATAGATATATGTATCTATATATAGATATATATATCTATAGATATATATATATATTATCTCTCTCTCTCTCTCATATATATATATATACCCACAAATACATACATACATACATACATACACACACAGTATCTCTCTCTTTATATATATATATATATATATATATATATATATATATATATTTATACACGCACATAAATAAATATAAATATATATATATATATATATATATATATATATATATTTATACACGCACATAAATAAATATATATATATACACACACACACACACATACACATACATACGCATATGCATACTATAAGTATCTCTCTCTTTATATATATATATATATATATATATATATATATATATATGTATTTATATCATAAATATAAATATATATATATATATTTATACACGCACATAAATATATATATATATATATATATATATATATATATATATATATACACATACATACGCATATGCATACTATAAGTAGATTTAGTTTGGCCACGAAGTCTGTTTCAAATACTGATACACAGATACAATTTCTATACTGCAATCTTTAATACTAAGAGCTCAGCAGTTTAAATGCAGATGTAATCAGAGACACGTACTGTTTTGGAAAGCTACATGAAATGACAGCACTGTAAAGTGCAAAAAAACAATATATCAATCTATAGTGCAAATTATCAAGTGCAAGATATCAAAACCCCATGACATAGGTTTTTGACAATGATCCCCAAAGTCCACTTCACAATTTTATCATTTAAATCCCATGTGCATAGTGTGCACCTATTCACATCTGTGCTCTATAAAAAGCCTTTTAACCACTTTGTGTGCCACCACCACCTTCTGAAATGGGCACTCATCAGAACCTAGAAAGAACTTTGCCTTTTGGTTTATATTGGGATAACCACTCCACTTTCCTGGCGTTTCTCCAACTAGGTTGCCACTAGTTAATCCTCATATCTCCATGTCATTGTTGATATCTCATAAGTAAACATCCATCATTGCGCAACATGCTTTTATAAAATGTATTTTAACCAATAAGGTAAACATACAAAATGTATAAAATATGCGTGATAAGATGATCAAGAATATGAGGACAAGACCTCAAACTAACTGGAGGAAAGTTCAAAACTCTTGGAAAGTATTATTTTACTGAAAGGGTAGTTGATGCTTGGAATAGACTTCCAGCAGAGGTAGCGAGACAGTCAACAGTAAATTTTTTCAAACATGCTTGGGACAAACATTGAGCTATACTCAAAAAAGTAAACAAAAAACAAAACAAAAAAATGGGCAGACTGGATGGACCACTTGATCTTTTTTTTCTGCTGTTATTTTTCTAGGTTTCTATTGTATGTTTCTATATTCTTCTATCCATGATGGTTATCTTTAAAGCTGAACTCCAGGCACAAAAAAAATCCTTTAAATATATATCTTAATCACCACAGAGAATATTAATCCACACTGTTTACACCCTTGCAAACCAGATATTACCAAATAAAAAAAGCAGTGACATCATCACTGTGATGTGCATAGCTTATGTAGAAAGAAAAGCTCTGGGAAGGCCCAGTAGGACCACCCACTTCAGGTTACCTTCAGAAATCCTTGTTGGGCAGATACAAGACCAATCACCCTGCACAAGGAGAGAGAGAACAGCACTCACTAGACCTTATTACAGGAATATCCTGCACAGGGATATTTCATCCCGGATTACTGCACAGGTCTGGAGTAAATACACAAAGCACATCGAATTTAAGTAAGAATACACATGCAGGAACTTCTTTTGAGCGACAAGCTTCAAGCAATTCGATTTGCTGCACGATAAATCACTTGACAATCGCGGCAAAACCATATTGTGTTTTAGGTGCCAATGAAAATAATGGCACCTGAATCTGCGTTTTGCAGTTGTAGTGTGTTTTGAGATCATGAGTAGAACCACAGCAATTCTGCCGCAATCCTAAAACTCCCAGGTGTGAATGGAGCCTAAAAAGGTTTTTAAAATAAGCCATCACTGACTACTTGAACTGTGAAGTTTCTCATCCTAAAATATCCTCAAAGCTTACAGCAGAGACTCTGAAGTCAGGTTTCGGTTGGTTTCTAGAAGCTTACAGAACCCGTAATTTACAAAAGAAGGCTGCAATCTACCAATATTCATCCTTCCATTGAATTAATAACCAACACCTTTAGGTGAGATGGGCTAAAAGCAACTAACCCCCGCACCCCCAACTCAGTTAGTCAGAAACTTTCTTGCTTGTCTAACTTTCATTACAGATCTGAAAACTAAGAGCTTTAATTTTAGGGATAGTGGATGGAGCCATGCAGATCATTGCTTTATGCCACTTTAGCCAAATGAATGGCTGGTTTATCTTATAAATACAACCCAATATTACAGAACCATTTATTCCAAGCCGCATAAAGCTGTTAATGGCTACTTGGCCATAATCAGTGAAGTGTATGAAAACCATTACTTCACTGGAGTAGGACTTGTGGACTAACACAACTGACCAAGTAGACACTTTTTGGAAGGGATGCTTAACCTGTGGCCCTCCAGCTGTTGCAGGAGTCCCATCATGTCTCTGCCTTTAGCAGTCATGCTTGTGACTGTCAGCAGCTTGCAATGCCTCATGGGACTTGTAGTTTTGCAACAGCTGGAGGGCCACAGGTTGAGCACCCCATGCCTTATGGTGAGGTGGATTAAAGGGACCCCCCCCCCCCACAATTAGTAAGAAACACAGTAAACCACTCTTTAAATGGTATTTGCTTATATCATTTCCAGCACAGATAAAAAAATAAGGGGTTTATTTCTAATTTTAGGATAGCAGGCTTAATAGAAGCCACTGTTTCCATATACTGCACTAACACTGGCCAACTAGCCAAAAAAAAGTTATATGCAGTTTTGAATAATTGGCTCTATAATATAATGCATCTCTATTTTTAACTAGAGGTTCTTGATGTACATGTGGTCACAATCAATGAAAAGGAATACATTGTATGGCTCTGCCCTCTATCCTTAAATTAGAAATAAACAAAATAAATTTCTTATTTTTTTGGATCTGTGATGGAAGTGAGAGAAGCAAATACTTTCTGTTTTAAGAAGGGTTTAGGAAGGGTATACTGTTTTCCCAAAGAATTAGGGTTGTCACCTTTAATTTGAGTCCAACCCAAACACTTTAGAGGCGCATGCCAATAATTTTTTGTAGTATACACTATAGGATTGTTAAATTCCTGGGACACCTTAGGGTGACACATCCCAGGCCCAGCAGCGCCCCCACAATCCAAGACATGCATACAGCTGCAGATAATGAGAGTGGGGTGGGGACAGGGGTGGGTTCTGCTCCAGCTGGTAGGCTGGTATGTGAGTAAACAGGGCAGAGGGACAGTGTGCAGAGACTGGTGCCTTTGCAGTGAGCAGCCCATGTTGTAAAGGGAGAAGGAAGGAGTCTGTACACTATACTGATCACTTCAAGTCATCCCCATCCCTCTGCAACAAACCGACTCTCCTAGAAGCCTGCATAGAGGGAGCCACAGTCTGTTCTGAATGTGTCTGGGTTTCAGGCATGCTGATTCCCCGGACACATGATTCAAAACCCGGACTGTCCGGGTGAATCCCAGACAGGCGGCAACCCTACATAGAATGTAAGGCTAAAGGAAACGTGTTCTGAAAGCAGAGGTGACTAGCTTGTTTTTAAGTGCTTTTACTGCTTGCTTAGAATATGTAAAAATGTGTCCATGAGTCTGTGCATAGTCTAAGCAAAGGTTCACTTTACCTAGGGAAAAGTTTTTAAAACAAGACATTTTTATTATGCTAATCCACCTCTTAGTAATCATCAGTAATGGTACATTGTAAACAACAGCTGTATCAGTGGATAGACACTTTCAATTTAATTAGAAGTAAGGGCTTGTTTACACCATATTCCTTGACCTGCTTTGTTAAACACATACTTTGTTGCATAAAAATGCAGCTTGTCAACTCCACGCATATCGACGAAATGCATGAAAACACATCTCCAGGGAATAAAAAAATGTTGTAAATGATTTGAACCCTCCAGTGACTTGTACAGCAGCTCTTTAGAGAGGAAAGCATGTTGCAAATAAGAAAATGTGCTTTTTGAGCAGAATTTTTTTCTGGTTTTAAATTTTGAGTAGCTGGATCAATATAGACCAGTTTACCAGCCTTGTTGAGTATCAAAAAATGTATGACCAGCTTGACTGCACGTGGACAAAAGCAAGAAATCCTTGACTTGGCAAGATATTGCATCAAAAATCTACCAGGATGAGAAAAAAATATTCAAAATCCCGGAACACCACCACTGGTGAGTACTTTATACTTTATTTAGCAATAGTTTGCAGGATGACAAATTTGACAAATGTCAGCACATGTGAACATTTTACTGTCATAAATTTGCACAAGTTATGGGTAGTGTAGAGGCCATAGATTATATTTGGGGCTTTCATTTTCCAATGTGACCTTGGCATGTATAGATCAGTGGCTGAAAGCATATTGTGATTGACGTGGATTGAAAGACATTCTTTATGATTTTTTCTATTAATAATATTTGGGTTCTGAAGGACTTTTTTACAAGTTGTATGTTTTTTTCTTTTACTTTTTTGTGAATGAGTAACGAGGCCTCCCCCCCAACCCCTAACAGGCCATATGCCTTCAGCATTGGGAGGGTAGCTTACAAGGGGTTAGCAAACCATGTACTCATGTTGAGAGACAATATACAGGTCCTTCTCAAAAAATTAGCATATTGTGATAAAGTTCATTATTTTCTGTAATGTACTGATAAACATTAGACTTTCATATATTTTAGATTCATTACACACAACTGAAGTAGTTCAAGCCTTTTCTTGTTTTAATATTGATGATTTTGGCATACAGCTCATGAAAACCCAAAATTCCTATCTCAAAAAATTAGCATATCATGAAAAGGTTCTCTAAACGAGCTATTAACCTAATCATCTGAATCAACTAATTAACTCTAAACACCTGCAAAAGATTCCTGAGGCTTTTAAAAACTCCCAGCCTGGTTCATTACTCAAAACCGCAATCATGGGTAAGACTGCCGACCTGACTGCTGTCCAGAAGGCCATCATTGACACCCTCAAGCAACAGGGTAAGACACAGAAAGAAATTTCTGAACGAATAGGCTGTTTCCAGAGTGCTGTATCAAGGCACCTCAGTGGGAAGTCTGTGGGAAGGAAAAAGTGTGGCAGAAAACGCTGCACAACGAGAAGAGGTGACCGGACCCTGAGGAAGATTGTGGAGAAGGACCGATTCCAGCCGTTGGAGGACCTGCGGAAGCAGTGAACTGAGTCTGGAGTAGAAACATCCAGAGCCACCGTGAACAGGCGTGTGCAGGAAATGGGCTACAGGTGCCGCATTCCCCAGGTCAAGCCACTTTTGAACCAGAAACAGCGGCAGAAGCGCCTGACCTGGGCTACAGAGAAGCAGCACTGGACTGTTGCTCAGTGGTCCAAAGTACTTTTTTCGAATGAAAGCAAATTTTGCATGTCATTCGGAAATCAAGGTGCCAGAGTCTGGAGGAAGACTGGGGAGAGGGAAATGCCAAAATGCCTGAAGTCCAGTGTCAAGTACCCACAGTCAGTGATGGTCTGGGGTGCCATGTCAGCTGCTGGTGTTGGTCCACTGTGTTTTATCAAGGGCAGGGTCAATGCAGCTAGCTATCAGGAGATTTTGGAGCACTTCATGCTTCCATCTGCTGAAAAGCTTTATGGAGATGAAGATTTCATTTTTCAGCACCTGCTCACAGTGCCAAAGCCACTGGTAAATGGTTTACTGACCATGGTATTACTGTGCTCAATTGGCCTGCCAACTCTCCTGACCTGAACCCCATAGAGAATTTGTGGGATATTGGGAAGAGAAAGTTGAAAGACGCAAGACCCAACACTCTGGATGAGCTTAAGGCCGCTATCGAAGCATCCTGGGCCTCCATAACACCTCAGCAGTGCCACAGGCTGATTGCCTCCATGCCACGCCGCATTGAAGCAGTCATTCCTGCAAAAGGATTCCCGACCAAGTATTGAGTGCATAACTGAACATAACATGACTTTTTTTGTATTAAAAACACTTTTCTTTTATTGGTCGGATGAAATATGCTAATTTTTTGAGATAGGAATTTTGGGTTATCATGAGCTATATGCCAAAATCATCAATATTAAAACAAGAAAAGGCTTGAACTACTTCAGTTGTGTCTAATGAATCTAAAATATATGAAAGTCTAATGTTTATCAGTACATTACAGAAAATAATGAACTTTATCACAATATGCTAATTTTTTGAGAAGGACCTGTACATCCAGCCTCAATTATGTTATCCAGCTATGCAGATCCACCTCAATCACAATGACCTGTGCCACCCAACAATGATCGCCTGCCACTTCTACTGTTGTAAATTACAGATGACCATCTGACTACTGTATGCCATAGTGATGTCTCCTTTTATGCTCAGCTGGTTTGTATACAGACACTATTTGGCTGGGGATCTGTATTTTTTTAGCAGTATTGATGCCACTGCAAAATGACAGACTGATGACTGGCTGGGCCTCCCAACCTTGCAAGGTACTTGTCAACCATGTTAAGGGACAAGGGCTTCTTTCCCACATCCTGTCCTTCAAAAGTAAGGTGAAGATTTGTAGTGCATACTTATAGAATGCTGGTAAATATATTTTTAATAAGGAGGCCCCCAGATCTCTACGCCCTTCCAGGCAAATTAGTACATTCACAAAAAACTGTGTTATTCACGTCAACAACAAGGATTATTTGCCTGCCTCTCCATTTTTATTGGCAAGGATTCAGAAGGTGCATTCCAGCAGCCATAGTCTGTAAAAAAAAATATTTTTCTCCCAACTTAGGCCTCTCTGAGCATAGGGGCACATTAGAAGCCCACCAATCCCAAAGGCCTTACCCCCCACAAAATAAATTGAATACACTGGATATTTTTCCCAGGCTATGGTTTATCTTGTGAAGAATTCGGCTGATTATTCTTCAAGAACTTGCCAAACTTTTAATGGGCAAAGCTGCTTGAATCACTGCCGCTACCAAACTATCATACATCAGTGTAGGTAAATCTGCAGTCAACATCAATGATAGCCCATAGCACCAACGGAAAACATTTTTTGTAAATAAAGTAATTGCTGGCATCACAATCCAAATGTGTTTTCTTTAAATCGATATTCAGAATTTTGGTGCCAGAGCAATCTTCTGCATATTTCTCCACATAGCCTTGATTGAAAAATATAGTGTACTCTTTACTTGCCAAGGTGGAATTCAGGATACATTAAAGAATAGGAATGTCCAGTAGTTAAGAACCTGTTCAAAAAAATGTTTAACAATTGTATTTCTTTTTTTGCAGTCCAGGCATTGAAAATGAAGTGGTAAAGCAATAGGGAGAGTTAAAGGGAAAACGATCCTCAGAAAGGAGAGTCATAATGAGGCTGGGGCCAGAACATGACAACTGCCATACTTCCATTTTCACCTACTAAGCTTTTTAAAACTGTATCTAAAGTTCCGAGAGTAAGTTGGTCATTTTTTTTGTATTCTCAAAATTAGGATTTCCCTTGCTCACATTTTTTCTATTTTCAAATTAGAAGACGTTCAGTGATGAAGACATTCCAGTGGAGAAGAAGGAATAAACCAAGACTGAGTCTACTGCCAGTTACGGTGGAAAATGTTGCTGGAAGTCCTGCAGTATCTGAGAGCAATGCCTCCACAAGCCTAAGTTGAAGCCAGGTCCGTCTATTGCAAAGTCAAGCTTTAGGCCAAGAGCAGATAAAAGACAACATGCTGTTACCCATAACAGTGTCAGAAAGAATCTCCTTATAAAGGCTCTGGACAAACTACTAAAAAAAGAGGAATACTGCTTCACAATGGTCATGCTCCTTGCATTCAGAATGGTTCCTAAGGACAAAAAATTCCACTCACCATGGATATGTGCAATTAGAGTTATTTGTGCTGTCCCGATGCACCAAATAACACTTCCTGCTTATGCTAAATAGCACCACCACGGCCACCACTAGCAGCACCACAACCTGCAACTATCCCCACCCTTCCTACTACAATGCTTATCCACCTCACCCAGTACCCTAGTTGTCTTATGAACCCATGCTATGAGAACCTGACTCACAGATCACACACTACTGCTCTACTGACACCTCACAAATTCTTTAAACCCACCTTCAAGACATCACCAACATTCCATTGAGGAAGACCTACTTGCTGAATTCTCCAGTAATGCCGCGTACACACGGTCGGAATTCTCGTCGGAAAAATCTCTGATGGTTTTCCTGTCGGAATTCCAACGGAATTTCGCTCAAACTGTCTTGCCTACACACGGTCACACCAAATTCCGATGGTCTGTAACACATCGGCATAAAAAACGTTCGACAGCACTATAAAAGGAAAGTTTAATGCTTCCGAGCATGCGTCGAATTGTTTCCGAGCATGCGTCGGAATTTTGCTTGTCGGAATTGCATACACACGATCGGAAAATCCGATAGAAAGGTTTTCCATCTGAAAAATTGAGAACAGGTTCTCAATCCAAAGTCCGTTGGAAATTCCGACAGAAAAAGACCAATGGGCATACACACGGTCGGAAAATCAGTTGAAAAGCTCCCATCGGACTGTTTCCATCGGAAATTCCGACCGTGTGTACGCGTCATTAGAGTTAACAAAAAACTTCCCTCAACACCAGGTCTCCATTCCCCTCCTACCCTGATTCCACTGTTATTTTTGACTATTATTTTTTCCTTATTAAACAAGCTTTTTTCTTTCCATTAGTTGTTGTTTATATGACCTTTGAATAATTATTTTTCCTCCTTATCCCTTGGGCTCAGTTTTTGTATGTTTGTTGTTTATAGTGAAGTTTAATGACATTTGTGGAAAATAAAAAACACATTTTCACTGTCAATTTCTTTGTGCGGGTTGTATTACAAAATAACATGTTTCTCTGAACCTTTTTTTTTTTCTCGCTAAAAGGTACATTCTCAGGACAAGCTTCAGGGGTATTCCCTTTTCTAAGTTCACATAATTATTCCTGTGAAGAAGAAAATATCGGAAAAGCTTGTTTAGGAAATTTAACCATTAGTGCAAATAAAATATATATAATGGACAGTACTTCCAAACACTTGAAGCAAAAATCACGTGATCACTCAGCACTGGGTCCTTCTCTCTATTTCCTTCCTGGATGGGTTCTTTTTACCGATGTCCAAGTTGTGGACTGAGTAAGTTGGATAATCCCCACTTTCAGGATCCAGAAGACCGCTGAAGTCAGACCAAGAGGAGAACAAGGAGACCAGATGGCGAGGGTTAATGTGCAGCGCTGGATTCTGCAGATGGAAAGGACATCAGCAAGAAACCTGGATAGGGGGACTCAGGTGAGTATAACTGACCTCATCAGGTTAGGTAAAGTGGACAGATGGCAGGATAGGTTAGAGGGGAAGGAGGAACAGGGACATTATAGATTTTGCCCTGAGTTGGGCTTTACATGATTTAATATGCACACACTTGGATATCCATAGTAGCTGCAAAGATTGAATTAAACTAAATATTCCCATATATTTACCTATCCCACTTCCTGCGCCACTCTGTAACCACCATGTCTTTCTGCAGCCTCCTAAGCTTGATAATTGAAAAACATTTTGATTCTTAACTTTTAATGGGCATGCATGTATAAGTGTAATACAAGTAATGTTTATATTCATATGTGTGATTGCTAGTGGGTGCATTTAGATGGACTTCACCATAGTAACGAATAGAAACATACTGAGAGCTATAGTCATTGTGAAGGTAGGGCTTGAGAGTCAAAAGGAAACATTTCTTACCTGGTGATCATTGTCATGTCACAATAATCGTCTAAACAATGCAGTCTGCTCATTTTATATAAAAAAGAAAAAAAAAGAAGACAAAGTGCTTTTGCGTTTAAATAAATAAACTGCTGCAAGGAAACCTGATAATATTCAGATACCTGAAAAATACGGTTTGGAAATGCACGTTCTGTTAATATTGACTTGACACTTAATATTAATCACCTAAATGGCCACAAGATGGGGACAGTGTCTGCAAAATGCTGTTGTTTGGTGTTCATACAGCACATTCTGAATATAGCTTGCTTTTCTTCTGAGCTTTCCTATTATATGTAATGTAGGTATTAGCACCATGGCCTATAATCTCGGAACATACGTTATCACAGCTTTGTGATTGGATAGGATATTCTGCAGTGGCAATTTTCCACATCACCTACAGAGCCACTTATCAATAGAGTAATGCTGCGATAATGAACATTACCTTCAAGATACTTTTATTTTTCAAAGGGTATTGATTAAAGCAGCCAAGTGAGATGTCTGTCTGTACTAGTGTCCTGCACTTAAATCCCAGCAGGCAGAACACACACTGCTGTTATAGATTGCAGAGCATGTCTTGTTTCAGTTAGCTGCACGGGCATATAGCATTATAACTATGTCAGCATTTGCTAGTATTTATTTATACACACAGTGTATTTTCTATTATATTTGATGTAGTGGTATAGCATTTTATTTTGCAGTTTAGATGATTAAATGTAATAATTCAGTGATGATTAAATGTAACACCACTCACCACCTCTTCTTTTTTCCAGTGTCTTTTTCTTCATAGCTGAAACTTGCAGAAAAAAAGATCTACATAAAGCAATGTGTCTGTCTGCATGCCTCTAATATTACATACAGTGGGTATAGAAAATAATCACCCCCCCCCCCTTTTCGGCCTGAAATGAAGAAAGACACAGTTTTTGTTTTATCCAGCTGTATTTACCAAGTGCAATTTATAACATCCAAGTGAAAGATATAACACCAACATGTCAGAAAAAAAATAAATGCAAAGCAGAATGACTGAGTTGGAAAAAGGATCACCCCCTTGTGTCAGTATATTGTTAAACCCCCTTTTGCTTTAATTACAGCCTTTAGTCTGTTGGGCTGTGTCTCTATTAACTTTGCACATATAGACTTTGCAATATTTACCCATTCTTCTTTGCAGAACTGCTCACGTTCAGTTAAATTTGATGGTGACCGTTTATGGACTGCAGTCTTTAAGTCATTCCACAGATTTTCAATGAAGGTTGAAATCTAGGCTCTGACTAGGCCATGCAAGGACATTTAGGGTAGCACCGCTCTCTTGTGAAAACTTCCAAATATGCATGTTGGTTACTGGCACCTTCTCTCCAGGTGCCAGGTTCAGATGACCTCCCACTCGTCACAAACTCACAATATGGATATATGGAAAGAACCCACACTCTGGAATCCATCCAAATTCTTTATTCGATAATCGCCAAGTACAAAGTAACTGCTAACATGTTTTGGCGAAGAGCCTTGCTCACAGCAAGGACGTTCACCTTTTTCTCCTTCAGCTACTGTGTGGTAATTTTTAATGTGTGCTTTAGGTCATTGTTAGAACAATGTCCAACATGTCAGAAAAAAAAATCAAAAACAGAGTTGGCTTCCTAAAAATGACTTGTAAACTCAATCAGGTGTAGCTAATCACCTTCTCAAGGGCACACACAACCATTTGACTTTCAACTGTTATGAACTGAGGGCATTTTGATTAGCTCAGCGTGAAAAGAGCTTTCCTGAAGTATTTCAGTCCCAGGTAGTGCAACTAAAGCAAACAATCTACCATGGGTAGCAAGGCACTGTCAAAGATAAAAGGATAACGTTGTGGACAGGCACAAGTCAAGAGATGGATGCAAAAAATGTCAAAGGCTTTGTCAATACTTGGAAGCATGACCACACAGTGGCTGAAGGAGGAAAGGGTGAATGCCCCTGTAAGGCCTAGTCAGAGCCCAGACTTAAACCCCATTGAAACTCAAATTTAACTGAACTCAAGCATTTCTGCAAAGAAGAGTGAGCAAATATTGCAAAGTATATATGTGCAAAGTTAGTAGAGACATATCCCAACAGACTAAAGGCTGTAATTAAAGTAAAAGGTGGTTCAACAAAATTCTGACACAAGGAGGTGATCCTTTTTCCAACTCAGTGATTCTGTTTTTTTATTTTTTTTTATGTTTCTGACATGTTGGTGTTATATCTTTCACTTGAATGTTATAAGTTGCACTTTGTCTGTCTTCATTTCAGACTGCAAAGCAACAAAATGTGATTTTAAAGGGGGGTGATTCTTTTCTATACCCACTGTATAGACATCACCTGCTCACTATTGGCTGGGCTGTTACGTAAACTCAGATGCGCTCTGTTCAGTTGTATTCTATCATCCCCTATACCTTGTGTGCCAGCCTATACAAACTGAAATAACAAAGAACAATAAAGTTTCCCATACACTAGATCAGGGTTCTCCAAACTACGGCCCTCCAGCTGTTGCGGAACTACACGTCCCATGAGGCATTGTAAAACTCTTACATTCACAGACATGACTAGGCATGATGGCAATTGTCGTTCTTGAACAACTGGAGGGCCGTAGTTTGGAGACCCCTGCACTAGATCACTAATTGCCTATAGATTTTTATGACCAGTTTAACTACTCCGCCTCTCACACCTGTTCACCCCTTCCCCTAAGCAATTTTTATAATTCTGCTATGGACCTGTTTATGCAGCATTAACTTTATATTTTCCTAAGTCTTTTCCACAGCACAATGTCTAAGTGGTTAGACATTGGAAAGTGAAAACCATCACCTCTTACAGTGGTATTAAACCCAAAAACAAAAATGTATTAAATTGCAGCTCACCAATTATTAGATTTCTATTTCTATGTTTTTTTCCCTTTATTCCCTGGTAATCTGACTAGTAAGTCTGTTATTTCTCAACTTCCTTAAACTGACCAAGCTGTCCAGACAAAGTGGCAGTTATACTGTATGTTGAAACAAACCATTTTGGACTGTTGGAGCACTATCCAAACTAGACACTATTTACGGACTTTTCAGAGATCTCACTATTCCCACGTTTACTGACACCATACGCTTTGTAGGAAAGGGGAGCCGACTAGATGTTTGTCCCTCTGAGGATCCAACTCCGTCATACGTACATCAATGGGAACAGGACTTGGGGACACTGTTTATGTCTGAACAAGTCAAAAAGATTTTCCTATTAGCACACAAATCATCCATAGCTAACCAATACCAAGAGGTGGGGTATAAAATACTCTTGAGATGGTACTGTGTTCCTTACCTACTCCATAAAATGGATAGAAGTGTTTTGGGCACTTGCTGGCAATGCAACCAAGCTGTGGGCATGATGGCCCATATCTTTTGGCATTGTCCCAGTCTAGGCCCTTTTTGGGAGGATGTGACGGCTACTATTAAACACCTGACCTCCGTTAACCTGAGTGGGAATCCAGCGGCGTGTCTCCTCTACCTTACGGAGAGGCCCATCCGTAAATACAAACAATTGTTAACTATTCAACTGGTAAATGCTGCCAGGGCTTGCATTCCCTCGCTCTGGTGGCAGACTTCTACTGGGGTCCTGTGGTATGCCAAAATTAATGACATCCTCTATATGGAGGAACTGACTGCCACTCTAAACAATATGGAGGATATTTTTAAGGAGCGGTGGAGGACCTGGTGATACTTTACTTGCCCAATGGCTATCTACAAGCACTGTCTCAACCTGAGCCTATCGCCAGCTCAGCCACCTAATTTCCCTTCTGCTCATGTTTAGCAGATATTTTCTGGCCCCCAGAGGTTTACTCTCTGGCTCCCTTACCTTCTCCCCATATCTCCTCTCACTCTAACTCCTATTCTCTGTTCCCTCTTACCACACTACTTTCTGGCCTCTACCTTGACTATATTTTCTTTTAAGTGCCCTAAAAACCTTTTATACCCAATGTGACAAAGACGGGTTGTTTCTGCACTTGGACCTGAGTTGGCCCTTCGCAGTTGGCTCAAATCTTTTTGCTATTCTTTTTTGTGTTCTGTATGATTAATATGTGACAAGTTTAGATTACTTGTTTTACCAAGGCTATGTTAAACAGTCGACATCAGGCAAGTTGGGTTGGTGGCACTGGGTAAATCAACCAAAATTGTTACTGCAATTGCGTTCCCTGTCCTGTCTTCCTTTCATGCTGGATTGGTCTTGTTGCACATAGGCCTATTCCCACAAGAGTATTTTAATGATGTTCCATGGTATTATTGTCAAGATGGAAATGATTGCTAACTGTCATGTTTTTGGCTATTATCTAAGATGTGTTTGTCACATTTTCTGTAACATGTACGGCCTTAAATAAAAAAAAATAAAAAAAAAAGAAAGAACCCATTTAACAGGGGTGATTACCACGATCAGCTTTAATTTTGTTTTGTAAAACCTTTATTCCAAAAGGGAAAAAAAAAAAAATGTTGCTTATTAAGTGTTAGCTGGAGTTCTGCTTCAATTTGTTGTCAAGTTCATCAAAATCTGCTAATCTCCAACTCTCTCCCTAGGCTGACAATGCTTCTGTCCAAAAGTGTTAGATTCACTACTTCATCCAGAGTGTTGACACCCTAAAGAAAAGCAGTGTGTGAAGGCGTCTAGTCTATACAGGCAATGCTTGTCCATTCACTAATATGGGCTGCTATGGCACACACCTCAGTGCTAGGACAGAATAGTAAACAAAGGACTCTTCACACATCACTTGTGCCTATGTGAATAAGTCCTAGGAGAAAACATTACTTGCAAATGCACTTACAATTAAAGCAGATCTCCACACATTTTTTTCAAACCCACGTACCTGAAGGGGATATCTGCACATTTCAGATACTCTCCCATCCAGCAGATCCAGCATTGATCCGCTGAGATCATCTCATGCCCTACCACTCCTCTGTCCCATGCCGCCATGTTCTTTTTGACGTCGAGAGGCCCGCTGGCTCTTCTAGGGTTAGTGGGCAGGCCTCCTGATGATGTTCAGATTGGCCCGCCCCCTCTTTTCCTGAATGAAGGGCTATGTCTCCTGGGATATGTGATGTGCATATCCCGGGAAGCACAGAAGGTAGTGTGCGTGTCAATAGCCTAAGGTGATTGACGTCCATGGGAGGTGGGGCCGGACAGTTTAAAAAAAAAAGGTAAAAAAAAACAAAGCACCGTGATACGTATACAGGCTGGAAGGAAGGATGGTGTGGAGGGAACTTGTGGAAGAGGGTGAAGGTTCGCTTTAGGTGCTATAGCACATATTTTTTTAACAAGAAGCCATGGTTGTACTCTAAATAACAGGGCTTCATGAAGGAACCAATGTCCGACTCCTTAGCAACACAGATCCTTAAAAGGAGGAGTCTGCTTGCTGTGGGTAACAATAACCATTCTTTCTGCAGACAGTTTTATGGCTACTGCCCATGTTGTAATGAACTGCAATTACGGAGGGCATAAAAGAAACTTCAAGTGTTGGGCAATGTTTGCTGTAGTGGCCCTTGGTCTATACAATTCCTGCAGATATTACACATAGTTTGATAAATAGAAATGTTAATGCTTTTTTTCTCTTTAGATGTATTCTGTTCCTGAATTATGGATTTTTTGTTTTTCAGAGCCCATTAGAATTTTGTTATATGATATCAGGTCAGATATTTAAACACAACTGTATAATAGCCTAATAGGTAAAATGGAATGACAACCAAACTGAACATGCATACACTTGATGCACACTATGTCTCAATTGTAAAAGCTGTCAGTATTATAAATAGCTCTTTACATTTTTTTCACAAAAGGTTACATATTACAAGATTGAAATAGAAATATACTGCATCACAAATGTGGGTTTTATCTGTGCAGGGCCAGTACGGAGAAGTGCTGAGAAAAGCAGTTGTTCAGTTCGTGATTAGGTTTCTTTCAGATATTCACAGCAGAAGTCTAATCTCTCAGTGTCACAGAGAGAGGAGATTACTGGGGCACATTTACATCACTATGTTAAAAGTATACTAAGAATTTTCTGCAAGTTGAAAAGCACAAAATGCTCCAAAAATGCAGATTAAAAAAAAAATGTAAGTTGTAGTTTATAGGCTATAAACTACAAGTTTAGTTTTTTGGAATAAATTATAGTTATGACTAGAAAAATGGTTACAGTATACAGTGAGATGCAAAATAAGAGAGGAATATGATATACAGCACTAAGGCCTCATGCACACTGGTCATTTTTACAGCTGCTGTTTTTGGCTTCAGACTTTTTTCTACAGTCAATAAACTCTCCAGCATGTTCTCCTATGTGTCCATGCACACATAGGCTGTTATCAATTGTTTTTGGCTGGGGCGTTTTTTTGGCTGTAAAAAAAAAAAAAAACTTCTGAGAAGAGTTTTTCAGCTGTAAAAAAATGCTGATAAATGCGGCTCACTGGCGTTTTTTAACATTTTCGATCCCATTGATTTAAAAAAAAAAAAATAACGTTAATGCAAAAAAAGCTGAAAAACGCGAACAATACGCTAAAAACACTATTGCAAAAACGCTGAAAAACTTTGAAAAACTCACTGCAAAGCTACTTCCGTTTTTATAATGTAGAAAGAGGCAAGGTTGTATTTAGATACCATGCTACCCTAAGCACTCCTGAATAGTGACTCTCTTTTGTAAAGCTCAACCCCTTGTGCCATGTGGTTATATTAGTTTAAAAATAATTCCAGGATATTTTATTGGAGGCAGCATGCTGTCTACTTTATATGCAGACCTAATTTTTAACTGTACATACCGCTAACAAGGGAAAAGAGAGATGGTTTCATGTTTCCTGAACTAAGGGATTTGTGATTCAGTTTAAGGTTAAACTGCTTCTCATCCAACTTCATTTAGTGACCACGTGTTCTCTTGCACGACCTGAGACTGAGCAGTTTTTTCCCTATGCTAGAATCACCATTTAGCTACTTAAACTGTATGTTGCGATCATATCTTCTCTTAAAGTGGTTGTAAAGGCAGAAGTTTTTTTTATCTTAATGCATAGAATGTATAAAAAGAATAAACAGCCTTCTGTATGTAGCAGTCCCCCCTCAGCCCCCCTAATACTTACCTGAGCCCCATCTCGAAACAGCAATGTTGCACGAGAGACTCGGCTGTCTGGGACTCTCTCTCCTCATTGGCTGGGACAGCAGCGAAGTGCCATTGGCTCCCGCTGCTGTCAATTCAAGTCAGCGAGCCAATGAGGAGAGGGAGGGGGCGTGGCCAGACTACGCCTCCGTGCCTGAATGAACACAAGGAGCTGCGGCTCAGGTGCCCCATAGCAAGCTTCTTCCTGTTGGTGCACACAACTGTAGGGTTGACCTCCGGCGTGTTCGCATGCTCCACATGCAGAGCCCGCCAGAAAGTCGGCGCAGCACTGCGCTAATCACAGGCAGTGAGACATTGCCCGATCTCTGCAGCCGCTCATCGGGGCAATGTCTCACTGCCTGTGATTAGCGCAGCGATGTGCCGACTTCCTGGCAGGCTCTGCACGTGGAGCATGTGAAGACGCCGGAGCTCATCCCTACTCAACAGGAGGGAGGGGCCAGGAGCGCAGAAGAGAGAGCCGAGAAGAGGGGGTTTGGGGCTGCTCTGTGCAAAACCACTGCACAGAGCAGGTAATTATAACATGTATGTTCTTTTTACACAAAAAAATTTACTTTAGTATCACTTTAATCCTCTTTTCTCCAGGAAAAATAAACTTAATGTGTATAGCCTTTTCTCATAACTGAGATTCACCAGCCCCCTTATTAGTTTAGTTGCCATTCTCTGGACTCTCTCCAATTCCAGCACATCCTTCCTGAGGACTGGTGACCAGAACTGGGGCACTTATTCAAGATGTGGCAGATGCATGCTAATTTTTTGCTGGCCTTGCTTGCTGCAACTTGGCATTGCATGCTATTGCTGAACCTATCATCAACTAGGACCTCAAAATCCTTTTCCATCCTTGATTCCCTCAGAAGTTCTCCCCCTAACGTGTAGCCTGAATTCATATTTTTAGCCCCCAAGTGCATCAGTTTACATTTCTCTATATTGAACCTCATTTGTCATGTAGTTGCTCTATTGCTCTATTTTATTGAGGTTCTCTCGTAACTCTCAATATCCAGTTTTGAAGTTATTGCCCTGCTTAGCTTTGAATTGTTAGCAAATACTGAGATTAAACTACCAACCTCTATATCATTTATGAACAAGTTAAACAGAATTGGTCCCAGGACAGAGCCCTGGAGCACCCCACTCACAACTACAGACCATTCAGAAGCTACACTATTTATTGCCACCCTTTGGACTTGCCCCTGTAACCAATTTTTTATCCAGGTACAAACATTGATGTCAACAGACCTCAGTTTGTAACTTAAGCAATTATGGGGTACCATATCAAATGCTTTGGCGAAATCTAGAAACACTACATCCACAGGCCTACCTCATAGAATGTTAACAGATTGGTCTGGCAAGAACAAACTTTTATAAACCCATGTTGGTTACCACTAATGATACTATTTTCATCAGCAAACTCTTGCATATGGTCACTTATCATCCTTTCCATTAGTTTATAAACTATTGATGTAAGGCTGACTGGCTTGTAGTGTCCTGGTATGTATCTCATTTTTGAATATTGACACCTTGTTAGTTTTCCACCAGTCTGCTAGTACCATTCTGGTCAGTAAACTGTCCTTAAAGATTAGGAATAAGGGTCAAACAATGATTTTTTTTTTTTCTTTTCATTATGTTAAAAAGTTTCAGTTCAATGTTAAACTGCATTAGGGGTTCTTTACTGTTAGCGAGGCAATGATGTGGAACTCCCTTCCACAGCTGGTGATGTAAGTGGGGAGTGTGGATACATTTTTTTTTACCTGTGTTTATTAGCAAACATAGTGTATAGGGATATGGAAAATGGTAATGACATAGACACACACGCGCTCAGGTTCATTTTGCACTATTGGCCTTAGACAATGGCCCAAGTACATGATAGTAAATATATCTCTGCAAATAAGAGATGTACTGTATGGATCAGTTGTGATCTTTACCTATTTTTCTTTGCCCTGTTTTAGAAATTATAACGGTAATGCTAGACACCATTACTGCTTTTTATCTTCTAACATCAACCTTAGTATGTAGTTTCTATAAAAGCCATGCATTGCTCATGTTGTTTTTTTCTTTTACAGAATCACCAAAAGGCCCTCAACTGTCTGCAGGCATGAATGGAAATGTGCAATATCCCACTAGCTCTGGTCAGCAAGTAGCCTCTGCCATACCCTCTCCAAGTGCCAGTAAGCCTTGGCGCAGTAAATCCATGAATGTTAAACACAGTGCCACATCCACCATGCTGTCTGTTAAGCAGCCTAGTCCAGCAACTTCTCCCACCCCATCTCCAGATAGAGTAAAACCACCGTTGTCTGAAGGAATTAAAAGTACCTCCTCTGGGCAAAAATCAATGCTGGAAAAATTTAAATTGGTGAACACTAGGGTTGGTTTGAGGTCTCCGTCTTCACCATCAAGTGAAGTCATTATTGAGGATGACTACCTATCAGAATGTGGAGAAAATGACGTGGGTTCCACATTAAGTAGTCCTAAAATATCACCAAAATTGACACCTCCAAAGGCTGGAAGCAAAAATATCAGCAATAAAAAGGGATTGCCTCAACCAAAGGAAAAGGAAGAGAAGAACAAGGACAAAAATAAATCAAACACTGAGAAACCAGCTAAAGAGGAAAAGGAACAGATATCGGAAGGATCAAAAAAGAGCTCCAAAATTGCAAGCTTGATTCCAAAGGGAAATAAGTCAGCTGCAGTTAAAAAGGAAAGTTCAATTCCTTTATCAAGTGGAATCCCTAAACCCGGATCAAAAACGCCAGCAACAAAACAATCTACATCCCCTGTTTCTGTAACTGTAAAAGAGCCAGAAAAAAGCAGGACTACCAAAGGCAGTCAAACTGTATGCACCCAAAAGCCCACTACCAGTGAAAAGGTATCTACCCCCACTGAAGGAAAGGTCTGTTCTGCTTCCACTACACAGACTACAACAACATATCCCCCTGGTGCCGGTGTCCAGTTTACAGGAAATGGGATTGTGCAACTTCCTCAGCAGCAGTATACACACCCAAATACTGCGACTGTGGCACCATTCATATACAGGTATATACATAGTTATTATTTTATGATAAATGTACATAGGACTAGGGGTTTATGGATGAAAAATGACTAAATGGCTTATGTTGTAAAACATATTAATTAAATGATCTCTTGTCATACTTAAACAAACTCAAACCCTAATATTTGGAAAATGTGTATTATTTTAGCGTACATGATGGGACACAGAGCACCAATATTAGTATATCACTCTGTGGGTATATAGGATCCTTCAGGTGATGGACACTGGTATATCCAATACAGGAAGTTCACTCCCTATATAACCCCTCCTCCTACCAGGAGTACCTCCGTTTTTTCGCCAGTTTCTAAGGTGTTGGACACGAGTGAAGATGTGCTCTAAAGAGCTCCCTTGGAGGGATCCCTGCTGGATTTAAACAGCCTCCATAGACCGGATCCATCCAAAGTGCCACTGAGACCAAGGTGAATGGTACCCGGGCCTCGTATACGAAGCACAAGGTTTTGCCTGTAACGCCTCACTTTGTAGGGCTGGACCCTGGGATCCAGGACTTTTTGGTCATGCTACATTACCTAACGTTTTTCCTGGCGGGGTGCTAATACAGGTCCAAGGGAGTGTAACCCCTATAATAGGGACCCGGGCCTTAAAGGTTTGCTAACGCAGCCTGCCGTGATGCGTGATGTTTGGATCTGTCTGTTACAGCAGTATCCTGCAGCAAGGAAAAGCTAAGGGAAGAAGCCTAGGAGATGTAAAAAGTCCACCTATGGTTTTTTCTTCCAATAGGAAAATGTTGTCATGCCTAAAGTCTCCACTAGAGGGAGTAAATGCATACCTTAGTACGTTGCTTCTCAGCAGCTCAGAGGCCCAGCTAAACAGCGCGTTTGTGGTCTCAGCAAGCCAGGGGGGATTCCTCATCCTCTTCCTCATCCTGGGGGAAGGGAGGTACAGTAGCTTGTACTCCCCCCTCGGCGGGGGCAGCGGTGGCTTTCATATGTTAAATTTTTTCCCCACAGAAGTTTTTTTCAAACTTCCCACCTCCCCAACCCTCCCTTTCCTCCCCTCTTGCTCAAGGAGCGCGCTGAATGCCATCCGCGCGCACGTGGACTATGGCTAGTTATACAGAGGGGGTACGTGTTTAATCATGGAGGGGCATGGCTGAAGGGCGTGGCTTATGGTGCCGGATCGTGTGCGGGACGTAAGTTAATGAGGAGCACACAGTGCAGGCGCTGGGGACAAGAGACAAGCAGACGCTTCACAGCTAACAGCTGGAGTCTGACACAGGACACAGAGGGCTGGGGGCACGTAAGGTTGATGCAGGCATTTCCAGTACAGGAAATAACATTTACATACAACACTAAAGCTAAACTTTATTAGCATTGTCTTTTGCTAGCCTATTTGCTCAGCTAGTTGTGCATTTTGCCTCTGTTTTTTCTGCTCAGCACTATGGTTCCCAAAAAAGACACCACAAAGGTACCAAAAATCTCACCCCCAGGCGCTGGGAACTCCAGTTGTGCCTCCACACTGTCATCCTCTCCTGAGATACCAGATATGGCAAACCAGGGTGAGTCATTGGAATCAATTGGTGGTGCAGCTGCTTCTCACATCTCAGCCCCTGTATACGTGACTGAAGATGCGTCTTCCTCCGCCCTGCAGGGCCTAGAAGGCAGATTAGCAGCTTTAATAGCACCCTGTATCCAAAAGGATAGGAAGCGTGTTAGATCCCCCTCCCCCACCTCAAACCCCTTATTAAGGGAACAGTGGGTAGAGGATGAGGTGTTACCCTCAGGCGATCAGGAGGAAAGGCAAACTGATTGCTCCTCTATGGAGGAAACAATGGTAGATGAACCTTTTTCAGCTTCGCAATCTGAGAAATTGCTGGTACAATCTCTTACAGAGATGGTTCGTTCTTCTTTCAAGCTACCCCTAACAGAGTCAGCTGAAAGTTCTGTTTCTTCTTTAGGTTCCTTAAAACCTTCACAGCCTTTTCATGCATTTCCTGTACATGCATTACTAGAAAAACATATAATGCTAAATGGAATCACCCCATGGAGGAGAAATTCATCAAAAGATGGAATGAACCAGCAGTTGACACTGCGATTTCCAGTGTGAATAATAGTCTAACTTGCCCAGTAGACAATGCACAAATGCTTAAAGATCCAAAAGATAAAAGGTTGTAATTCCTGTTAAAATCCTCTTTTTCCTTGGCAGGAGCCGTTACTCAGCCTGCAGTCGCTGCAATAGGCATCTGTCAGTCCCTAAAGGACCAGTTTAGACAGGCCCTTAAGGAGGTCCCTGCACAACAGGCCCGCGATTTGGCCGAACTACCAAAGGCACTATGTTTTGCCATAGATGCCATGAAAAACTCTATTCACCAGGCGTCCCACCTTGCGCTTGTGCTAGTACACATGCGTAGGACCCTGTGGTTAAAAAATTGGTCAGCCAAAGCACCTTGCAAAAGGCTTCTGACTAGTTTCCCTTTTCATGAGGATTGACTATTTGGGGATGACTTGGACAAATACATCCAAATGATTTCTAGTGGGAAGAGTACTCTTTTGCCAGTCAAACTAAAGTATAAACGTCCTTCATTTAGGCGGACTCTTTCTCCTTCGCCAGGGGCATCCGCCTCTGAGCAGTGGCGACGGCCTTTACCATCAGACTCTAGAGGAAAGCCTAAGGGTCAGGCCCAGGCACAAAAGAAGACCCTGGGCCCGGAAATCTGCAAAGCAGAATTCTAAAGCCTCATTATAAAAAGGCGAACCCCCCTCCTCAGAGTGGGGGGAAGACTTCTGCATTACTCAGAAGTCTGGCAAGAGGAAATTCAGGACAGATGTGTCATCGCCACGGTGTCTCTAGGATACAAACTAGAATTTCAGGAGTTTCCACTGTCTCATTTTCTGAGGTCAAACGTTCCCAAAGATCCAGAGTAAGGCAATCTCTGTTTTGGGCATTAGACCGATTACTGGCTCAGGGGGTGATCATACAGATCCCCACAGAAGAGCAAGGTTTGGGGTTTTATTCAAACCTCTTTACGGTACCAAAACCGAATGGAGATGTCTAAATCAGTTCCTGAAGATCCGCTTCTTTTGGCATGGAGTCGATCAGGTCAGTAGTTTCTATCCTACAAGGAGGAGAACTTCTGGTGTCTATCGACATCAGGGATGCATATCTGCATGTCCCTATATTTCCCGCTCACCAAAGGTTTCTGCGGTTCAAAGTAGAACAGCAGCATTTTCAGTTTGTAGCCTTGACCTTTGGGCTAGCTACAGCACCCGGGGTGTTCACAAAAGTGCTGGCCCTACCTAGCCAGGTTAAGGGCACAACAGTCTTGGCATACCTAGATGATCTATTGCTAATAGACCAGTCGGTGGCTCGTTTGGAGCAAAGCGTACGCATTACAACCAGTTACCTGGAAAGTCTAGGTTGGATTCTCAACCTAGAGAAGTCTTCCTTAAAACCGCTAAAAAGATCCCGAAAGACCAGCTGTTATGTCTATTTGGCTGCACACCCCAACTTTCCCCCTCGACGAATGGGGGACCTGCGACTATTTCACAATGGGCGCACCTTGTCCTTCTTCTTGTAGCTCGCAGAATGATTATGTCCTGCTGGATTTCCAAGGACCCACCTACTCTGCCCGCTGTGCAACGGGCAATGGAATCGCTCTTCTACATGGAAAGACTGGACACCATCACAAGGAACTTTCGCCCTACTTCTCGCTTTTTCACACGATGGCGCAAATACATGGAAGCCACACTGACTCAGGCAGATATGCAAATGGTCATGAGCCCATTCTGCTATACAAACTGATACCTGAAAAGAAGTCTCACAGGGTCCCTGGATACCCTTAAGCTCTTAGATCCATCTGATCCTTCGGCTTACCAGCCACCATGAGCATTTGACTACTTTGGCCCCTTGACTTCCATGCTCCCACCCCTGTCTTTGCTCCCACTCCCGAGGGTAAACTGTTATGAACTGTTGTCTCTATGCAAATGCATTTTGTTTGATCGAACTCTTATAGGTTAAAAGGACCCCCTTTGTCAACCCCCCCCCCCCCATAACTATATATGCACTCTAAATACGCAATGTTTTCATCTATATCAAGCAATGTTTGTACAAGTTGACTAGCCTGTTTCAAGGATACGTTATTCTTTGTGTTTATGTACGTGACGTGCAAAAAACAATAAAAAAAAATTCAAAAAAAAAAAACGCTAAAAAGGCTGGAGTACTTGGGTCTGATCATAGACACAGCCCAGAAAAATGTGTTCTTGCCTCAGGCAAAGATCAACTCCATAAGAGAGCTGGTGCAGATGGTCAGGTTGAAAGGGGATCCCTCCATTCGCCTTTGCATGAGGTTGTTAGGAAAGATGGTGGCTTCATTCGAAGCAGTTCCCTATGCCCAGTCTCATTCGAGACTATTGCAAAACAGTATCCTGTCTGCTTGGAACAAAATGATTCAAGCTTTAGACTTGCCAATGCGGCTGTCCCCAAGGGTGTCCCAAAGCCTCAGTTGGTGGTTACTAACCCAGAATCTGCTGAAAGGAAAATCCTTCAAACCAGTTATCTGGAAGGTGGTAACGACAGATGCCAGCCTTTCAGGCTGGGGTGCAGTGCTAGAGGAGACAACTGTCCAGGGACAGTGGTCAAGAAGCGAAAGAGCCTTGACCATCAACATCCTAGAGATTCCGGCAGTGCGTCTGGCTCTAAAGGCCTGGACTTTCAGGTTACGGGATTGTCCTGTCAGCATCCAATCCAACAATGCCACAGCTGTGGCCTATATCAATCACCAAGGGGGCACCAAGAATCTCGCAGCGCAGACAGAGGTGAACCATATTCTAACTTGAGCAGAAAGGAGTGTTCCGTGCCTGTTGGCAGTCTTCATTCTGGGAGTAGAGAATTGGCAGACAGACTACCTGATTCGCCAGCAGTTATTCCCGGGGGAATGGTCCCTTCATCCCAAAAATTTTCGGGCTATTTGCCATAAATGGGGGACGCCAGCCGTAGATCTTCTGGCATCCAGATTTAACATGAAGTTATTCAACTTTGTGTCCAGGACAAGGGATCCACTCGCATGCGAAACAGATACGTTGGTGACCCCGTGGGATCAGTTCTCACTGATTTATGCATTCCCCCCTATTCAGTTGCTACCACAACTTCTTTGCAGGATCAAGCTGGAAAGAAATCCGGTAATTCTGGTAGCCCCAGCGTGGCCCAGAAGGTCCTGGTATGCAGAAATCGTAAAGAAGGCAGTGGAGGATCCATGGTCGATTCCACTATGGCCAGACCTGCTCTCACAGGGGCCGATATTCCAATCTGCCTTACGAATGCTAAATTTAACACTAAATTTGACACCTTGGCTATTGAAACCCCCATTCTGAAGAAACGTGGGCTTTCCGGGTCAGTTATCTCTACCTTGATTAATGCAAGGATGCCAGCTTCCAGAACTATATATTATAGCGTCTGGAGGGCTTATGTTTCCTGGTTGGCACCCTCGGAGGTATATCATAGGCAGAATTCTTGCCTTTCTACAATTAGAGGTAGAGATGAAATTGGCCTTGAGTACTATTAAGGGCCAAGTCTCAGCTTTATCGGTCTTATTTCAAAGACCGCTTGCTACACATTATTTAGTCTGGGGTTTTATGAAAGGGGTGATGCAGATTAATCCACCAGTTATATCACCTTTGAACCCTTGGGACTTGAACTTAGTTTTGTCAGTGTTACAAAAACAGTAATTTGAACCGATACAACATATTCCCTTAGTCCTTCTGACAAGGAAGTTGGTGTTCTCGGTTGCTATATCCTCAGCAAGTAGGGTTTCAGATTTGGCTGCTCTTTCTTGAAGAGCCATACTTGATTATTCATGAGGACAGAGTGGTGTTGCGCCCTCATCCAGGTTTTTTTTTGCCAAAAGATGTCTCAGGTTTCCACCTGAACCAAGATATTGTCCTGCCATCATTTTTTCCAAAACCATGTTCCAGGGAAGAGAAGTCACTGCATTGTCTTGATGTAGTGAGAGCGGTCAAAGTCTATTTAAAGACGACTGCTCAGATCCGGAAGACTGATGTCTTATTTATACTGCCAGAAGAAATCCACTGTCACTAAGTGGATTTGGCAAGTTATAATTCAAAGCGCACTCTACCAGAGCGGTTAGTGCTTCTTGGGCAGTGCGTCACCAGGCCTCCATGGCTCAGATCTGTAAGGCCGCAACTTGGTCTTCAGTACATACATTCACCAAATTTTATCAGGTGGATGTGAGGAGGCATGAGGATATCGTCTTTGGGCGCAATGTGCTGCAGGGAGCAGTATAGGTCCTCATGTCTGGGGGTGCCCTACGGGTTGTCTCTCCCTTGCTATGGGACCTCCCACATAGTTATTACTATGGTGCTCTGTGTCCCATGATGTACGATAAAGAAAATAGGATTTTTATAACGGCTTACCTGTAAAATCATTTTCTTGGAGTACATCATGGGACACAGAGGTCCCTCCCCTCTTTTTTGGGGTTTAGATATATTGCTTTGCTACAAAAACTGAGGTACACCTGGTAGGAGGAGGGGTTATATGGGAGGTGAACTTCCTGTATTGGGTATACCAGTCTCCATCACCTGAAGGTGCCTATATACCCACATAGTGATTACTATGGTGCTCTGTGTCCCATGATGTACTCCAAGAAAAGGATTATGCAGGTAAGCTGTTATAAAAATCGTATTTCTTATAACCCCACTCCTTAAGAGTAGTAAAAGTGTTGACAGGTTAGCAGCTTTGGTGAAAAATATGTTTGTGTAAGTAAGATATCTACCATAGTTAAATGTGAATGTGTTCACGTTTATCTATGGTTCCATGCACACACTTCTATCATGCATACCATAGAATTTAGAATTGTGAAAAAAGACACGTAATCCAACTGCACAAATGTGTGGTATAAGTCTCTGCACTAGTTATATAAAGGAAAATATATTTCTTTTTTTTTACAAACAGGAGTGCTTTATTGAGAAAATAGTGTGCAGTACAAAAAACTGTGGAATCATCGTTAGTCCATCAATTACAGTCAGTGCTGATCCAACTTAAAGCCATAACATTCACAAATAGCGATCGGATACGCCAATAACTTATACAAAATAACAATCTGTTCATTACATATGAGCAACAATCCAGTCTACACTAGAATCACTGTCTCGGTGTTCGGGTATTTTACTGGATGAGAGGTGGAGAGGGGGGTGAAAAAGGAATAAGAGAAGGGGAGGGCAGAAGAGAAACAAAGGGGGGGAAGAGAAGAGAGGGGGGGGAGGGCAGTAGGGCCTAGGAGGAGAGTTTGTGGGGAGGAAGAGGGGAGCAAAGGGAGGGACAAGAGATGAGGGGTTCGCAACCCAGAACCCAACCATCTAGATAGAGGTCCACGGCAGCCAGACTTTGTCGTATTTCCAAGGGCACCCTCGGCTAATGTACGTCAGCTTGTATAGGGGGAGAGCAGCATTAACTTTAGCTTCCCATGTAGCCAACGTCGGAGGAGCAGGTGATGTCCATTGACATAGTATTTCTTTCTTAGCATAAAAAAGAAGGTATGAGATCAGTAATTTGTTATGGTGTGATCTTTGGTCATCGTCATGTATCCCCAGCAGGGCTACCTCTGGTGACATAGGGACTGACAGCTCCAGACGGACATTCAGTTGGTCAAATATATCTGTCCAGTATGCGGACAACATGGGGCAGTCCCAGAACATATGTAGGTAGGTTCCTACTTGTGTCTTGCATCTGGGGCAATGAGGGTCTCTTCCCGGGTATATCTTGGCCATGCGCGCTGGGGTAAAGTACACCCTATGGAGGAATTTGGTTTGGATAAGTTTGTCACTTGCCGCAATAACTAGTTTGGGGCCCTGCTCCAGGCAGTCCTCCCAGTCCTCCTTGTCCAGAGTTGGTATATCACGTTCCCAGTTTTCCCACAACCTATCAATTTTTCTAAAGTCTTTGGGCAACAGAGTGTTGTATAGCCCCGATAAAGGTTTCCGTAGGTCCTCGTCAGACAACAAGTCCTCCACAGGATCCAGCTGCAACACCGGGGGGGGGTGGGGAACTGGGCTCTAACTGCATGCCGGAGTTGGATGTAACGAAAGTACATCCATCCCGGTAAAGCAAATCTGCTGGTCAACTGAGAGAAAGTCAGCAAGGTGCCCGCAGGTAAAATGTCACTTAATGTCTTGATTGCAAACCTTGCCCACACCTGAGGGTCAGGCACCGACCCCAGGTGGGACAAGTTAGGATTACCCCAGAGCGGCTGAGCTGGGGACCAGCAGTCCGGCCTGGAGAACCTACGTCTGGCCCTAATCCAGACTCTAGCGGTTGCCTTAGTGGGACCCGGTAAGTCACTATAAGCCTTAATGCCCCTGTATGGGAGGTTTTGGAGGTCCTGCAGGGATCCCAGTACTGTTGCTTCTAGACAAACCGCTGCATTCGAGCGCCTTGCCCCTAGCCACCAGTGCGTTGTAACCAGAATTGCTGCCCAATAATAAACTTGGAGATTCGGGAGAGCCAGGCCCCCGAGCTGGGTCGGCAGTTGCAGTGTGGACTTCGCCAGTCTCGGAACGGCACCATTCCACAAAAAGGACATGATGCACTTATCTAATTCCTTAAAAAAAGCTGGCGGAATCCACACCGGGCAATTCCGAAAGAAGTAGTTAAGTTTAGGCAGCATAATCATTTTAATAATGGTTATACGGCCTATAAGGAAAATATATTTCTAGTGGAGTAGTATTATGTATCCTTCTTGAGGTCCTTTTTGATTTATTCTGTCTAACAGTTTTCTATGTGAGCCCCTAAAATGTTTCAGGAACAATTACAAGACAACTTAATTTACTTTAAGCAGTGTTCAATATTTCCCTCTGGCTGGATACACTCAGGGGTGGTTGAGCACTATAAAGGATAAGTTCACTCAAAGTTAGGTTGTCCTTTCAAAAAAAAGCTTGCACAAGAAAAACATTTTGTTGCAAACAACCAGTCACCTTGCAGTTATTCTTCTGCTTTTTTTGGAATTGAAGGGAAAAAAAACTCTGTCCTGCTGCAAGCACCACCAAGGGAACTTTGCATAGGAAGTTTCTCCAAAGCTTGCATTGACATGCAAATCAAAAACATAAAAATCTTTTTCATTCAACATACTTATAGATGTTCCAGAGGCCTGGTACCCTTCTGCACACTGTGGTTTAATCTGTTTGTTTTACACTAACTAGTAGAGTTTGGCTCTATTCCCTGTGACACACATAGAAGAAAAAGGTGTGCAGTGATCACTAAAACACTAAAGCTGGCCATACATGATTCTTTTTTTATTCAGACCCGACTCCCCCATCCACACATTCGATGAGAATGCAGGCATCTTCCCCACTGCAAGTGCTGAACGAATGAAAATTTTCCAGCAGGACCATTCATGAGAAATCGATTGATATATTGACTTCTCATCAACAGAAATGGCCAGAGATGGATCGAAAATCATGCGGTTCCTGCTGAACCAGCCGGATTTCGATCCATGTATGGCCAGGTTAAGACACAGGCAGCAATAAAAACATTGTCAGAATATCTAACTCTTCCCCACACTACTATAAATGTATTTTCTGTAATCCTATTGGGAGAGATTTGCCATATCTTTTTATTTTGACAGGACATAAGAGAAAATCTCCCCAAAAGGGATACAAATATGAATAAAAACTTCTACAGTTTTTTCTAAAAAGTTCTACAGCTTCTCTGCTCTATCCAAAACCAAAAAAAGTTATTCAGTAGTACAATTTATTTATGTATTTAGAATGGACTAATTACTTGATATGATGATAGAAGAAGTAGATTATCAGACAGCAGTGAAACAGTGGACAGAAGGAGGCTAACAGCTGGGCATGGTACCTCTTTCCTGATTATCAAGTTAAATATAAAACTCTGCATAATCTTTCGGACTGTTTTTGTATAATTGAGTGTTCATCTTAAAAACACTTAGCTCTATTACTTGGTTAGGCTGTTTCGGGTGCAGATACCACCTGAGGCAGCCATTTTTAATGTCCCTGCCATCATTAGTAGTTAGAGCAGTGGTGGACAGGTTGCACAGTGTCTTTGAATCATAGGACACTAGCAGCCCGGGTGCACAATATATTATTGGTTGCCAGGATGGTAACAGATAGTATGCACAGCATTATTTGCTTGAACACTGTTGGCTAGTCTGCACAGAATCCTTGGTTGCTAGGGTGTAGACGGACAGGCCGCACAGCTTCATTTGTTGCTATGGAACAGGCGGTCACCTGCATCATAACTTCCAATGATACTGTGCTGCCTGGAAAGCTAAACTTTCATAGGACTGAACATGCACTGGGGACAGAATGTGGGGTTAGTTTCCATTAGAAGCTTAACTGAGTTTATAAATCCACACATTCAGATACTCATGGTCATATGTGTTAGTTGCTGGATTTTTCAAATATCTGCCACCACGCTTAACATTTTATTCAAGTGCACTTAAATCAGTAATGGAAACTAATGTGCATGCCATAGATACACAAATATGCCAATGACTAGTTAATTAGAATGCAGTCAGCATGCTAGAATTATAGGGAGCTATGGCAGGAGATCAGTCTAGGTTACTGACAAAAGAATATTACAAATTATGAATATTCTGAAAAACAGAAAGGTATGAGTATAACATTATAAAACCGTAGCTGCATAATGAGAATTGGAAATGACAGGTGTTAAAGTATTTGCCTGCTGGAGGGAATAATCCACATAAACTTTGCACAGTCTGCCTAGGAAATTAACATTTTGAGAGCAGTCCTAGTAATAAACATATTTCGTACTGCTGAGCCAGATACAAATGAATGGTAACTCATCCCTTTGCCAGACATATACTATGAGGACAGGTTCATGCAATTAAGTCTCAATGGTTTAACTGCTTGCCGACCAGCTGCCGCAGTTTTACTGCGGCAGAATGGCACGGCTGGGCGAAACAACGTTACCTTGCATCGCTTCGCTTTTTGGCCACTAGGGGAGCATGCGCCCATAGTGTGTGCCCGGAGCCAACGCTCGTGAGAACTGTGGTGGCCGTGTGTGTGTAAACACAGAAAATTGGGCCTTAGGTGTTGGTGGTACCAGAACACTGTAAGTCCTCACAGTTACTCTTGTTGGGCGCAGGAACGGGCCCTGCTGTGAAATATTATATCAAGATTGGTAATTACATGCGCCTGTTAAACAGGGGCAGAAAAATTGGGCCTTGGGCAGTTGTGGTGCTGGTGCCACAACACTGTAAGCCCTCACAGATACTCTTGTTGGGTGCAGGAATGGGCCCTGCTGTGAAATATTCTATCAAGAATTGTAATTACATACCCCTGTTACAGAGGATTCTGAGTCCTCTGGGTCACTAAGGATCACATAATCCGTAACTCCCAGCCACGTACAACTCCTTGGGTTTATGGGGACTGAAAACCATCCCTTGAAGACTGCTGCTGAGTGTTATCCTCTACATCCATGCTGACACAATCCTTCTCCTCCTCTTCTTCCTGTGTGTTTGGCGGGCCTGCAGGAATGCTATCTGAATAAAGGGGGCTTTGAGAGGTAAGGAAGTCACCTCTTCCTCCCGCTGTTCTGCCTCAAGTACCCTGTCCATGATTCCACGAAGCATGTGCTCCAACAGGAAGACTAGAGGGACAGTGTCACTAATGCATTCATTGTCACTGCTTACTATCCTTGTGGCCTCCTCAAATGGTGACAGGACAGTGCATGCATCCTTGATCAGTAGCCACTGGTGTGGCGAATAGAAGCCAAGCTTCCCTGGCCCTGTTCTGGTGCAATACTCGCACAGGTACTCATTGATGGCCCTCTGCTGTGTGTGCAGCCACTACAGCATTGCCAACGTTGAGTTCCACCTGGTGGGCATGTCACAAATGAGGCCATTGGTGGGCAGGTTGCATTCCCTTTGAATGTCAGCCAGCCGAGCACTGGCATTTTTATGACCAGCGGAAATGACCACAGACTTTTCTGGCCTGCCTCAGGAGATCCTGTAAGCCTTGGTACCTGCTCAAGAACCGCTGCACCAGCAAATTCAGGACGTGTGCCAAACATGGAACATGGGTCAAGTGTTCCTGATGGACGGCAGAGGGAAGGTTGGTGCTATTGTCGCATACAACCTTTCCTGGCTGAAGCTGGCATGGTGTCAACCACCTGTGAGCCTTCCCCTGCAAAGCTGACAGAATATCTGCCCCATTGTGGCTCCTGTCCCCTAGGCAGACCAACTCAAGCACTGCATTGGCATCTTTTAGCCTGACTGCTTGCATAGCCCCTTGAACACTTACAGAACACTGCTGGTTCAGAGGACAAATCTGCAGAAGAGGCCATAGAGGAAGAAGAAGAGGAGGGGGTGGAGGAGAGAGCTGTGGTAGAATCACCACTAGCATTTTGGAGGCGTGGTGGCGGAACAAGCTCCAATAACACTGAACCCTGTCCTGCATCCTTCCTAGCTGCCAGCAGAGTTACCCAGTGCGCCGTGAAGGAAAGGTAACGTCCCTGCCCATGCCTGCTGACCCATGAGTCAGCAGTAATATGAACCTTACTGCTGACTGCTCTGTCCAACGAGCCCCAAACATTGCCTTCCACATGCCAGTAGAGAGCTGGAATGGCCTTTAGTGAAAATAAATGGCGTTTTGGAACCTGCCACTGAGGTACAACACATTCCACAAATTCACGAAAGGGGGCAGAGTCTACCAGTTGAAAAGGCAGCAGTTGATGTGCTAGCAATTTGACCAAGCTAGCATTTAGACACTGAGCATGTGGATGGCTGGGACCAAATTTCTTTTTACGGTTCAGCAACTGGGGTAGGTAAATTTACCTACTAAAATCAGATGGTGGTGTACTGCTAGCAGATTGGCTGCAAGTACGTGGGACACCTATTGCTTTACCTTCATTCCTCTCAGTGCAGGTTTTTGAGAGGACTGGAGGTACAATAGGGTTGGAGATCCCAGATGAGGAGCAAAAAGAAGTCTGCATTTTTCTTTAAAGTTGGTCTTTCAAGTGCTGTAGCCAACGGACTGCATGGCAAGTCATCATATGTCTGGTCAGGCATGTGGTGCCCAAGCGGCTGCTGTTCTGGCCACGCTTGATCCGCTTCAGACATAGGTTGCAAACAGCAACAGTGCGATCTGCTGTCGAAAAAGGCCCACACCAAAAAACTTTTAAAAGTCAGCAGCACCCTGCACCTGCAGAGCTCTGTGGTGTGATGCAATAGGGTGGCTGCAGTTAAGCTTCCCCCTAGAGGACACCCTGCCTCATTGGAGTTGTGCCTCCTCCTCTCTTCTCTCGGGCACCCAAGTACAGTCAGTGATCTCATCATCCCCTCCCTTCTCATCACTGGAGCAAACTTGGCAGTATGCTGCAGCTGGGGGAACATGACTGCCAGTTTCTTGTTCTTCTTGGGCACCACCTCTCTCTAGGCTCACGTTGCTCCCTTCCTCAACCTGGGAACCAACATCAGAGCCTTCAAATCCCTGTGCATCCTCCAGCAGCATGTACCCGTCACTGTGGTTGAATAATTCTAGGGACTCCTCCGTGCATGATGGTGGGGCTACGGAAAGAGTGACTGTGGACAAGGAGCCAGTGGAATAGACCGCTTTGGCAGCTGCATTTGAAGTCAAACTACTCTGAGCCTGGGTGACAGAGGATGAGGATGATGAGGACAGCTTTTTTATCCACTCCACCAACTCTTCTGCATGTTGTGGCTCAATAACACGGCCAGCAGCAGGAAAAAAAAGGACAAGCGTGCCCCACGGCCACCTGCAGAGGATGCACCATGTCCATGACCACCACTGTTGACTGTAGACAAAGAGGCTGCTTGCCCTCTTTTAGTGGCCTGTGAGCATCTGCCTCTCCTTGGTGGCCTTCCAAACATGATGTATTTTTTGTTTTGCAACACCACACTACACTGTATTAGATACTGTGTACACCGCCTGCACTGTATTAGAAACTGTACTATAGCTGCACTGCAGAAGTGTAGTAGAAACTGTACACACTGTATTAGATACTGTGTACACCACCAGAAAAGTAGTAGAAACTGTACACCACAGAATGCACTGTAGATATACGAGACTGTGTGTATGTGTGTGTGTATATATATATATATATATATATGCACTGTATATATATATATACACACAGTATCTCACACAAATGAGTACACCCCTCACATTTTTCTTTTCCTGTGACAACACTGAAGAAATTACACTTTGTTACAATGTAAAGTAGTGAGTGTACAGCTTGTATAACAGTGTAAATTTGCCGTCCCCTCAAAATAAATCGACACACAGCCATTAATGTCTAAACCGCTGGCAACAAAAGTGAGTACACCCCTAAGGGAAAATGTCCAAATTGGGCCCAAAGTGTCAATATTTTGTGTGGCCATCATTATTTTCTAGCACTGCCATAACCCTCTTGGGCATTAAGTTCACCAGAGCTTCACAGGTTGCCACTGGAGTCCTATTCGACTCCTTCACGACGACATCACAGAGCTGGTGGATGTTTAGAGACCTTGCGCTCCTCCACCTTCCGTTTGAGGATGTCCTACAGATGCTCAATAGGGTTTAGGTCTGGAGACATGCTTGGCCAGTCCATCACCTTTACCCTCAGCTTCTTTAGCAAGGCAGTGGTCGTCTTGGAGGTGTGTTTGGGGTTGTTATCATGTTGGAATACTGCCCTGCAGCCCAGTCTCCGAAGAGAGGGAATCATGCGGTGCTTCATTATGTCACAGTACATCTCAAAAAGTTAGTAAGTATAGTTACTGAGAGTAAAATTAGTAAAACTGCGCTAAAAATCTGAGATTTGTCCAATCATAATAATAAATAATGTCCCATACACCATGCAATCAACATTGGATGTATCGTAAAGTGATATATAGTTCAAATGAGGAGTTGGTTAAGGCCGACAAATTCAGGGTTAATAACAGAGTGCACCTGTCACCAGATATACAGTCCACCATGTGGTGCACACTCCCCCTGGGGGCCAAACTCACCAGATTAAACTTAGTATAAAGGCACTCAATCAAACCATGAAGACCATTAGCCACGTCTTATTTCCTCATCCTTATCATAGATAGCTAGGTGCACAGGGGTTAAGACTTCTCTCGTTAAGTAGATATCCAGTGCAATCCACATAAGAAAATCCTCCTATTTCCTCCTCACCATATTTTACCAGGAATGCGGGGGTTAACATAAAAGGCAAACAAATTCGCACATAGAGTAATACCTTTTATTCAATCTATATTCCCCATGCAATAAAATCAACCCTTAGGTAAAAGCTGCGTACATTACATATGAAAGCAACCAGCATCAATGAATAAAAACATGCAGAGGGCGCTCTCACTATACTCAGCTTTCCAGAAGCACTTTCGCCCTGCAGGAAGTGTCTCCACACTGCCGGTTAGAGCTTGGAGGCCTGTGGAGCGCAGAGCGTCACCGCTGGAGTGTCGTGTAAGCCACGCCCTTACACGACACTCCAGCGATGACGGTGGGTGACTTTACGATACATCCAATGTTGATTGCATGGTGTATGGGACATTATTATTATTATTATGATTGGACTCATCTCTGATTTTTAGCGCTGTTTTAGTAATTTTACTCTCAGTAACTAGACTGCGATTCATTTTTTACCAACTTTTTGAGATTTTACACATTTTGACGTTTTAAACAGCAGCTTTGTATTACCTTTTTATATTATTTTACTAAAAGGTTATTTATCATTATTTATCTGGTCTGCTGCTGACATGTTTTGAGGTCAGAATTGGCGCTGAGGTGATGTTTCTGTTAGGACTTTTATACATCCCTTTTTTGATGTCACCGTACATGTTGGCATTCATGGTTCCCTCAATGAACTGTAGCTCCCCAGTGCCGGCAGCACTCATGCAGCCCCATACCATGATACTCCCACCACCATGCTTGACTGTAGGCAAGACACATTGCCTTTGTACTCCTCACCTGGTTGCCGCCACACACGCTTGACACCATTTGAACCAAATAAGTTTATCTTGGTCTCATTAGACCACAGGACATGGTTTTAGTAACCCATGTCCTTAGTCTGCTTGTCTTCAGCAAACTGTTTGTGGACTTTCTTGTGCATCATCTTTAGAAGAGGCTTCCTTCTGGGACGACAGCCATGCAGCCCATTTCGATGCAGTGTGCGGCATATGGTCTAAGCATTGATAGGCTGACCCCCCCACCCCTTCAACCTCTGCAGCAATGCTGGTAGCACTCATACGTCTATTTCCCAAAGACAACCTCTGGATATGACGCTGAGCATGTGGACTCAACTTCTTGGCGAGGTCTTTTGTGAGTGGAACCTGTCCTGTTAAACCACTGTATGGTCTTGGTCACCATGCTGCAACTCAGTTTCAGGGTCTTGGCAATCTTTGTATAGCCTAGGCCATCTTTATGTAGAGCAACAATTCTTTTTTCAGATCCGCAGAGAGTTGAGCATTTGTGGAGCATCCTCAAACGGAAGGTGGAGGAGCGCAAGGTCTCTAACATCCAACAGCTTGTGATATCGTTATGGAGGAGTGGTAGAGGACTCCAGTGGCAACCTGTGAAGCTCTGGTGAACTTCATGCCCAAGAGGGTTAAGGCAGTCCTGGAAAATAATGGTGGCCACACAAAATATTGACACTTTGGGCCCAATTTGGACATTTTCACTTAGGGGTGTACTAACTTTTGTTGCCATAAGTTTAGACATTAATGGCTGTGTGTTGAGTTATTTTGAAGGGACAGCAAATTTACACTGTTATACAAACTGTACACTTACTACTTTACATTGTAGCAAAGTTGCATTTCTTCAGTGTTGTCACATGAAAAGATAGAATAAAATATTTATAAAAATGTGAGGGGTGTACTCACTTTTGTGAGATACTGTGTGTGTATATATATATATATATATATATATGAGACTGTGTGTGTATGTGTGTATATATATATAATATATATATATATATATATATATTTTAATACACTGCCTGCACTGACTGAATAAACACTTAATATATAGTCTATGCTAAATGCAGACTGTATATATGTATATGTATCAAATACACTCCCACTAACATAATAACCTGCCTGCTTAATCTAAATCAAGACAGCCGCCGTGTAAGCAGCCTTACATGGACTTAGCCCCCCTGACCCATGATTGGCCAAAGGCACCATGCCTTTGGCCAATTATGGCTCTCTTAGCAGAGCGCGCTGTGATTGGCCAAAGCATGCAGGTTAGGTACATGCTTTGGCCAATCATCATACAGCAATGCACTGCGATCTCGCAGTGCATTATGTGGCATTCCTCAGTGCCCCATAATGTTCGCTGTTTGGCAAACGGGTGAACACAGGATGTTCGAGTCAAACTTATGTTCAACCCGAACATCGAGCTCATCCCTACTCTGGACTCTTGCAGGTAAATACAGCAAGGGACCATTTAGTGGAGCCCCAGTGTTAGGCGATTCTTGAATGTGTATGGAGGAGTGCCTGGTACAGAAGTTCATCTCACTTAAAGGTCTTTTTGAAATATTTAATGGTTAAAGTGATTGTAAAGTCTTGCTTTTTTTCTATAAATATAATAAACATGTTATACTTACCTTCCCTGTGTAATGGTTTTGCACAGAGCAGCCAAGATCCTCCTCTTCTCAGGTCCCTCTTCTGCCCTCCGGTCGAGTGCCCCCACAGCCAGTAGCTTTCTATGGGGGCACCCGAGCCAAGCTGCTGCTCCGTGTGTCCATTCAGACACGGAGCCCTGGTTCAGCCCCACCCCCTCTCTAGCCTGATTGACTGACTGACTTTGATCGACAGCAGCAGGAGCCAAAGTCGCCGCTACTGTGTCTCAGCCAATCAGGAGGGAGAGTCCCGAATGGACGAGGCACTTGTGGACATCGCTGGATAGAGATGGGGCTCAGTATTAGTGAGACTGAGGGGGGCTGCTGCACACAGAAGGATTTTTATCTTAATGCATAATGCATTAAGATAAAAATCCTTCTGCCTTTAAAGCCACTTTAAGAGAATTAGATGCAGCCAATGTGTTTCAGGTGAAAAAAGGATTCAGGGCTTAAGCAAAGGGACCCATATTAAGTCTTGATGAAGACTAGCGTCTCCTGACAGCACTGCAGACATCTGGCTCAGTCTAAGTGACATGAATTTTTGTACAAGTCACTCCTCCGTCCTCCAATACTAGACTTCAATCACATATTTGCTTTTTTGGTAGATTCATCAGAACAAATTTTTAGTCAGGCCAGGACTAGGTGAAGCCATGCTGGAGGACATGGATTGATGTGAATCGATGGAGTGCAGTGAGTATTTAAAACTTGCATAGTCAAATGGACTTATATAGTCATAGAATTGGGTCTAAAAAGGTGAAATCTCACCTTGTTTCAGAGATGTGCTGTGTAGTGAAAATAGACAAAAAAAAATACGCAGATCACATAGCATTGTCAAACAAAAATGACTGCCAACTCTGTACTGTCAAGCAACTGTTATATAACTCTAGACAGTGTGGCCCAGATTTAACTCTCCCTGTTATAAAATGAAATAAAGGTGAGCCTTTATGTTGATCTTTATCACCTGAAACATCATTTATTCTCTCTTTTTTTTATCAGATTTAGATAAATGGTCCCACTTAGAGGGGCATACATGGAATTAGGTCCAGAAGACACACCTTTAAAGCATATGCATGCATATACAAGTATTGAAAAATGCTATTTTTAAAGTACTGTGCAGATTAACAGTGTTTAATCAGTAATATTTAGGGGCATACTAAAGTCCTGATGAAAGATGGCACATTTGCAACAAACAAACCAAAAAAGACAGAGATAAATATAAGTTAGTGAACTCACCTGCATTATTTCCATAACAAGTAGCATTTTGGCACTTATGATTAGGCCTCTTGAAACATACTTAAAGCGGAAGTAAACCCATCAATCTAACAGTTTGAAAAAACAGTTACATTCCGGGCATGCCGGAAATGCTAACTGTCACATTGGTTGTACTCTCAACCAAACTGTCAAACCATCCAATGGCTCGTTTCATAACTGATCACATGTGCAGCATCAAGGCAGTTAAAGATTAAATGGAGGCCAAGATGGCAGCTTCCTTGGCTGAAAACGATAGGAGGGTTTACTTCCACTTTAAGAAAATATGGTGGCTTCCATTGCTGATCTCTCCCTTTGAAAATGCTAATTGCCTGGCTGTCCTAATCTAATGACTTTATTACAGTAAGTCTCTGACACAATACAAGTATCATATCAATAACTCTGAATTCACTATGGCTTCTAATTAGCTTGCTTGACCTAGGGTCAGTGACTCACAAAGTATGGGAATTAAAAAAAACAGCAAGGCAGGTATTTTCAGAAGGAGGTCGGCAATGGCAGCCTTGGGATTTCTCAAACATATTAACTGTCTGTGCTATGTCAGACATTATTGATAATATTATAATAGAAGTAATAATAAAGAAAACTAAAAAAAGTATTGTCATATACAACACACTTATTATATATACCATTTTTAGGCAGTGTCAATTCAGCCCCTTTCCTTTTACACTATATACTTTACTATCCCACATTTGTGGGATTTTGTTGGGGTGGGCAACAGCCACACTTTCCATTACCGTAGGGCAGATTATTATATTTATTTTTTACAGGGTCGAATTGCTCACTTTCTTCTAAGAATAAAAGTTGCCTTGCTGTTTCTAGCTTCAGTCATTAAAAACACAAAGAAAAAAGAGAATGCGGTGGCCTAGTGCAACATCGCCTGACATTAAAGTGGAATTCTAGGCTAGAACTAACTAAGCTTGAAACTGCTCCCACCCACCTTCTAACACCTATAATAACTACCCCGTAAAATGAAGACGCCTATACTTACCTATTCTCAGGGCGCTCTGCTCTGATCACATGATCTCTCCAGCGCCAGCTTCCTTGGAGAGGAGAGAGCTCTGAAAATGGATGGAATGCCTGGGTAGTAACATCATCGCTTACTATGGTGCTTCCGTTGTCAGTTGTCCCTCCCCGGAAGCTGGCTGCTGGGAGCTGATCACGTGACCCGGACCGTAGCACCCTGAGAATAGTCAAGTATGCATCTTCCTTTTACAGGCTACTTAGGATAGGTGTTAGAAGAGGGAGGGAGCAGTTTTAAGCTTTATACTCTATATATATATATATATATATATATATATATATATATATATATATATATATATATATATAATTATTTTTTTTTATTTGCAGTTTTATTTCCCATGAAAGTGGAGTTACCCTTTAAATATACCATTGAATGTGTTTTATTACTACTGTCTGATAAGTGCAAAAAAAAACTGTTGATCCTGCAAGACATCTTGGGAACTGATAATTTCCTGTGAGCTGGGGATGAGTTCAGGCAGGTTCGGCCACAAGCACTAATCTGCCTGAGTTATCCTACCAGAGAACTGTCAAAGCAGAAAGTCAATCATTGGTGGTGGAGGCATGCCCCATGACGCAGCCGCACATATACAAGGGGCATGTATATATGTGGCTACTGGGTGGGGAATGCCTCTGCTGCCTGTAATTGGCTGTCTGCTTTGACAGCTTCCTGGTGGGATAGCTCAGATGGGTTCTGACTCGTGTCCGAACATGCCTGAGCTCCTCCCTAATGTGCACTCTGCATCTGATGCACTTTTATCACTTACAGTTGGTCCCAGCTATCTCCAAAGACTAAAGGTCATTTCCAAACCTCAGCCCCCCCCCCCCAGTGTTCAGGTGTGACAACGCTGCTCCTCCATAGATACAATTTGGTAGCTGAGTGTAGTCCTCTAAGACAGGAATGTGTAGAAGTCCGAGTATCCCTTAAGCCACACATCAAAGCAAACCCACTTGTAATGGTATGTGGCAACCTTAGCCTGGTCTCCCACCAGTGCATGCCCCCAATGCATTTCGCTCTGCCCCTCTGAGCTTAATCATATTTCTCATGATTGAACTCGGGGGGGGGATGAAACGCATCAGGTGCGTGGTCTGGCAGGAGCCCATGCTGAGGTTGCCACATACCATTACGAGTGGGTTTGCTTTGGTGTGGGGCTTAGGGGTACTCATACTTCAACACATTGACATTTGGAGCAGGAATGGGCTTCCTCCCCAGCCAGCACTCACAGCAGTGAACCAGGAATAGCACCCTTTCCTAGCTTGAAGGGCTCGCACACAAGGTTATTGTCCCTAGGACAGGAAGTGTGTCGCTTGCAGGATCATCAGGGGTACATGAAGGAAAAAAAGCCTGAAGAAGATGATTAATGCAGACACCACCACATCCAAGGACTAGTAAGTTGTAATAGGTTACATTTTTGTTCTTTGGTTTAGATACGCTACTTTTATTCAAAGTGTATCACTTGTATTGACTTTGAGGTGACCCTGGCATGACAATAAAAAGTAATAATAATATATAACATAAGAAAGAAAAACACTAAAAATGTGCCTGCATATGTATTTGATTATCAGGAAAATGTATTGGTACATACAGGGACCCCAAATTAGGATCCATTGTGTACCCAATCTTCAACTTGAACTCCACTAATTAGGTCCAGTATTTTATATGCAGTGCTCATGGTTCAGAAGCGGAAGATGTTTTCCTAAGAACTAAAGATATGTCTAGCACCTAGTGCCTGCTTTTGTGGGTTTTTATTAGCCTTGTATTTTTTATTGTCATGCTGGCTCACATTAAGATCAGCAAAGAAGTCCCGGCTTTCCTGGATATATATTTTCTACATCAAAATATCAACTTAAATGGGTCAGCCTTATGAGCTTTCCTTGAGATGAAATATTCTTTGATGGTAAATAGTCATCTGCATGAGCTGATAATAAACATCATAAGAGACATTAATCAAGTTATAATTTTCAAGTGGTTTAGTGCTTTTGTGAGATAACAGTGTAATCTCCGGAGTGCTCTATCTCTTCTGACAACATGACTTCCCTTCTGCATTATTTATGAAAACATTGTTTCAGACTTGTGCTCTTGTTTTGATGTAATGTAGCCACCAATAGATGAGTATTGCAAGTTAACTTGGTGGAAGACATTTTTAATATAATTTTAATATAATCATTAATATGCAGATTGATTTTGTGATGCTATTATATAAACATGTGATTAAAGAGAAAGATAAAATGATCTTCTTTTCAGAACACACTCAGAAAATGAGACCACTTTACCACCTGGTGATTCCTGCACTAGCCCAACGAAAAGTGAATCATACAGTAAGACAGCCAAACAGTGCCTGGAGGAGATTTCTGGTAAGTAGATCAACGAATACATGAGACCTTCACTTTCACACAGTATTAGGTTTAATGGACATGGCCATACAGGAGCCGTTCAGAATGCAGAACCTGTGTATTCACTCTTCTGGGACCCGCAGCCACCAAATACAGCTTTACACAACCCCTTGCGAATAAATGCGTACAGTCGGAACTTCTAATTAATTTCAATAGGCAGCTGTACTTGGCAGCAGTGGGTCCTGGAAGAGTGACTATGCAGGCTCTGCATGCTGTATTGCCCCTGTACTGCTGCATGCATGAAGCCTAGGGCCTGTTTCACATGGGCTACAGCTTGTAAAAGAGCTGTGTGAACAGCAAGCGTTTATGAAAGTTTCAGCAAGCTTTTGCAAAGCTTTGAGCAGCATTCTGTAAGCCTTTAAAGTGCCATTCAGATCCTGTTTGGAAATGTTATACAAAGATCCTAATGGGAGTGTTGGTTGCCACTTTAATCAAACTGATTGCAGACTTCAGAAGACTTTCAGCAAGCTTCAGGTAGTGCTGAAGCCTGCTAGCAGCTTATTTAAAGTGGAAATCAGCACTCCCATTCGGAACTGTGTTCAACATTTACAAACTGGAGCTGAAGGGTGCTTAAAAATCTTCAACAAAGCTTACTGAAAGCTCTGCAAATGCTTTGTAAAGGCTTATAATTGACACTGCTCCTTTACAAGCTGAAGCCCATGTGAAAGTGACCTGAAAGATAATCCTACAGGTAGAAGTGCGTGCAGCAGCCTCTCAAAAGCTTCCATCACAGTCAGGTCTCAGCCTCAGACATTTCTGGGTAGCATCAATGCTTGCAACCAAGCCCCCCCCCCCCCACACACATTCCTATTGACTCACTATTTATTAGGAATGTGCAGGAGGCAGGTAAGGACCTGTACGTTTTGGAAATATTGAAGCTTTACCAGTAAGAACAGCCAAGGATTTGCACAATGCAGGAGGGTTTTGGGAGGCTGCTAAGAGAACACAATCCCTGGAATTCATAAAGACTTAATATTTGGCGAAAGTGTCTCTCATGTGTTCTAAAAGTGGTGAAGAATGCGCCAAATTCATGTAGCTGGCTAGAACTACTTGAATTAGGCTCTTTTGGAACACACGAGAGGCTCCTTTCACCTGTCTGAGACAGTTTTTCTCGCTATAGGCTAAAAGAACGTTGGGTCTTAATTAGCTCCACTTTTACATTTGGCGCATTCAATGCAACACAATCTAAAAGTGGTGCATTTTAGAACTTCCTGAATTTGGTTCACGAGTCGCTGTCAGAACAGAAAGCGCCACAAATGCTTCATGAATTTGGCACAATATCTTAATAAGAGAGATTAAACGCCAGAGAAGTAGCACAGCAGCTTCATTTATTTCCCCCCCCAATAACTTTTATCACAAATACGTGGTACAACAGGCACAGATTAGGTATATGAAATGGGGTAACATATGCTGTAGATCAGCTTCTGAAAGTGCTTAAAAACTGAGGGTTTAATATAACTTTAAAGCAGACCATCATTCAAATTTTAGACATTATATACTTCTAACCCTCCCATCTCTAATTTACATATTTCGAGTACCATTTTCAGCAGGTACTAGTCCCCACTTCCTACATAGCTCGATGTCTCCAACGGTCCTATGTATATGCAGTTTGCCTGAGAAAAAGATGCTGGAAATACAAATGTATATCTAGAGAAGGCAGACACAGTTGGGGATGATAAACAGTAGAGAACAAGCAGCATTGGAGTACAGCGCCACCAGATTTGTATTTATTGGCCTTCAAAAAAAATTTTTTTTTAATGATTGCTTGCTATGCCGTTCAAGGCTGTCAACCTTTGTATCTAAAGCCAGAATATAGATCCAAGTGTCACCTTTATTGATTAAGAGAATTATCACATTTAAAACAGCATACTGATATAAAATATCAATAACATTCCAGTATATTCCTCTTATGATGCATTAATCTTTTCTACCACAAAACATACTAAAGATTTATTTGTGGCAACGGCAAAATAAATAATTCTCCACTTTGTTGCTAACTTTTGCATGAGTGGAAATATCATGCCAATTTCCAATCTTTTACTATTTATTTTTATATGGGGCCAAAATGCTAATCAGACTTCCAAGCCCAACTCAGGAACATGTGCTTTCTTGAACTGCCAGCAAAACAGAAACAGATGGCAGACATACAGTATCTGAAATGTAGCCCAGTTACCTCAAAAATAGTACTGGATGTTTCAAGACCAGCTCTGACTTTGCACATTACTTCTACCATACTGAGAAAAATGAGCCTTTACTATTTATCTGCCTTCCAAAAAGGATTTCCATCCATGAAATGAATATACAGCCTCACATAAAGCTTTACAGATATTGCCTGTATTATTCTACATATGTATTCTGAAGTACCCATTAGAGATGTGCATGACAGAAAAATTAGTTTAGTTTCAGATTTTTTCATTAAGTAAATAATTTGGCCTCATCATATTAGTTATGTTAGAATAATTTGTTTTCCTGAATTTGTTTCTTATATTTGAATTTGTTTTGTATATTCATTATTTTCAAATCAATTCAAATCAATTCAAAATTTAAAATTCCAATTTCAGGAGATGACTACATTCGTTCTATTCTATTCTATTCTATGCTAATCTATTGTATTCAAATTTTTCTATTCTATTCTACTCCATTCAATTATTTTTTATTCTTTTATTTTCTATTCTATTCTTTTTTTTTCTGTTGTATTCTATTCTTTATATTATTAATTTTTTTTATATTATATTTTATTCTGTTTTACTCCATTATATTACTTTATTTTCTATTCTATTCTTTTTTATTCTAATCTATTCCATTTTACGTTATTCTTTTTTATTATATTCTATTCCATTCTATTTTATTCTATTCTGTTTTATTCTATTCCATTATATTCTATTTTATAAAGCAGCCTAAGTAGGAATCATCATCTTATTTCACTTTTATACCTTCCCGTATTTATTGCAATATGTTTCCAATTTGAATTCCAAATTTCAAATTCAATTAATTTTTAAATTCAAATTCGGATACTTTGTCTTGTTACCATTTTATTTTTGATTCGTTAAAATTCATATGACACTCCGAATAATGAAAATTTTGTCAGAATTTTGATTTGTAAAGAAACCAATCACACAAGTCTAGCACCCATAGTTTTAACTAAGCTTGCCATTTTTCATAATGGGGGTGTTTTAGGGCTTGTTCACACTAGTGTTTAGGGGTTGGTAGAGCCCTGTGTTATAACTGTGCTTTTGCCACCCCCCCAACTGCTACCCTTTAGCTGCAGAGGCAGCAGCCAGGAGTGTATACATGCCATGGCTGTGACAGTAATTATACTCCCTGTTGCTTTCGGAGGGCATAACACCGACCAAATGTGACCCATTCAATTAAATGTTAAAGTAAGCATTAAGGAGGAGACTCCTCCTCAACACCCGTCAAATGCTCTCCAAAGAGCATCTTGAACTTAGATCACTCTTCAGAAAGCAAAGCTAGTGTGAACAAGCTCTGAGGAGAGTTTTCTTAGATAAGCATTTAGTTACACAATTGTTATTAAAGTTTCACAACAAGAAATCCAATTAATTTCAAGTCTTGAGGAAATACACATAAAAAGTGTAAACATTACCTAATATCCAGTGATAGTACATGGGTTGTCCAGAAATCCTGCACTCTTTAAGACCTTTCTACTGACTACACTGCACTTGAGCAATACAGCCTGGTCCAGGACTTGCTCCAGCCTGTACAGTATAATGAAGGAACAACAGTACACTGAGATCACCATTCATGCTATTTATTCCTGTTAGGAAGTTTCTACTGTAAAGTTGACATGCACTTTGCAATGCAATAGAGCCTAATTGACTTTAAAGCTGAAGTTTAGGGATGGCAATTTTTACATAGGCCAAGCTTGGGCCAGTGTAAGTATGTATATGCCATAACTGTGGGATCCTTGTGGAAGCTGGAAATAACTGTGGTAGACATTACTACTCCAGTACTCCAGTGGTCAGTGCTAACTTCAGGGTCCAGTGCCCCCTTTCCTACTGAACACAGGAGGTCACTAGCTTGGCATGGATGGCATTCAGAGAACACTTTGCATTTTCTCTATGAATGAAGTGTTCTTTGATTGAAAGAGTTTAAAATAATAAACAAAATTAGCAAACTTATAATCTAAATATAAAGATCTTTATAAAATTTCACAAAAATAATATATATAATAGTAGTGCACTATAGGGATATATATCCCTCCTATTGAAGCTTTTTTTGTGCCTCCACACACTTTCAAATTTCGTAACATTGTACCACCTCCAAACATTTTTTGCTTACACGATGACCCAAAGTGTTGGAAATGTGCTCATCCTTTAAAATAGATTATAGGAGGTTGGATGCCACTTTATTCATATAATTAAATCTCTAGGTCCACAATGTGGACCTAGAGATGAATGAGGTCTGCCATCATTTTAAATGTATACAGCTTATCTCACCCTTGTGCAATCCCAGGCTTATATGTAGCATGCTCACCTGTAGCAGGGACCTCTTAAAACTTGAGGTCTCATACCACTTAAAGTTATTTCTTGGGAATGGCTATTTAACAACACCATGGGGTTGATTTACTAAAACTGGAGAGTGCAAAATCTGGTGCAGCTCTGCATGGTAGCCAATCAGCTTCTAACTTCAGCTTGCTCAATTAAGCTTTGACAAAAAAACCTGGAAGCTGATTGGTTTCTATGCAGAGCTGCACCAGATTTTCCGTGCGCCCTAAACCAGGAGGTAGGCAGCAACATAACAGTATGCCGCTTTGCCTACGGCGGCCTCCCGTCCGCAGTACATTGGGGACATGCGGTCAATAAGTGGTTAAATCATTAACTTACAATTAATGCTTTTCCACTTCCTTCCTGACTGCGTAAGGCACTGGTGATGTCATGTCACCCTGCCTTGGCACATGTTACAGGAGGCAGACCCAGAGTTCTAGGCAGAGTTCCAGGAAGTAAAGGGGGATGGGTTTGTCTGCCCTTAGTGAAAATGGCTACTGTGAGAAGCATGCAGGAAAAGTAAAAGAAGATTCCTCTTTAAGTGCTGCCCCTCCCTTACCCAATCTAAGTGCTGCCCCTCCCTTTCCCAATCTGAGCAGTGCTGTACTGGCAAATATGGGACAGTAATATCAAGACATATTCAGGTTACATTCAGAATTTGCCAGCCGAATGTAAAAAAAAAATCTAGTTAATCTTTAATGAATGCATAGCTGGATGAAATGGTGGCTTTTTATATATTCCTGGAGTTTAGCTTTAAAGTAAGTAATCAGCATGCATATGGGATCTCTGCTGTAGAATACCTTTATTACGTTTTTAGTAATTACCCCTCTAAAAATGATTATGCGGGCCGATGCTACATGACACAGAAGAGTTCTATTCTGTGAAATTGTTCTAGTGCTGTGCAATCCAGGGCTGTACTGAGCTCCAAGTTGATGATGTAATTGTTGTGCCTGGGGCAGTGACACTACACTGAACCTCTCCGCCTCTGCACAACATTTATTTTTGGACTTTGCAGATGCTCTAAGGAGCATAAATGTTACAGGGATTATGAAACCATGTTTGTAATAGTAGGGCAATGTTGTGCTTTCTGTCTGATTCCTTCCTTAAACCAAACTAGGAAATATTCAGTTTTATATTAGTAAAAGAAAGAAATATAATAATATAAGAAATATATACAATACACACACACATGCATAGATAAAGAAGAAAGTTGTCACAAGATAAGGAAATCTTCCAGCGTGCTGAAAAGTCTTTGGCACTGTTTGCCTGATATAAAAAACATAAAGGTCTTTAATAAATAAAATGGGGAAGAGAAAAAAAATAAGAAATCTGCAGTCGGATTTAATCATTCTAATGCTGTGTAGTAATACAATTCAGTCTAAGATTGCTCTGGATTACTGCATGTGTTTGCACTATTGTCTTGAATTAGCTTTTGTGTAACGCATATGGATTGACAGGGATAAATCTGTGTTCTTATGTAGCCAAGGGATGGCATAATGGGCAAGTTTGTCATGATTTCATATAACAGGTGGAAAATCTTACTGTGTATGTCCAAATTAGATGAAAACTTTGTGTCAAAAAAAAAAATTGTAATTTTGTAAAATAAAATACATTTATACTGATTATGAATTTAACAGAGCCATTTGAACTGACCAATAATGTAACAATGTGGGCTATGCTGCCACTTTGCACCAAAAGTCAATGACTAATACAGTGGGGGGAAATAATTATTTGAACTCCTGCCGATTTTGTTTGCCCACTTAGGGCACTTTCACACTGAGCGGCACCTACTTTTAGCGGCGCAACACTGTAGTTTTAGCGGCGATTTTAACCACCGCTAGCGGATCGAAATAGGGTTAAAAGCGCCCGCAAAGCACTGCTGCAGTGGTGCTGCCCATTGATTTTAATGGGCGTGGGTGCTGTAGGAGCGGTGTATACACCGCTCCTACAGCACCTCAAAGATGCTGCTTGCAGGACTTTTTTGAGCGTCCTGCCAGTGCACCGCTCCAGTGTGAAAGCACTCAGGCTTTCACACTGGAGTGAGAGGAAAGGCGCTTTACAGGCACTTTGCAGGCGCAATTTTTAGCGATATAGCAGTTGTAAAGCACCTCAGTGTGAAAGGGGTCTAACAAACAAATTAAGCGTCTATAGTTGTTTTTTTTTTTTTTCATAGGTGTATTTTAAATGATAGAGACAGAATATTCATCAAAAATCCAGAAACAACACATGATACAAATGTTATAAATTGTGTTGCAGTTCAGTAAAATAAGTATTTGAACCCCTAATAACCAACACTAATCCTGGCTCCCACAGACTAACTGCAGTATGTGCTCATATAGTACACACATAAGTCCTGTCAATTTAAGAAGGTGCTCCTAACAACAACTTGTTATGTGTATAAAAGACACCTGTCCACAGAATGTTTCTACCATTCAAACCTCACCATCGTGGGTAAGACCAAAGAGCTGTCAAAGGATATCAGGGACAAGATTTTAGACCTACACAAGGCTGGAATGGGCTATAAGACCATCAGCAAGAAGCTTGGTGAGAAGGAGACAACTGTTGGATCGATTATCCAAAATATAAGAAATACAAAATAACCATCAATCGCCCTCACTCTGAAGCTCAATGCAAGATTTCACCTCATGGGGTAAGGATGATCATGAGAAAAGTGAGGAATTACACAGGAGGAGCTTGTGAATGATCTCAAGACAGTTGGGACCACAGTCACTAAACAAACCATTGGTAACACAATACGCCACCATTGATTGAAATCCTGCAGTGCCAGGTCCCCCTCTTCAAGAAGGCACATGTACAGGCCCGGCTGAAGTTTGCCAATGAACATCTAAACGATTCAGAGAGGGATTGGGAGAAAGTGCTGTGGTCAGATGAGACCAAAATTGAGCTCTTTGGCATTAACTCCACTCGCCATGTTTGGAGGAGGAAAAATGCTGACTATGACCCTAAGAACACCATCCCTATAGTCAAGCTCGGAGGTGGAAGCATTATGCTTTGGGGCTGCTAGGTATAGGCCGACTTTTTGCCGCATCGAGGGACCAATGGACGCGTATTGTAAAATCTTGGATGAGAACCTTCTTCCCTTAGCCAGAACACTGACCCAAAACATACCGCCAAGCCAACAAATGAGTGGCTCAAGAAGAAGTACATCATGGTCATGGAGTGGCCTGGCCAGTCTCCAGACCTTAATCCTATAGAAAATTGATGGAGGGAGCTGAAACTTGGCAAGCGACAGCCAATAAATCTTAAGGATTTAGAGAAGACCTGTAAAGAAGAGTGGACCAAAATCCCTCCCGAGATGTGTGCAAACCTGGTAACCAACTGCAAGAAACATCTTACCTCTGTGCTTGCCAACAAGGGTTTCTCCACCAAGTACTAAGTCATATACATAATACTTATTTTACTCACTGAACTGCAACTCAATTTATAACATTTATATCATGTATTTTTTTCTGGATTTTTGATACAAATTATAGACCCTTCTGTCTTTGTAAGTGGGCAAACTTACAAAATCTGCAGTGGATCGAATAATTACTTCTCCCGGTGTAACAAGCCTCATCACTGATCCACTTATATACAGAATTCCAGGAAGGGGGAGGCATTTCCCACGTGTGGGCTTTACCTGTTACTTTGATAAACTTCTCAAATAGACCCTTGAAGTAAGACAATTTTTGTACTGATCACTTCTCTATACACATTCAAGTTTTTTTTCCCACCAATGTAATGGAGATATTTACACTGACCACTGTAACAGAGGTGTTTACAGTGACCCCCTTCCTACCTTCCTACCTTTACTGATTCTGCACCCCAGCCCCACCCTCTCTGTTCACCTTTTGTCCACCTCTGCTTACCTCTGAACCCCAACACCCCTCTTTGCTTACCTCTGCACCCCTAGCTACTCACCTTTTCAACCCCAGACCCCAACTCTTGCTGACTTACTCCTGATTATTCCTGCAGTCTCTGCTCAAATTTGTACCCCAAAACTCCCCCTCCCCCATGCCTTTTTGTCATCTTTGCACCTTATCTCCCCTTTGCTCAACTCTTTGCATCCCAACCTTTTCTCTGCTCACCAGTGCTGCAGTGCTGCAGCCCCCCTAAATAGTGGTACTCAGAGTAAAGCACCCACATCTCTTCCCCAGATATGCACAACCCACATATGATAACACAACAGCTCATCATTTACTGCTGTAACTTGTAAACAGAGCAGGCAGAGGTCTTTCACAACACACTATCTCTGATAAATGGCATGATCCAATGAAAAGTTCAGCAGAGAAGGCAAATAGTGAAAGATTTTTGCCGACTCTGTTTAGGCCTTGTTCACACGGGCATACCTAAGAGTACGCCTGTGCAAAGCCCATGTTTGTCCATACAGGGTTGTACAGGTTTTCCATGCAGCCCCATGAAGGCAGTCCAATTCATGTGAATGATACAGCAGCTGCTCCCAATTTGACAGCCATGTGTGTGCGGGTCTCCAAATGCACACTGTCTGCATCCAGGGAACCCGCACCCTCACCCACACGGCTGTCAAATTGAGGGTAGCAGTTACTGCCACAGAACACTTGTGCATCCCTGTGGGGGAAAACACAGACTTTGCACAGACCTATGCTTAAATAAGCCCATTTGAATGAAGCCTAACAATTAATGAATGAGCGAATGATGTCACGATAGTGGATGGAGCTTAAATAGTAGAACCCTGTTGTTGTACTGTTTAAACTCCTTCCACCAATTTGACATTGTTCGTTATTTACTCATTACTTGTAGAGAGCAGGAGTTCACTGCCCATGCCTGGAATCCAAAGGCAGGACTTTACTGAAAATGTTGGGAGATATGCTGTGATTCCAGGACACAGTCATCACAGGAAAACTACCTGCAAAAACGTGAATGTCCGAACAAATCCAGGACAGTTGGCAAGTAAGCATTAACATGCTAAAGCTTATTTTAGTGATTGTGTTTACATGTACTTTTTTGTATAAATACATCCTAAAAGTTGGTGATGACAAAAATTGTATGCTGCAATAGGTTAAAGTGGTTCTAAAGGACATTCTATGCATTAATATAAAAAAAAAAAACCTTCTGTGTGCAGCAGCCCCCCTCAGCCACCCTAATACTTACCTGAGTCCCATCTTGATCCAGTGATGTTGCACGAGAGACTCGGCTGTCGGGGACTCTCCCTCATGATTGGCTGAAACACACAACGGGTGCCATTTGCTCCCGCTGCTGTGAATCAAAGTCAGTGAGCTGCTGTCAATCAAAGTCAGTGCCATTTGCTCCCGCTGCTGTCAATCAAAGTCAGTAAGCTGCTGTCAATCAAAGTCAGTGCCATTTGCTCCCGCTGCTATCAATCAAAGTCAGTGAGCTGCTGTCAATCAAAGTCAGTGCAATTTGCTCCCGCTGCTGTCAATCAAAGTCAGTGAGCTGCTGTCAATCAAAGTCAGTGCCATTTGCTTCCGCTGCTGTCAATCAAAGTCAGTGAGCCAATGAGGAGAGAGAGGGCTGGGCCAATCTGTGGCTCCATGTTTGAATAGACGCACAGAACAGCTGCGTGTCTTGGGTGCCCCCTTAGTAGGCCGCTTGCTATGGGGTCACTTGGCAGGAGGGAGGGGCCAGGAACGCCAGCGAGGGACCTGAGAATAAGCGGATCTGGGCTGCTCTGTGCAAAACAATTACACAGAGCAGGCAAGTATAAGATGTTTGTTATTTTTAAATAAAAAAAAACAAGACTTTAGTATCACTTTAACCGTCAAATGCCAAAATGTAATTTTGTTATACTGCAAATTCTTTTGATGCATGAAAAGTTTGGCAGCATGTAACTGTCAGATCTCATTGACACCATTTTTTTTTTTTTAATTATGTGTGTATATGTATATAAGTGAGCAGGTTTTGCTATATCGCAGAATTCGTAAAGCCTGCCTTCTGAACTACAGAGGTGCTAGGAGGCAGAGTTAGAACAGGAGTCACAGAGGAGAAGTTTCAGGAGGCAGAGTCAGTACAGGAGTCACAGAGGAGAAGTTTCAGATGGCAGAGTCAGTACAGGAATCACAGAGGAGAAGTTTCAGGAGGCAGAGTCAGTACAGGAGTCACAGAGGAGAAGTTTCAGGAGGCAGAGTCAGTACAGGAGTCACAGAGGAGAAGTTTCAGGAGGCAGAGTCAGTACAGGAGTCACAGAGGAGAAGTTTCAGGAGGCAGAGTCAGTACAGGAGTCACAGAGGAGAAGTTTCAGGAGGCAGAGTCAGTACAGGAGTCACAGAGGAGAAGTTTCAGATGGCAGAGTCAGTACAGGAGTCACAGAGGAGAAGTTTCAGGAGGCAGAGTCAGTACAGGAGTCACAGAGGAGGAGTTTTTAGGAGGTGGAGTCAGTACAGGAGTCACAGAGGAGGAGTTTTTAGGAGGTGGAGTCAGTACAGGAGTCACAGCGTGCAGCCAGCAAGATACCATGGGATATGTAGTCCTTAGATATTGAAAGTAAACAGCATTGGAGAAGTTTAAAAGCATGCAGGGAATCCAGGAAGTTGTGGAAAGAAATGACCAGCAGACAGGCAGCACTCACAACATAAAAGAAGATTTTTCAAGTAAGCTTCTATAGGATTGTCCAAAAAACAAACAAACTGTTGTGTATTGTTATTACAATGCTGAAAGTATATGTTGTCAGCATAGATTTATTTTAAGTAAATAAACCTCATTGGCCATGCATTAATTAAGCACAGTTCAGCTCACAGCAGCATCTGCAGAGAAACAATGTATGTTGGCTCTAATCACACAGACAAGAATCGCTAAAAATTTCAGATACAGATTTATACGAGGTATAAAACTGACATATTTGAATTCGTTAAAAAAAAATAAACATCTAAATAATATTTAAACACATTGGTAGCACTGCACTGGTGATTTTTTCCTTTTATTGTCAGGGTGCAAAAATAGAGTTGAACTTTAAAAAATGTGTATATACAGGTATTTTAGTAGGCAAACAAGGTTTTAGAAAACGAAAAACAACTGTTCCTGTAGCATACATATGCTTTTATAATATTGCAGTGTGATTACCTACATTTAATACAGTGAACGAAAGCTGTCTTTCACATTCATAGCTTTGACAGATTCACTGAACTTTCACCTGCCATCAGACGACCTGTCGCATTGGGCTGTGGACATCAGCTCAGTGTAATCAGGAGGCTGTCCGCTGCCATGGCAGCTAGCAGCGTGTACTGCAGTGCATGGGAAGAGTCAGATCTCGGGATGCAGGTTGAATACTAAGATGTTAGCAGGCGACTTGTTCAGAGCTGAGCTTTACTTGCACAGAGCTCTGACGTTGCTGTACTTGCAGCACTGTCAGATAAAGTGCTGAAGATCTGTGTTTGGAGGAGTCGCTTGCAGAAAGAAGAGACTGCACAAGGTGAATAAGACATTTTTTTCCTTTAAATTTGGATTCTTGGAAAATGATCATCATCCCCTTGGATTCCTTTGACTGTGAGATGGGAAGAAACAAATGGATTTTATTCTGGGGTTGGACTCCTCTATTGAAGCAGCATGCTTTACGTGTATCTCTAAAGGATTTGTAACAGCATTGGGATTACCTCTGCAGTTATGGTGCAGTGATGGGTACTGCAAAATAAAGCAAACATGTATAGCGTGGAGCCTTTATTTGTTCTCTCACATGATTAAGTCTAAGGAGCGATAGAACATTGTAAAAGATGCAACGTCCGACTGAATTATCACTTGTCAAGAAGAAGGATGTGATAAGGGATGCTTGTCTCAAGAAACAAAAGTCTATGACCAATCTGTCATTTATCAGTGGAAGCAAAGAAAATGGCATGCTTTTCTCTTATCAAGCTAGCTGGCACGAAGAGACCTCCAGCTCACAAGTCTACAAGGAAAAGAAAGTTGAGGCTTCTACTTGCCTCTCGAGGATTTTCTCCCAGTCTGTGCACTCTCTACTTCCTGATTCATCTTGTGAGTTTGAAAATGTGGCCCCCAACTGCAACGTGTCATCACACAGGCGATCGTCCTATCACTTTACAGGAAGTCAGGATTTACTGGCATTTTCAGTGGCAGGTTGCCCACAACTAGTGGATGACCAACCCATCAGTAACTTGGGGGATATGCGTAAAAGTTGGTCAGAAGAAGATGAGGAAAACTGCCAGAGAGAAGGAACTGCTCATTTGGATGAGGAAGTTATTGTGACTATGCTAGCTGATCTAGAGCAGGCGTTGTATTGTGAGATTCTTGGTGAGTTACCATTACAGAGGTGCCATATTGGAAATTGTGGACTTGAATGATGAGGCTAGAGCAATGTGGATGGGATGCTAATGCAATGAAAAGCTTCCATGCTCCATTTTAAGCATGAGCAAAAGAATGGGAGGTTAATTTGGTTATTGCTATGGGCAGATGCTCTCCATAGGACCTTTTTATAAATCAGCCTTACATTTCCTTGCTAGCATCCATTAGGACATTTAAAATCAAAACATAAATTATTTAAAAAAAAATTTAAAAGTAATTCATTCATGTTCATTTCTAACTGTACTTTTCCTAGCTTAGACAGTATAAAATTCTTTATTTGTCTTCTTTTGACTGAAGCGTGTTTTATTATTGCAAAAAAGAATATTGGGTTAAATTCACGAAAAGGATGTTGCATGCAATATTTGGGTTATGTGACACATTTTAACCCAAATATCTCATGCAATGTGAAAAATGTAAATTCACTGCAGGTTTATGCAGTATTTACTGCAAAAACTAAGAAATGCATGGTGAATACCGCATAAACCTGTCTACTTCTTTTTTTGCAAATATTTTTAAAAAAAAATACATTTTTATCAAAAGAATATGGTATACCCCCGTGGTATTTAACAAATGATAGCTGATTGTTAAGGAGCCACCGGCCGCCAGAGTCCCTAACAGCCTGTAAATAGCTGGTTGTTAAGGAGCCAGCACCTACTGCTTCCTTGACAACCAGTGACTCATCTGCTGTCAGCAGAGATTCCCAGCAGAATGTAAACGCAACAGACAAAAATTAGAAAAAACATGATGTGCGCGACCTCCAAATCCCCTGTGGGTCTGGTATGGACAACAAAAAAATGTCAGGTTCCCACCAAAATCCTGAAGGGGGGAATTGCACACCTTATACATTTTTTTTTACTGTTGGCTTTTTTGTTTACATTTTGCTGTCATCGGTAAATCCCTACTGACAGCAGGGATGCGGCATGGTTGTTAGGAAGCCAGCGGGTACCACTGCTAAATCACAGCTTGTCTGTGTTAAAATAATGTGCAAAAACACCCATTAAATACTGCAACATTAAAAAAAAAACAAAAAAACTCATGCGGTATGTGATGTGCGTTTTTTTTTTTTTGAGAATTGCATGTGCAAGAGTTATTTTAACTAAAACATTTTTTTTTTTCTTCTGATAATTATATTTTACAGGTACATGCAGAGACCACAAATTGGCCTATATTTTTGTATCAACAACTTTAGATGATATTTTCATATAATGTATAATACATTAACAATGGCCTACAAACCCTTTCTTCAGGACTGAATTAGAGCATAGTAATTTATTGAGTGTAAAAATGTCCAAAGCAATGTGGCTGGGTAAAGCTACCCCCGCAGGTGAACACAAGGCAAGAAGAAGCCCCTACAGGATGTACCAGATAAATAAGAAAACCTCATTAGTGGTGATGTTACTGATGAATCTAAAGGAGCTCAATAGGTCATTGTTCAACACTGGCATATGGTAGTATGGGTTTCTCTGAAGGTTATAATCAAATGTATACTATGTATACTAGGCCGTGTTTTTTATTCAAGCAACCCCATCCAAAGGTGTTGGATTATGGTCAAGGCTACTTTTGTCAACAGAAAATAGTTTTCACCAGATTGTTTGATTGGGGGAAAAAATGTTAGAAAAAGTTTATTTTTTCTACTGGGATTTTAAACTTACAGAGGTGGTACTAAGGTGGTAGTTTTCTTTTTTGTAGCATTACAAAGAAAAATAAACCATTCACAATGGTGCCTTTCAGCAAAGAAGCTTACAACCGAGAGCTGAATTTAAGGCAATCAGCAATATATATCTATCTATCTATATATATATATATATATTTATTATATATAGATATATATATATATATATATATATATATACAGATATAGATATATACAATTGTTCTCATAAGTTTATATACCCTGGCAGAATTTTAATTTCTTGGAAATTTTTCAGAGACTATGAATGATAACACAAACTTTTCTTCACTCATGGTTAGTGTTTGGCTGAAGCCATTTATTATTAATTGACTGTGTTTTTAAAATCATAATGGCAACAGAAACTACCCAAATGAACCTGATCAAAATTTTACATACCCCAGTTCTTAATAATGTGTATTGCCCCCTTTAACATCAATGACAGCTTGAAGTCTTTTGTGGTATTTGTGGCTCTTTATCTTCTCAGATGGTAAAGCTGCCCATTCCTCTTAGCAAAAAGCCTCCAGTTCCTGTAAATTCTTGAGCTTTCTTGCATGAACTGCACGTTTGAGATCTCCCCAGAGTGGCTCAATGATATTGAGATCAAGAGACTGAGATAGCTACTCCAGAACCTTCACTTTATTCTGCTGTAGCCAATGACTGGTCAATTTGGCCTTCTTGGATTCTCCAAGTACATCCTATGCGCAGCTTCCTGGCTGATGAATGCAAATGTTCCTCCAGTATTTTTTGATAACATACTACTTCCATCTTGCCAACAATTATGACCAAATGTCCTGTGCCTTTGTAGCTCACACATCCCCAAAACATCAGTGATCCACCTCCGTGTTTCACAGTAGGAATGGTGTACCTTTCATCATAGGCCTTGTTGACTCCTCTCCAAATGTAGTGTTTGTTTGTGGCCAAAAAGCTCAATTTTGGTATTATCACTCCAAATTACTTTGTGCCAGAAGGTTTGAGACTTGTCCCTCTGCTATTTGGCATATTGTTAGCAGGATACTTTGTGGCATTTATGTAGTAAAGGCTAAGTGCCTCCTTAGGCCCCTTTCACACTGAGGCACTTTGCAGGCGCTAAAGTGCTAAAAAATAGCGCCTGCAAAGTGCCCTGAAACAGCCGATGCTGTGTATTTACGGCTCCAAAAGTGCCCCTTCCCATTTAAAAACAATGGGGCAGCGCTCCAAACCCGCCTGCAAAGCGCCTGCAAAGCGCCGCTGCAGCGGCGCTTTGCGTGCGCTTTGCGTGCGCTTTGCGTGCGGTTTTAACCCTTTTTCGGCCGATAGCGGGGGTTAAAACTGCCCCGCTAGCGGCCGAAAAGCGCCGCTAAAACGACGGTAAAGCACCGCTAAATATAGTACCACTTTCCCTTCAGCGCGCTCAGCGCCCCAGTGTGAAAGTAGCCTTATTGTGCATCTTGAAACAGCCACATCAGATGTTTTCAGAGACTCCTATATTTCACCTGAAGTTATTTGTGGGTTTTTCTTTGCATCCCGAACAATTTTCCTGGCAGTTGTGGCTGAAATTTTATTTTTTATTCTTTTAGTCTACCTGACCGTAGTTTGGTTTCAACAGAACCCCTAAATTTCCACTTCTTGATTAGAGTTTGAACACTGCTAATTGCAATTCCTTGGATATCTTTTTATAGCCCTTTCCTGTTTTATACCGTTCAACTACCTTTTCCCGCAGATCCTTTGACAATTCTTTGCTTTACCCCTTGTGTGCAGGCCAAAATCACAAGGGTATGTAAACTTTTGATCAGAGTCATTTGGATAGTTTCTGTTGCCATTATGATTTAAAAAGAGTAAACACAGTTGATTGATAATAAATGGCTTCAGCCCAACACTAACCACGAGTGAACAAAATGTTTTTGTGTTATCATTCATATTCTCTGAAAAATGACCAAGAAATCATAAATTCTGCCAGGGTATGTAAACTTATGAGCACAACTGTATATATATCTATATCTATATATATCTATATATATATCTATATATATATATATATATGTCTATATATATATATATATATATATATATATATATATATATATATATATATATATATGATAAAATAAGTATTGAACATATCACCATTTTTATAGGTTAATATAATTCTAAAGATGCTATTGACATGTCGGTTACAACTCATGCAACCCATACATACAAAGAAACCAAAACAAATAAGTTCAGAAATAAGGTTATGTTTAATAAAAAGGGAATGACACAGGGAAAAAGTATTGAACACGCTAACTGAAATGTATTTAAAGCAGAGCTGCACCCGCACAAAAAATATTAAAAGTCAGCAGCTACAAATAGTGCAGCTGCTGACTTTTAATAAATGGACACTTACCTGTTCCTGGTTCCAGCGTTGTAGGCAGAATGTGACGAGAGACCAATCGTCTCTCGCTGCCCCGCCGTCAGAGAATCAGGAAGTGAAGACGCAACGTCTTCACTGCCCGGTCCCTACTGCGCATGCGCGAGTCGCGCTGCGCGCCCCTATTGGTCCCCGCTGTGTCCTGGGAACTGTGTTTCCCAAGACACAACGGGGCATTCTCGGATAGAGGCGGGGCAGCACGGATAATGCGTCCCGGAAGTGGGTGCAGATACCTGTATTATACAGGTATCTGCACCCCCCTCCCCCCTGAAAGGTGCCAATTGTGGCACCGGAGAAACTAGTAGCATGCATTGCTCAGGTGTAATTTTGGCCCATTCTTCCACACAAACAGTCTTCAAATCTTGAAGGTTTCGTGGGCCTCTTCTATGAACTCTGATATTTAGTTCTTCCCCTAGATTTTCCATTGGAATCAGGTCAGGCGATTGGCTGGGCCATTCTAGCAGCTTTATTTTCTTTCTTTGAAACCAATTGAGAGTTTCCTCGGTTTTGTGTTTCGGATCATTGTCTTGCTGAAATGTCCACCCTCATTTCATCTTCATCATCCTGGTAGATGGCAGCAGGTTTTTATAAAGAATGTCTCTGTACATTTTTCTATTCCTCCTTCCTTCAACGACATGAAGTTTGCCAGTACCGTATGCTGAAAACCAGCACCACACGCCTTCACTGTTGGTATGATATTTTGGGGTGATGTGCAGTGCCATTTGACCTCCAAACATGGTGTGTATTATGGCATCCAAAGAGTTCAATTTTAGGTCTCATCTGACCAGACTATATTCTCCCAGTATTTCACAGGCTTGTCTAAATCAGCAAACTTTAATCGAGCTTTGACATGCGTTTTCTTCATCAATTAAGTCTTGTTGTGTTGAGCGTGCATACAGGCCATGGCAATTGAGTGCATTACTTATTGTTTTCCTGAAGCTCTCCACAAGTGGTCCTTGACTCTTGGACAACTCTTCTGATAATTGTTTTCACTTCTCTGTCAGAAATCTTGTGATGAGCACCTGGCCGTGGCTGGTTTATGGTGAAATTATGTTCTTTCCACTTCCAAGATTTTGGCCCCAACAGTGCTCACTGGAGAATTCAGAAGTTTCGAAATCCTTCTGTAATAAATGCCATCAGTATGTTTTGCAACAATAAGGTTGTGAAGGTCTTGAGAGAACTCTTTACTTAGCACCTGGTCGAAGCTAACTTCCCTTCCCTTCTCCGTACCTATGACTGGGCAGTGATGGAGGAGCAACAGACTGATGAGGTTGTCTTTGTGCGTTCTCCTCCTATCACCATGTTCGTGGTCGCCACATGGACTGCAAGACAGCTGATTGGCCCCAAGCGTTGCCTTTCAATCTCCCAGCCTGAGTGCTGATGTATAGGGAATTACAAGAGCTTTCAACTAAATCAAATCTAGGTGGTATTAGCAGTTTCATTTAAAACACACACATTTAAGTGTGGTAGGATTAGACCCTCAGTCAGATTTGTTTCATTTCTTTCTGTTCTGATGGGGAGCTTCACCCTTTCATGTTTTTTTTTTTTTTTAATATATACTGAAAGATGAACGGTTAAATCTGATTGGTTGCTACATAACACAGCTCCAATATAAGGACATTTTTTTTTTTTTGCAAGCTTTCTTAAATGAGTTCTACTGTATAATGTGAATGATAGATGTAAAGATGTATTTTAGAACGTCACTCTAGATCGAATCTGACTTTCAACATATTACTATATGAGTAAATCTTACATTATATTATTGTGGTATTACAGCTGCTTTTTTTTTTCTAGAGCTGGTATTGAGGACAGAAGTGTTAGTTGTGTTTGTGACACTGTGACCGTGGAATGTTATATGTTGTCTGTGCCACTGTCTATAGATCGATAGCTTTACTTGTGACTGGTGATTGTGTTCCCACGTGCGGCACATCATTTGTGTTTTTGAAGAGACAAACGCCACAGTGTAAATTAAAGTATGTTGTGTTTTTCCTATTTCAGTAACTAGCAGTTGCTGGCTAATTGCAGCTGGCCGGGTTCCTGAATGATTCCTGCTCTGTCAGCTGTCCATGTAAATATGCTTCCTGATGGACGCCGGCTGCAGAAATGTCTTGTGCCAGTAGTTTGTAGCCTTTAACATTTTTAAATTTAATGATGTATGCATTTTATTTATGTGATATGAGTATTGTTTATCTGTCTGAAATGCAGCATAAATCTTTGCTTGGTAGTACCTTCAATTATTTTTTTAAAATCTAAGCTCCAAGCAAAAAGATATAAACTGTTAAAAACAACTTTATGAGACCCGGTTACGTGCCAAAGGGTTTGTAATTAAATTTGGTCATAGTAATTTACCTGACATCCAGTGCAGTCAAGCAGTACAATCTAGTCAAGGATCCAAATACAGTAAGCTGATTGGGCAAGGAAAGAGAAGAAGCACACTGGTGAGCTCCAGTTTTTTTTCTGGCACTTTGCAAAGCAATGGATACCTGTCTAGTTAAAGAGGAAGTAAACTTCTGTCACTAAATTGTACCTATAGGTAAGCCTATAAAAAGGATTATCTATAGGCAGGGCTTTTTTTAGCGGGAACTCGGGGGAACGCATTTCAGGCACCTCCAGAATTGAATGTTACATAGTTAGTAAGGTTGAATAAAGACACCAGTCCATCCCGTTCAACCTGAGTGAGTGTGGGTGCGTGTCTACAATTATCCCTATTTATTTAAGGTACCCATATAGCGCCGTCAATTTACGCAGCGCTCCACACATACATCGCACACTCACATGGGTCCCTACCCTCAAGAAGCCCACAATCCAAGGTCCCCAACTCACATTCATATACTAGGGCCAATTTTGGACAGAAGCCAATTAACCTACCAGCATGTCTTTGGACATGTATGTATGTAATGGAAAGGGGTGTTAGGGTGTGCTGGAGGGTCTATTTATGCTGGCTGCTGGGAGATCTATTGTTGCTTGTAGGGTCTTTTGTTCCTGGGGTTGATATACTGTTGCTTGGGGGTATATTGTTGTGGGGGGTTCTATTTTTCCTGCAGGGGATCAATTTTGATTTCTTTCTTGTTATCATTAACGAATTCCATATACATACCTTAACACCACAAAATGATACTTGGTTCTGTATTCTCTAAAAGGGGCAGTAGGTAGGGGGGGTGGAACCAAGGGACAGTGCTTAGACGTGGGTAGGGGGCAGAGACAAGGGGTGACTTAAAAAGGGGGAAGTACCTGCACCTTTTCACTAAGAAAAAAAGCCCTGCCTATAGGTAGTGTAAATATCTCCGTATACCGTTTAGGAGATATTTACTGTACATGCAGCAAGTGACATCACTGGCGCATGTGCTCTGAAGGAACGGCCACCTGTGCCGTTCCTTCAGAGCCCTGTACTATGACCGGCGGCTCCCACGTGCAATGCGCAGATGACGTAATTGCGGCTCCAGCTAGTCGCAGAGCTGGAGTCCCCGAACCCGGAAGCAATACTGGTGAAGATGGAAGTGGCCTCCAGCAATGACATCGCATTGCTGAAAGCATTCGTTTTCAGGTAAGTTTCACAATATGTGCTAGTTTGCAATGCATACTAGTACATTATGCCTTTACACAAAATGTCAGTTTACAATTACTTTAAGAATGCTGACCCATCATGTACTGTAGCTGCTGACTTTTAATAAACAGATACTTATCAGGTACCTAATCTTCGCCAGGCTTTGGCTCTTCAGCACCAACATCTGAGATATGATTGCTGGCTGTGACTTCTTGAGCTGGCCCCCTCGCTGTACATCACAGCACTGGCAGAGACTGATCCCAAAGCCTACTGGAATGTGTTACGTGTCTTAAGAGGCTGCACATGGGGATTGGTGCTAGAGGCCAAGCTGATGTAATTTTTGCCTAGGTGAGAATTGCAGAAGTGGGATTGGGTACGGTGTATCTGTCACAAAAACGGTACCCGTTAACTTAAATAACAAATAAAATTGTTAATTTATTAGAGGCAAAGGGGAGCAACTTTTGAGTGAAGGTCTGCTGTAAAGTACTTACTATTGAAAAATACATTAAATCCTTTTTAAGTATTCAGTAATAAATTCATATTCAAAGGAAAGTGACGTAGCACTGCACAAACACAATAATTCCTATAATGATCCACCCAAGCTAACAAAAAGTATTCACAATAAGAAATTACAGAAATAAACAGTGGAACATGTCAGGTTCCCTAAATAGGGATAATGTTATAAATAAAAGCCCTACTGAGGTGCAAATACCCTAGTAAAAACTTCAGTGCAAAAACAAATCTGATAAAAAGTAAATAAAAATATAAATAAGGTGGAATAGATAAGTAAATATAAATATGAACACCCAGATAGGGAGCTTAAACTCACATATGTGAGTAAATGAACTAGGGTGTTAATTCTTGTGAATGTGGGGACGCATTCAGGTGCTGGCAGCAGCAGTTCTAATTTCTCCATTATTAGTGGCAGCGCAAGAGAGTTATTTGTTATTCTAATAAAATTATATGGTACTCATTACTTTTATGGTACTTATTACTTTTATTACATCTGTCCAAAATCTGACTTTAAAGTATAAAATCGATAGTTGTCTAATTGCATCTGGCTTAAATACTTCTAAGTCACTGACCTAGAACAAGTATATAGTAAAGGAAAGTCAGAAGAACCTATCTGTATTTCTTTCAGGTCAGTGATTAATAAGTCAGTGAAGCCAAAGCATCCACATGACAGACAGCTAGCTAGTAGGGCAGCGATGGCAGCCTCCATATTGTTCTCATGACACAACAGACATTTGTGTTTTCTTTGAAATAAAATAAGTTTCAGTTTTTTTTTTTTTTTTTTTTTACAAATTGCAGGTGAAGATCCAGAAGCCCGGAGAATGAGAACAGTAAAGAATATAGCAGATCTTAGGCAAAATCTAGAAGAAACCATGTCAAGTTTACGGGGGACTCAAATAAGTCACAGGTATGTATGGCATGTCCTTATGTTATAGCTGTACATATATTTGATGCTGGAGGGTCTATTGATGCTGGCTGCTGGGAGAGCTATTGTTGCTTGTTGGGGCTTTTGTTGCTGGGGTTAATCTACTGTTGCTTGGGGGTATAATGTTGTGGGGGTTCTATTTTTCCTGCAGGGGATCCATTTTGCTGCCTTTCTTGTTATCATTAACGAATTCCATACACATACCTTAACACCACAAAATGATACTTGGTTCAGTATTCTCTTAAAGGGGCAGTATTGGGCAGTAGGTAGGGGGTGGAACCAAGGGACAGTGCTCAGAGGTGGGTAGGGGGGTTTAACCACTTCAGCCCCGGACCAATTGTCAGCTTAAGGACCAGAGGTCTTTTTTCAATTTCGCACTGCACTACTTTAACTGGTAATTGCGCGGTCATGCAATTTTGTAAAAAAACGAAATTTGCGTCCTTTTCTTCCCACAAATAGAGCTTTCTTTTGATGGTATTTGATTGCCTCTGTGATTTTTATTTTTTGCGATATAAACGGAAAAAGAGCGAAAATTTTGAAAAAAAAATAGATTTTCTACTTTTTGTTATAAGAAAAATCTAATAAACTCAATTTTAGTCAAACATTTGGGCCAAAATGTATTCAGCCACATGTCTTTAGTAAAAAAAAATGCCAATAAGCGTATATTTATTGGTTTGCGCAAAAGTTATAGCGTCTACAAACTAGAGTACATTTTCTGGAATTTACACCGCTTTTAATTTATGACTGCCTATTTCATTTCTTGAGGTGCTAAAATGGCAGAGAAGTACAAACCCCCCCCAAATGACCCCATTTTGGAAAGTAGACACCCCAAGCTATTTGCTGAGAGGCATGTTGAGCCCATTGAATATTTTTTTTTTTAGTCCCAAGTGATTGAATAAAGACAAAAATAAAAAAAATTTTTTTTTTTTCAAAAAGTTGTCACTAAATGATATATTGCTCACACATGCCATAGTTATATGTGGAATTGCACCCCAAAATACATTTTGCTGCTTCTCCTGAGTATGGGGATACCACATGTGTGGGACTTTTTGGGAGCCTAGCCGCGTACGGGGCCCCGAAACCCAAGCACCGCCTTCAGGATTTCTAAGGGTGCAAATTTTTGATTTCACTCCTCACTACCTATCACAGTTTCGAAGGCCATAAAATGCCAAAATAGCACAAAACCCCCCCAAATGACCCCATTTTGGAAAGTAGACACCCCAAGCTATTTGTTGAGAGGCATGGTGAGTATTTTACAGCTCTCATTTGTTTTTGAAAATGAAGAAAGTAAAGAAAAAAAAATTTTTTTTTTCTTTTTTTTTTCAATTTTCAAAACTTTGTGACAAAAAGCGACATCTGCAAAATACTCACAATACCTCTCAGCAAATAGCTTGGGGTGTCTACTTTCCAAAATGGGGTCATTTTGGGGGGTTTTATGCCATCTGGGCATTCCATGGCCTCCGAAACTGTGATTGGCAGTGAGAAGTGAAATAAAAAAATTACTCCCTTAGAAAGCCTGAAGGCGGTGCTTGGTTTTTGGGGTTCCGTACGCAGCTAGGCTCCCAAAAAGTCCCACACATGTGGTATCCCCGTACTCAGGAGAAGCAACAGAATGTATTTTGGGGTGTATTTCCACATATGCCCATGACATGTTTGAGCAATATATCATTTAGTGACAACTTTTTGTAAAAAAAATATATATATATTTTTTTTTTTTCATTATTCAATCTCTTGGGACAAAAAAAAAAAAATATTTAATGGGCTCAACATTGCTCTCAGCAAATAGCTTGGGGTGTCTACTTTCCAAAATGGGGTCATTTGGGGGGGGGTTTGAACTGTCCTGGCATTTTATGCACAACATTTAGAAGCCTATGTCACACGTCACCCACTCTTCTAACCACTTGAAGACAAAGCCCTTTCTGACACTTTTTGTTTACATGAAAACATATTTTTTTTTTTGCAAGAAAATTACGTTGAACCCCCAAACACTATATATATTGTTAAAGCAAAGGCCCTACAGATTAAAATGGTGGGTGTTGCATTTTTTTTTTTCACACAGTATTTGCGCAGCGATTTTTCAAACGCATTTTTTGTGGAAAAAAATACACTTTTTTTTATTTTAATGCACTAAAACACACTATATTGCTCAAATTTTTGATGAAATAAAAAATATGATCTTAGGCCGAGTACATGGATACCAAACACGACATGCTTTAAAATTGCGCACAAACACGCAGTGGCGACAAACTACATACATTTTTAAAAGCCTTTAAAAGCCTTTACATGATACCACATTAGATTCACGGAGGAGGTCTACTGCTAAAATTACTGCCCTCGATCTGACCTTCGCGGTGATACCTCACATGCATGGTGCAATTGCTGTTTACATATGACGCCAGACCAACGCTTGTGTACGCCTTTGCGCAAGAGAAGGGGGGGCAGGGGTGCTTTTTTTTTTTTTTTTTTTTTTAGTTTTTTTTTTATTTATTTAGCTTTTTTATTTTATTTTTAAACTGTTCCTTCCATTTTTTTTCTTTGTTATGATTTTTATTGTTATCTCAGGGAATGTAAATATCCCCTATGATAGCAATAGGCAGTGACAGGTACTCTTTTTTTGAAAAAATTGGGGTCTATTAGACCCTAGATCTTTCCTCTGCCCTCAAAGCATCTGACCACACCAAGATTGGTGTGATAAAATGCTTTCCCAATTTCCCAATGGCGCGGTTTATATCCGGGAGGGGGGACATTCCCTCCCACTGCTTGTAAAAGCAGTCTAGAGGCTAATTACCCGCTAGAATTGCTTTTACATGAAAGCCGATCACTGGCTGAAAAGAATGATACCAAGATGATACCTAAACCTGCAGGCATCATTCTGGTATAACCATTCAAAGTCCAGCAACATACTGGACATATATTGTAATCTTTTTTTTTTCATGCAGCCTCTTGGCTGAACGAAAAAAAGAGATTGATTGGTGGGTATGCCCACCATTAGAATACCTCCCTTCATCCACCCACTTCTAATGATGGGCATACATGCACCATTTATATATGCCGATGCATGGGGGCATCCTCCCGCAAAAGTTATGCCGTGTACACACGGTCGGAATTTCGACCGTATGTACGTGGCATTAGGAGCCAATCGCTCCTCCCCCCCCTGCTGCCCCCATGCTTCGGCACGTATGCTCTTTTTTTTAACTGTGGTGGTGAAATCACCTCCTACAGCATTGGAGTCGCGGCTTTATGTATCGTGGGAGCAAACGCTGTTGCTGTCAAGATAAATAAATCCGCGCTGCAACTGAATGGCGCACCTGAAAACAAAAAAATGCTTAACACTAAAACACAGTAAACAAAATTACATACCTGAAAAGCAAGCATGATAAAACATAATAAAACATTGCAGAATAGAATGGAGTAAAAAAAGAGCGAGAATAGAGAGAGAGAGAGAACAATAAAACGACAACTATTTTTGTTTTTTTTATTTTTTTGAGATTCACAGGTAAAAAAGCTCCTGACTGTTAGCGACTGAATCAAAACGCTACCACAAAAAAAATGTTAGCGATCGCAGGGATCAGGCCTGACTCTGCGAACGCTGCAGTTATGTGTGCTTAGTGTTTTGTAAGTGACAGTGATCGATCGATACTGCACTTGGGTGGGCTGGGCGGAGGGGGAAAACGCAGGTGCTAGCAGGTATCTGGGCTGATCCCGCTAACAATGCGTTTTTTTTTGGAACCCTAAACTGCTGGGACGCTAGTATAGATCTGATCAGATCAGATATTGATCTGTTCAGATACTATACCACTAAGGGAGGTGTATGCTTTGCGCGTGGGTGTTTGCGGTACTGGCACTAACCTGGGGCGACGCAGACCTTATTTGACCCTAAAACCTAATTGATATCACCCGCCGGGCGATCAGGGGGTTAAACCGTTATTGGGTAATAAATGGCGGGTGCCCTGACAGTATAAAAAACAAGCTAACTAACCAGCGTCACCCCGTAACAGTAATACAAAAAAAAAAACTGGCTACCTAGCGGCACCAGTGACACTAATGCAGCGATCAGAAAAACAATCGCTTAGTGACACTGGCAAAAGGGGGTGAAAGGGTTAACTAGGGGCAATCAGGGGGTTAAACCTTTATTAGGTAATATATGGGGGTACCTGACGCTATATAAAAACCTGACGGGGAACCTAAATAACGAAATAACTAACTGGCTAACCAGCGTCACCAGTGACATTTATACGGTGATCACTGGTGAAAGGGTTAACTCTAGGGGCAATCAGGGGGTTAAAACCTTTATTTAGGTTGTAATATGGGGGTACCTGACCTATAAACCTATTTATGAACCTATATAAACATGGCGGTTAACCTAAAAAAAAACTGGTTACCTAGCGACACTAATGCAGCGATCAGAAAAACGATCGCTTAGTGACACTGGCAAAAGGGGGTGAAAGGGTTAACTAGGGGCAATCAGGGGGTTAAACCTTTATTAGGTAATATATGGGGGTACCTGACGCTATATAAAAACCTGACGGGGAACCTAAATAACGAAATAACTAACTGGCTAACCAGCGTCACCAGTGACAGTTATACGGTGATCACTGGTGAAAGGGTTAACTCTAGGGGCACTCAGGGGGTTAAAACCTTTATTTAGGTTGTAATATGGGGGTACCTGACCTATAAACCTATTTATGAACCTATATAAACATGGCGGTTAAAATAAAAAAAAAAAATGGTTACCTAGCGACACTAATGCAGCGATCAGAAAAACGATCGCTTAGTGACACTGGCAAAAGGGGGTGAAGGGGTTAACTAGGGGCAATCAGGGGGTTAAACCTTTATTAGGGGGGGGGGGTAGGGGGCTACCTAGGACCTAAAACTAACTGCCCTGACAGTTATTACAGTCACACTGACACTAAATGCAGTGATCAGTAAATAAATGATCACTGCAATTAGTGACACTGTGACTGGGGGGGGAGGGGGTGATCTGGGGGGTGATCTGGGGGTGACAGGGGGGTGGATTGTGTGCCTATGTGTACTGGTGTCAGTGTACTGTTTGTGCACTAACCTTTACATGTTCTCTCCTCGGCGTTCCGGTCACATAGACCGGCGCACCGAGCGTGACATCACTTCCGCCTTCCTGTCTATACAATAGACAGGAAGGGGAAGCTTTTCATTCGCCAGGAGCGATCGCGAGGGGGTGGCCAGAAACCACTGGCCGTCCCCTCGTCCCGGATCGCTCCTGAAGCGATGCCGACCGTCCCCGCCGGCGGAGGGGGTTCCGATCGGACACCCCACCCGCCGGAAGAATGGCACGTACAGGTACGTGGTTCTGCCTGTACGTGCCATTCTGCCGACGTATATATACATGGGGCGGTCGGCAAGTGGTTAAGACAACCGTATGCATGCCAATGTGTACATGTCACACTCCCATCCAAAGTGAAAGATCCCTGTTGCTGTATGTTTATTAGTTGTTATGTATTGTAATTGTGATATTATTGACCAAATATGGCCATGGCCATACTTAGACTATGACATCTTCTGGAATCTCTGGCTGTTTGTTTACAGCAGTAGAGATCCGAGAGGCTAAATTGGCCAGTTTTGGACAGTTTGTTCAGCAGATCCACGAGTAGGGTGGGTGGGTTCAGGACCAACCCATATTAAACTCAAACCCAAATTTCATCCCTTGCTCATCCCATCCCTTGCTATAATATTTTGTGATAAAGCAGAGGATGAAGATTGTATGGATTTCAATCCATGTGTATTCAGTGCTGTGATTATAGGATTTTTGCAGTGGTCTCTTTCAAGTCCCCTTGTATGTTTTTGTATTTATAAGTTATATAATTCTGGTGAATTATTAGTTCTACATGGGCTATTAAAGAAATGGGTGGTGAGGAGGCATCATATTGCCTTCTCATGACCTGTCACACATTGGTTCGCTTTTCAGAGGCACAGCAACTTAACCCTACATCTAAACATAGTCAAAGTCATTCAAGAAAACTTCCCTGCAGTCTGTCAAATGTCATGAAAACATAAATAATAATTATATTCTAATGATATACACATGTATATACAAGCAGGGGTAAACAATTTGGCCCCTGATTGTACTAATAAAACCAGCAACAGCAGTAGCAGCTGTTAACTTCAGTTGAATTGTCAATACTTGCGTTTTCCCCAGCCACTTTAAAGGCACTCAATTAGAATAATCATTAGAAGCATCCTAAAAATGATTAGGCCATTCCTGGACTGCCCTCTTCCCCTCTGATTTTAAATACCCCAAACTGTGACTCCATCTTAGTTGTGCAAACTTCTCCAGAGTACAAGCATGGAGAAATGAACCGCCAGCATGGGAAAAGTGACAGTTTTTACCCAACTTTCTCTAATACTCTCTCTGATATAAAGATACATCACCGACAGTGAAGGCTACCTAACATACACTGCACAGCACTGCATTTTCCATCTTTTTCAGCCTACTATTCTACTTGCTGTTGCTACAAACACACACACACACACACACACACAAAAATCACAGTGACTCCTGTGCCTACAAGTTCCTGTTGTTGCTAGCCTTATGTCAAGGGCCATCAAAAATAATTGTATCTATCTATCTATCTATCTATCTATCTATCTATCTATCTATCTATCTATCTATCTATCTATCTATCTATCTATCTATCTATCTATCTATCTCTATCTATCTATCTATCTATCTCTAGCTATCTCTCTATCTCTATCTATCTATCTATCTATCTATCTATCTCCCATAAAGAATGTGTCTCTCTATATTGCCATTTAGATACAACATCCCAACAGCACATCTAAACAAACTACAGAATTGGGACACTTAAGGTGCCACATAATTTATTAAAATTCACATTTTAAAATACATTTTTTTTTTCTTACAAAACCATAAAATTAAATAATCATCTCATAAATCATACATGAAAGAGTAGGATATTGTTATCACTAGTAGAACCACAGCCACAGCCCATACATTTACCATTATCCCTCAGTTCAGTAAGAGCATTATAATATTGAAATCGCACAAATATGTATTCTGCAGGTTATAATGCTATTTCCTTAAACTTATGAAAATATATCAGTTATGTCATTTAGTGTGCATATGCAGTACACAGTGTAAATACCCCAAACCACATTGGGGGGGGGGGGGGGCTGCAGTGGATGTTAAAAGGTCAGATGAATCATGCCCTTCTAATGAGCTTCCTAAATTCCACCCAGTCACTCCAACCAGCCTGCTGGAACCCAATATGTATATAACAGCTGCATACAAATCAAATATCAGAACTGTGCATAACTTTGCACCCAGGAAACATGTAGACATCTTTATCCCCGTCTCTGTGTCTGCCAGCCATATGGATGAATGAAGTCATTCTCTACAACTAACTATCTATCTATCTATCTATCTATCTATCTATCTATGTATCTATCTAGTACTGCTCTAAGCAACATCGCTGTGTCTAATGCCCATTGCAACATAGTTTGGTTTTCTTGACCAAAATAAAGATAAACCCTACATTAGCAAAAATATAAGTTATGATAAATATTCTGGTTTTGGGGTAAACATAATATGACGCACAATATTATTTATACTGCATATTGTTACATTCCTTCCCTTTTCTTTTCCGACAGCACACTAGAGACAACATTTGATAGTACAGTAACGACTGAAGTAAGTGGAAGAAGTTTGCCAAGTTTGCCAAATAGATCATCTACAGTTACATGGAGACTTGGACAGGCTAGCCCAAGGCTTCAGGCTGGTGATGCCCCCTCCTTTGTTGGTGCTTTCCCTCGAAGTAACGCTGGGCGCCTTATCCATACTGACCCATCACGGTTCATGTATACCACACCTCTTCGACGTGCTGCTGTTTCTCGCCTTGCAAACCTATCACAAGTGGAGATTTGTGAGAAGGGAAATCATGATCTGGACATGTCCTCAGAAGTGGATGTCGGAGGCTATATGAGTGATGGTGACATACTTGGAAAAAGCATGAGAGCTGATGACATAAACAGTGGGTGAGTGACTTGCATTATTCTTTGTATAGCAATAAATTCTAAGTGTCAATGTATGTACATATTATATCATGTTATAGACACCAGTAAAGCTTGCTTGGCTTGTACGATCAATGTGTTTTTATTCTATGAACAATTATCCTATGCATAATTGTGCTCTGTAAAATCATTCATTTTGCCTTAAATTAAACCAATTAGTAAAGGAATGAACTCTGGAAGGAAATAAATTGAGTCACAAGGCAGAAACCGCTTTAGGAAATATTACAGTTTCTTAAAGGCCCTTTACATATGGTGTTTAGAAGGATTCATATGCACATGATTTCCCTTGATATCTTCTTTTTTTTTTACTGAATCTTTACTGCTTTTTATTGCTAAAAGCCAGAAGTTTCAGGTTATAAATTCAGATTACAGACTTGTACCTTTCAAAGCTTAAAGTATGCCTAATGCCAAAATTTTTATTTATTTTGAAAAGGGGTGGTTTAAACCCCCACCTGCGTCACTTTGGGAAGATTCCCATTTCTATCACATACCAGGAAAGGGGAGGAAATATCTCAAAGTGAGGGAAATCTCCTCTTGTACAGTTGTCATTGAAACAAGTGTCCCTATTGTAAGATGTCCCCCACTTTTTGTCTTGGTGACCGCTATCCACCATTACATATAGAAAGTTAATCTCCCTAGAGGGCACACAGACAAAGATAAGCCCCTGGCAGGAGATCTAACCCTTTCCCACGCCAAAACATGAAATGTTGGCAATATATACACACTATTAAATTTACACTTTATTCCAAAAACATTAGAAGTTTGTAGGCCATGTATGGGCAGCATTGAAAATAAGTGCTTAGTGCTGCTGGGATCAATTCCAACTTGGAATGCAATCTGCATTTAATGCACATGTTTTTGCTGCATTTGCATACATTTACCGTCTTAGTTCAGAACATTTGGGTAGATAGGACATTTAGACTGGACCCTAGCCCTTTTATCAATACTCAAAAAGATGTCCTTTTTATTCCTTGATCTAGGAGAATCGACATAACATATATTTACAGTATGTCTGCATTTGCAAAAATTGTGAAATGTGAGGAAGAGATCATTATTTTTAGTAACTGGCACAAGTAATTAATACTTTTTTGAACATACATTTGAAAAATGCTTAATATATGAATGGTTTCTTTTAAGCTAAGAATCCTGGAATGATGCTATATTAATCTCCCTCCACTTTAATATTTCCCCAGACACCATGGAAATGTTTCATACTTACATTTTCTGGCATTACAGTAAATTTTCTTGATAATTTTCTGACAACTTCTTAGCTTGGTAAAGGGGATTTATCTTGCTTTAAGTGTTCATCCTCTTTCATTTGCAATCCCATATTGGCTTCTATTCCATTTTTTAATCCCTTAACTTATTTATATTATCACCTAATTAAAGCATTTTCCTGGCTGTTTTAATATGATAAACAGAGGATTTGTATTTAAAAAATGAGCATCAAATCCACTGAGCATTGTTTTGTTATTTGCATAACACTGACCTAATGGCAAATTCAACAAAATGCCCATGCAACTCTTTAGACTCTTTTTTTTTTATGGAATAAATATATTTACTTTTAAGCAAAGTAAGTAAAATGCATATTACTGAACAGTACAGATGGATGTATAGATTAAATTATCCAGGATCTTGTTGCTGATCATCAAAAGCCGTCAAAACTCTATTCATTTAACTGCCAATTTTAGATCAAGCTGCAGTAGCACTAGTACTAAAGTACTAATGTAGCTTCTAAAGCCAAAATATATGGATGACCAGCACCGTGCCCAAGATGTTTGCTCTGTCATTAAAATGACTGATTATACATTATATCTATAATTACATGTTCTGTTATTGTTTTTAGATAAAGTTCTAGTTAATGCTAGGTAGAACCAAATTATTTTGTGTTTTGGATAGAGTAGGGAAGGGTTTGGACCCCAGTCTCCAGACTTTTCCTTTATTTTGTGTCCCATTAGAGAGATGTCCCCTCACTTCCTGTTTCCGAGGCACCAGTAAATAGGATGTTAGTTCTGAGACAGTTGCCACCAGAACAGGTTTACCCACTGATTTAAATCTGTGCTTTAAAGACTATTTTATTTTAATCTTTTATTCCTTGCTAGGTATTTGACAGATGGTGGGCTTAACCTGTATACCAGAAGTCTTAACCGGATACCAGATCTTGCAATGTCTCGTGATATTATTCACCGAGGAGTGCATGATGTTGCTGTAGATGCTGACAGGTAATTAAAGCAAGTTTTGTGGTTTATGGAAGAGCATGATGTGAGGTCTGCTATAAATATATATATATATTTTTTTATGGATAACAAATCAAATGTTTTTTAAACTATGCTTAAAAACATGTTTAATGTTTAGCATAAGCACATTCCATTCTGTTTTTGTAGCCTTTAACAAAAATAAAAATGGCACATTAAAGTGGTTGTAAAGGCTGAAGGTTTTTTACCTTCGTGCATTCTATGCTTGCTATGGGGCTTGCTATGGGGGCTTGCTAAGCGGCTTGCTATGAAAGGCACTCGGCAGGGGGAAGTAGCCCAGAGGGATGGCGGGGGACCTGAGAAGAGGAGGACCAGGGCTGCTCTGTGCAAAACGTTGGCACAGAGCAGGTAAGTAGAATATGTTTGTTATTTTATAGAAAGAAAAAATGTGAGCCTTTAGTAAGAATTTAAAATAAAGTAATTGTTCAGTACCTACTATTCATAAACTTGGCAAAATGAGTAATTGGGCAGCGAGATCAATTTTGCCCAATCACTTCTTTTATCCCAATATACAGTATGGCTATAGATTTTGAAAGGCAACACCTTAGGATAAAGGAAATGTCCATAAAAAAATGCAAGGTGATAACCTATGTAAAGTGGTATCGCCCAAAACATAAAAACAGCTGTAATGGGATACGAACCCTTGCAATCTCTGTAGCATAACCATTGTTCACTGAGCAAAAATGGCTCTGTAATGAAATTATAGGTGATAAAATTCCTAAACACCCATCATTAAACATTTTTTTAACTTCTTCTAGAGGCTTTAAATAAAGTAATTGAAAGTAGATGAATGCTGTATCTAACATTTACACTTTTGTGAAATTTGTGCAATTTTAAATGAAAATTGGTGGCGTTTTCTGTAGAATTATATAAGACAACTTGATTTAATAATCTTAAGCTGGCCATTTACTGTACAAATGATGGCTGGTTCCTCAGAAACTTGCTTAGTTGGCTGCCTCCCGTCCAATTAAAAAATTGAAGGATCTGGGCAGAAAAATTGTCGAATAAAAAGCAGCTGCATCCAATAAGGTGCAATCGCTCTTTTTGTATTTTGATAGCCGATGGGGCCAACATTCAAGATACAATAGGCACAGCAGGAGACATGTCTATCTGTGCTGTATAATGTGGATTGGGAAAGCTGCTAGTTTCCTTTCATTCAGTCTGCAGGTTGAATAGGAAAAAAATTAGTGTATGGCCAACTTAAAGCCAGAGTCAGCTACAAGTACTGCAGCTGCTGACTTTTAAAATAAGGATACTTACCTGTCACAGGGTCCAGCAATGTCGGCACCCGAGGCCGAACCGTCCCTCGGTCCTCAGATGCTGCTGCCGCCATCTTCGGTATGGGAATCAGGAAATGAAGCTTTGCGGCTTAACTTCCCGGTTCCCTACTGCGCATGCGCGAGTGATGCAGCGCAATACGAATGGTCCCTGCTGTCTCTGGGACCTGTGTGTGTCCCAGCAGACAGTGCGGCGTGGGAGTCCCGTGGGAGTCTATGCCCGGAAGTGGGTGCAAATACCTGTCTTAGACAGGTATCTGCACCCCCCTGAAAGGTGCCAAATGTGACACCGGAGGGGGGGGGGGGAGGGTTCCGAAAAGCTTTAAGGAATATACATGGGAACCATTATGGATTTCAACATTGATGTGCTTGAACCTCTATTTGAATAATACTTAATTATTTTCTGTGTTTAAACATATGTCAGTGGTTTAAATATTTTGGCAGTGTATACTATTCTGATATCTGCATCAAACATTATGGCACATATCAGTTGTGACATTCATCTTGTTTTAAGGCTTCTTTTTGCAATAGATGTCTGGCTCAGTTGCGGTTAGCAATTCTCTGAAAATTGAAATTCTATCTAGTGATGTGTTCGGTGTCACTTAGATGTTTTCAATTTCTCCATTACAGAAAGGAATAATGTGTATAAGAAATTACATGCAGTTGCAAGATTTTTAAAACATACAAGATCTGGTTAGGAAAGATACCAGTCCTGATTTACAAACTAGATGACATTTTATTCTCATTGTTTTGCTGTGTGCAACATTGACAACTGTATATGAGTCATTACATCAACCTTTACATTACCCTACACAGAAGCCAGCTCACTATTCCTTATAACACACTTTATGAGCTTTGTGTATACTGTGATATCATAAAGCTTGTTAAATAAGGGAATGCAGATAGCAGAGATGAAGTTCATGAACCCACGACCACCAGTAGCCCAAGTTTATTTATTCACTTATCTATCTGACTGCAGAAGTTTTGTACAATGTCTAAAAGTATATATTTTAGTAGCCATACCTAGCTTCTTACTTTTCAGCCCATCTATTGCAGGCATTACAATGATAGCATAATGATAATCATGCTCCCTTGTGTATTCTTTATATCGAAGAATAAACAGAAAATTGGGGAATTTAGCAACAAGAAAGTGACACTTTAAATGGCCCTGGTCTTATGGAAGGGGCAAAGACCTTATGGAAGGTTGCAAAGACTATTCCAGATAAATCTTGTAGTCCAAAAGATATTAAAAACTGATGGATGAATTAGCCTGCCAATGCCTACCCCAATTTAAAATATTACTATTGGGTGCAGTTGGCCTTCCAACCTATTCCTTGGTCTTAAAAGTTATTTTAGTTGGCATAGTTATCCCAGTACATTCTACGTTCTAAGCCTCTCTTGATGGATATATATATATATACAGTATATACCCGGCATTTTGGATGGTAGATGCTGCTTATGGCTTTGTGGCAGGAAAGTGGTAAAAAGTCTGTGCATTCATGAAATATTTAACATATATACTTTGTTCAATAAACATTTTATTTTGTATAGCCCAGAATGTGTATTATCTTATAATACTGAGATACTGTAGTTGAGAAAATCCATCTCTGTTTCCTAGGTCCTCATTTTGTTGATGGATTGTTGGTTAGATTAGGTGCTTTGTTATGACTTGAATGGCAGTGTATCACTTCCTTATATTGTGGTTAGAAAAGTTTCCTTTGGATAGCAGAACAAAGTTAATTTGAGCAATCTGTGTTAAATCTGATACAGTTTCTAGAATATATTTATCATGTAACCAGTAGCTTTGAAAATGCTCATTTTCCTGTGCTTTCTAGTGAGATTTTAGTTTGAGATTAGATCCTTAAAATGAGGTTTGTCCTATAAGACACTTAAGGATTTATATATTTTTCTTTCCTTCAGAAAAACTGGTATTATAGCCTGACAGATCTCCTGTGATGGTGCCCCCATCAAAATAAGTGTGCCACAAGCAAGATTTATGTTACTAACCATCTTTACGCTCATTCCCACAGTCATTAGAATGATTGTCTGTGTTCCCTGTGTTTTAACCTAAATGCAAACATTGAGCGAGCCAGACCACAATAAAGGATTTCTCAACAATCCAATCTAATGATCATCTGTATCTGGGACTGTTCCCACAAATGAGCCTTTATGTTTGATGTCATGTCCAAAGTTTTAACGGTTTGTTATTTGTGAATATATCTTATATGACTAGGTTACATACAATGTGTGTGGTGGGGATATGTTTGAAAGTCAATCCTTGTGTTGGATCTGCCAACTTGAAAGAAACATGAAGAAAAGTAAACAAGGGGTCATGGGGAGGTGGTGACGATGGGAGGTAGGAGTATTTAGGGTTTATGATCAGTTCTTAATGTTTTATCACCAAGGGCCAGAAACATTTTTACATTATAAGATTTTACACGTCATCTCTAAAACAATTATTAAGTGTGTAAAGAAAATACTGTATTACTTTAACATTGTAGTATTACTAAGTACTTGACTTTAGGAAATCAAGATATATTGGCTTTGTCCCCTGCTGTGACATGCACGGTTCAGCTCTTTCCAGAGTAGTGTGTCCATTTACACCCTTAGTTTTACTTGGAACTTAAAGTGTATTCAAACCCAGGAACAAACACTTACCAGGATGTGGTGGCTGCATCTGGGGTTTTTTTTTTTTCAGGATTTTTTTTGCAATTATTTTCACCTGATGATCCTGCCCATAAAATATCTGCTATTCTAGGATGACAGCACACACTCACTGTACTGGATGGTGTGGACACTGTCAGAGAGAAATGCATATGGGACTACAGGACACCTCTTTGCAATAACTTAGGGGGAGTAGAATCCTGTAGTCTTAACATTAGAGAGTGCACAGGACACAGGGCAGCACTGGATTTCTGGAAGGATAAACAAGTAGTTTTAACATTATTGAACATACACATACACTATTTTACCAAAAGTATTGGGATGCTTGCCTTTACACGCACATGAACTGGCATCCCAGTCTTAATCCTTAGGGTTCAATATTGCGTTGGCCTACCCTTTGCAACTATAACAGCTTTGACTGTTCTGGGAAGGCTGTCCACAAGGTTTAGGAGTGTGTCTATGAAAATTCTGACCATTCTTTCAAAAGCGCATTTGTGAAGACAGGCACTGATGTTGGATGTGCGGGCCAGTCAAGTTCCTCCACCCTAAACTCGCTCATCCATGTCTTTATGGACCTTGCATTGTGCACTCGTTCAGATCATTTGGTGGAGGGGGGGAGTTATGGTGTGGGTTGTTTTTCAGGGGTTGGGCTTGGCCCTTTAGTTCCAGTGAAGGGAATTCTGAAGGCGCCAGCATCCCAAGACATTTTGGACAATTTCATGGTCCCAACTTTGTAGGAACAGTTTGGTAATGGCCCCTTCCTGTTCCAACATGACTGTGCACCGGTGCACAAAGCAAGGTCCATAAAGACATGGATGAGTGAGTTTGGGGTGGAGGAACTTGAGTGGCCTCAACCTGAATACCTTTGGGATGAATTAGAGCGGATACTGCGAGCCAGGCCTTTTTGTCCAACATCAGTGCCTGACCTCACAAATGCGCTTCTGGAAGAATGGTCAAACATTCCCATAGACACACTCCTAAACCTTGTGGACAGCCTTCCCAGAAGAGTTGAAGCTGTTATAGCTGCAAAGGGTGGGCCAATTCAATATCGAACCCTTTGGACTAAGACTGGGATGCCATTAAAGTGCATGTGTGTATAAAGGCAATACTTTTCTTTTGGTAAAATAGTGTGGTGTGTGTGTGTGTGAATATATATATATATATATATATATATATATATATATATATAATATATATATATATATATATATATATAGTTGCCTTATGAGATATAGAAACACTTTTAACGGTATGCCAAACAGGAAGAAAGTTAAAATATTTTTTGGGGTTTACATACACTTAAAAGGTACATTCCAGACAAAGCATTCATTCTACTCCTTCAGTGGATCTGCATATGTAGTGGCAACAGAGAATTACACATAACTTAGTAAAAAGTAAAGTGCCAATTTACCATAAAAGGGTAGGCTGCCATGCAGGTATAATCTGACCCCCTTTTGTACCTGGAGCAGCCAGGCACACATGTGCGTAAACATTAATGTTTTGTGTGGCTCATGTGTATATACCTAAGTAGAGCGACTTGACAGACATCTGTAGAACATACACCAGCTTATATTAAGGATAATAATACCAGCTGGATGAAATCTTCTAAGCCATTGGATTGCTTCACTTACAAGAAGTAGTCAGAGATGTCTGCAGGTAATTATATATGAGATTGTTGTCTACATGCTGCTATGTTCTTTGGCTGCCACAACAGTGGGTACCTGTAGATGGTTTGATGTCTTTCCAAGAATGGCAGGACGTGAGATGTGTATATTCTTGAAAACAATCGGATTCAATACAGTGTTAACATACAACTTGGATGATGAGTAGACCTCTTTTCCTAATGGGAAAAGATTAGGACTGACTTAACTACATAAACATTCCTAATAAGTTAAAAACAATTTGTGTATTATAATAAGCCCTTCTAACAACCAGGTTGCTCATTGTAATTCCCACCAGACTAATCCTTGCCCAAACATCACATTTAGTCACACTTATGCCACGTGCACACGGTCGGAATTTCCGACACCAAATGTTCGATGTGAGCTTGTTGTCGGAAATTCCAACCGCGTGTATGCTCCATCGGACATTTGTTGTCGGAATTTCTGACAACAAAAATTTGAGAGGTGGTTCTCAAATTTTCAGACAACAAAATCCATTGTCGGAAATTCTGATCGTGTGTACACAATTCCGACGCACAAAATTAAATGCATGCTTGAAATCAAGCAGAAGAGCTGCACTGGCTATTGAACTTCATTTTTCTCGGCTCGTTGTACGTGTTGTGTGTCACCACGTTCTTGAAGTTTGGAATTTCCAACAACATTTGTACGACCGTGTGTATGCAAGACAAGTTTGAGCCAACATCCGTTGGAAATAAATCCAGGATTTTGTTGTCAGAATGTCCGATCGTGTGTACGTGGCATTAGAGGGTGGAGGATTACGCAGACACCATAAAAGAAAGATGTTTTTGTAAAAGACAATCATACTATAAACAGACTCATTTAGACCACATGCTTTTGACTGTGTAGTGTTTAGAGACAGCAGATCTAGTGTTGTACATATTTTTATTAATTCTGCACAGTATGTTTTGCAATTGATATCACCATATGTTTAACTAGTTTTATGTTTAGTCTTCACATACAGTATATGAGTATATAATTCACCAAGACCCGAATTGATAAAGCAGAGTGTCTACAGTTATTATATAACCTTATATCTTTACAGAACAGCTGAACAAAAGGCATTTATCAATTTCTAAATAGATGATTGCAGTTTCCGCTGTATACCAAACTGTGAAACATGTGTGTTAGACAGTTATAAATAGTTTGCATTTACTATTATACATATGTACACTGTAGGAGCCAGATAAATATTTATTAACATTGTGTTTTATCTATATTTGTTTGGTTTTCCTGAAACCGAAAAAGTGACAGTGCAGAATTGATCTAGAATGAATGAATGCAGCTCAAAACGTATTTAATTAAAAATGTTTGTGTATGGAATGTTACTCTTGCTTTGTTGTGTTGTATTCTATTATATTGACATGAGTCTTAAACACTTGTCATGGGTTAGATATACACATGGTGCAGATTTTGTGAAAGTGTGTGTTCTTTAAGTCTTGAACTCATTGTGAACTCCATTATGGCTAGCCTGCAGGCTGTGTGTCAAAATCCATTGACATATTTGGCATGTAATCTAAAGGAAATGTATATTGCTTATCTTATTCGTGTATTATTTACATTGTGACATCCTCTTAGTAAGCGTGTGCAGATACTCTAGTAATGGCTTATCAAATGTATCTATTCCCATGGTAGGGAAAAACATGAGTATTAGTATGTAATCCCACATCTGGTTTATGTCTATGATTTGTCAAGAAGTCCAGATTCCAGTACTGAAATTAAGATATTTTTGTACCATAGTCCACTAAATGGAAACCTAATTAAATTAAAGCAGGATAGTGTCTGGCTACTGGTAGCAAAATATCTCAACTGCCTGTTGATTTTATAGTGAAATACAAGGTTATTTAGTGACGCAATGTACTCTCCAGGTCAAGTTTAGCATGCATGTATTCAGTGACGGCTGGTGCTCAATGTTTTTTTGGTGGGGCGCGGGAGACTGACAGCAGCGATCAGTGGCTCCCCCCACCGCTATAGACAGATGGCGGCAATCGGTGACCAAACCCCCCACCCTCCCCTGCGGGAGATGGATGGTGGTGATCGGTGGTCTTACCTTAGGAGGCCAATGCTGTTCCTCGCTCCAGCTTGCCGAGGGAAGAGCCAGGGCCTTTGCTTCTCCTCCCGGCCGAACAGGAAGTGGGTCCTGAGACCGATTGGCCTGGAGATAAGATAAGAAAACACTGCATATATATGTTCCCTCAAATTTCATGAATCGGGTTTACATCCACTTTAACAATTCTTAGATGTGGTGGCTGTTTTAGGCGTTTCCCTTTATTTTCACTTGGTGAAAATAAAGCCAGTAAGTATGTTATTGATCAACTTCCTTTAACAGACCAAGATATCCAGCAAAAGTTGCAGTTAGAGGATTGAGACTACCATTTTGGCAGGGGTGCATCCTAAGGTCAGCTTTTATTTACTTATGGAAAATCTTTATCACAAAGTGAAAAGAAAACTGTTTCTGTGATTGCTTAAAATGCAATATTTGGAGTTTGGCTTTCATTTTTTAGTCAAGTCCATCAAATCTGCTAGCTAGTACATCTAATACCACCCTCTCCCCAGATTGACAATGCTGATGTCCAAAGGTGTCTCCATTGCTCCTCCATCTATAGTGGAAACACCCTAAGGCTTCATGTACATTAGCAGCTCCTATACTCGAGATTAGGAGCTTTTGTCATTTTTTTTTTTGCCAAAGCTTCTAAACTCAACTCCATAAAAGCCTATGGGGGTTATTTACTAAAGGCAAATCCACTTTACACTACAAGTGCAAAGTGTACTTGAAATTTCACTTAAAGTGCACTTGGAAGTGCAGTCGCTGTAGATCTGAGGGGGACATGCAAGGAAAATAAAAAACAGCCTTTTAGCTTGCACATGATTGGATGATAAAATCAGCGGAGCTTCCCCTCATTTCAGATCTACCCCTCAGATTTACAGTGACTGCAATTCTAAGTGCACTTTCAGTGCAATTTCAAGTGCACTTTGCACTTGTAATTTGCACTTGTAGTGCAAAGTGGATTTGCCTTTCGTAAATAACTCCCATGTGTCAATGTACATATAGGCTTTGAGTAGAGCTTAGGAGCTGCTGCATATAGGTGAACTTCAACCTCCCTCTCCTGAACACAGAGGAATGACTAAAGGTAAAAAAAAAACGCAGATGCCACATTTAAGGATTGGTAGGCTGCAACATATAGCATTTTGTTTTTCAGGGTTGATACTGCTTTAAATTAGATCAGTGACACAAGACTATGGGGGTTATTTACGAAAAGGCAAATCCACTTTGCACTGAAAGTGCACTTGGGAGTGCAGTCGCTCTAAATCTAAGGGGTAGATCTGAAATTAGGGGAAGCTTTGCTGATTTTATCCTTGCATGTCCTTCTCAGATCTACAGCGACTTTACTTCCAAGTGCACTTTCAGTGCAAAGTGGATTTACCTTTAGTAAATAACCCCCTATATGTACTTGAAGTTATAATAAGATGTATTCTTATTTATCCTGGTCTCCTGTGGTGTGTTGTCATTTGTCATCACTCAGAAATGATTTAGCTATATTGTACTTTTCTGATTGACATAATGCTGCATAAAGGTCTCATATTATTCCTCTTGCTCAGTGTTTTTTTTTTTTTTTTTTAATCTAACATAGGGCAGACAAGACATGATGTATCTTATTAGTTTCATCATTTCTAGGTGTCAGTTCTTATGAGTCAGCAATTTTTCCCTGACATAACCAGTTATGGCTTTGTGATGTAATGATCTCCTAGTTTATTAAAACAAGAATTTTTTTTTTTTTTTATTGCTTCAAATGTACTGTTTATTCAATATGGTTCATAATGAAACATGTATTCGATTTCTAAGACATTTTATACTAGGAATTTTAAAAAGGGACGCCGAATGAACTGACAGCGACACAATCGGAGGGTGAACTCTCAGTCTTAGTTATGTTTTTTTCTCTTTACTGATTCTGGCTAAAGCACAGAGTTATCTTAGAATGTAACATACTGAAGGCACAGCAGTCAGAACAATTGAATATTACACTTGAGCAGTTTTATAAGAGCTTTTATTTTGGGGACCAGATTAATCTGAAAAACAGCTGCTGTTCATTTAGATACTTTTTTTGGTTCAGGGAGTATAGTGAAAAGATAGAAGTTACACATTATTTTCCGGTCTAATTAATTTAAATATGTTGTAATACTTGAGATAGAAGAATGCATTTCATTGAGAAGCTCTATAAAATATTGTTTGATAATCTATTCCTATTATAAAATGCAACAGCCTCAAGTAATGGCATCTTTATAAATAGTTTTTCAACCAAATTACATTTTTGCCTGCCATTAAAGAAGTTCTTTAATCTGTAGAAAAAAATAAAAGTCAGCTGCTACAAATGTTGAGAAGCAGCTACCTGTATGGGTATCCAGTGACATCCTCACCTGAGTCGGTTCTTCGTCAGACTTTGGTACCCAGAACTGGCATGTCTAGTGTGGAAAGTTGGCTGTGACTCCTTGAGGCTTTTCAGCCAGCTTCCCACTGCGCATGCACTTTGTGTGGCCTTTTTGGAGCTGTGATGAGTCCCTAGAGGTTGGGGACAAGGAAGGTAGGGAGGATAGCTTTTGGTGGAATCCCCTAGGCAATTCCAGCATAAATGGGAGCAGGTATCTGCCAAAACTAGGTACCAGCACCCCCCCCCCCAATATTTTTAGAGAAGGGGGGACGATTCTTTAAAGCAGAACTTCCCCTTTAGGGTGATGTTCAGCTTTAAAGAAAAACTACAGTGTGATTTGGGGACATGCAGTCAAGACCATGAATATTATAAAAAAAAATTAAAAAAGAAATTGAGATTTGAAGGTCGTAGCTAAGCAAATTGGAGGGAAGGGGGGGGATATATAGCCTAATGCCTACCCCACCACTGGTAAAAAAGTGGGGCTCCTACGACCTATGGTTCCAGAGGTATGGGGCTCCTTGTGCCTGTCGGAGGCTAAATACAGAGCGGCCACTTTAAATACAAGCTGACACACTCTTGCAGCAGACTGAGAGGTTGAGCTCACAGTGCCTCTTACTTCTTGTCAGAGGCACTGAGCTCAATGAACAGCTTGGAGTCTTGGGCCAATGGTAAGTACCATTGGTCCCAGCTGTTCAATAAAAATGCTGCAGTGGAGGCACGCCGCTCACTGCAGTGTCATAGAAGGGGTCATCATGTGTCTAAAAGACAAATGCTCCCTTCCAGCCCAGCCCTCTTAACTACAAAGAAAAAACATGTGCTTATGGGTATTATTATATTATATTATACACAATTTATATAGCGCCAACAGTTTACGCGGCACTTTACAATGTATAGGGGGGACAACACAATTACAGTACAGTTCAATACAAAAGGTACAGGAGGGCCCTGCTCATATAGCTTACATTCTAAAGGGACGGGGTGGTGGTGCAAAAAGGTAATAGCTGTAGAGAATGATTTGATGGGGGTGGCTTGGGGACAGTTGTTGTTAGGTGGGTGTGGGATAGGCTTCCCTGAATAAATTAGTTTTCAGGGATCTCTTAAAGGTGGACAGGGTAGGGGCTGATAGGACATAATGGGGCAGGGAGTTCCAGAGGATGGGAGATGCTTTGGAGAAGTCCTGAAGGCGAGCATGGGAGGAAGTAACAAGGGAGCTAGAGAGCAGGAGGTCCTGGGAGGAGCGGAGGGGACGGTTTGGGTGATATCTGCAGATGAGGTTGGTGATGTAGATGGGGGCGATGTTGTGGATGGCTTTGTATGTTATGGTTAGCATTTTGAATTTTACACGGTGGGGTAGGGGAAGCCAGTGAAGAGATTGGCAGAGAGGGGCGACAGTCACGGATCAATTAGTGAGGTGTATTAGTCTAGCAGCAGCATTCATAATAGACTGAAGGGGGGATAGCCTGCTTAAGGGTAGGCCATTAAGAAGAGAGTTGCAGTAGTCAAGGCGGGAAAATAATCAAGGAGTGAATGAGTTGCTTTGTGGTGTCATTAGTTAGGAAGGGTCGAATTCTGGAGATGTTGCGGAGGTCAAGGCGGTAGGATTTAGCCAGTGATTGGATATGGGGCTGAAGGAGAGGTCAGAGTCAAGGATTACACCCAGGACCCTGGCATGTGTGGAGGGACCAATGGTTGTGTTAGTGGTGAATTAGCAGATCTGCTAATTAATGGTGAAGTTACAGGGGGGGGGGGGGCTGTGTAGGAGGAAGTATAAAAAGCTCAGTTTTAGAAAGATTGAGTTTGAGGAAGTGGTGTGACATTCATACCGATATGTCATTCAGTAAGTTTGAGATCCGTGAGGAGATCGAGGGGGTGAGTTGATGACGAGTCGAGAGATAGATCTTGGTGTCGTCGGCATAGAGGTGGTATTGGAAGCCATGGGAGTTTATCAACTGGCCCAGGGAAGAGGTATAGAGTGAGAATAGGAGGGGCCCAAGGACGGAACCTTGGGGTACCCCAACAGAAAGAGGAAGGGGAGCGGAGGAGATGGAGTTGTAAGTGACACTGAAAGTGCGCTGAGATAGGTAGGAGGAGAACCGGGATAAAGCAGAACCACGGAGGCCAAGGGAGTGTAATTTGCTGAGGAGGAGCAGGTGGTCAACTGTGTCAAAGGCAGCAGAGAGGTCTAAAAGTATGAGTATGGAGTAGTGGCCGTTGGTTTTAGCAGTTAGTAGGTCATTGGTGAGTTTTAGTAGGGCAGTTTCAGTAGAATGTTGTGGGCGGAAGCCAGACTGTAGGGGGTCGAGAAAGTTGTTGTCCATGAGGTAGCGACTCATTTGGTCATGGACAAGTCGTTCAATGAGCTTGGAGGCAAACGGGAGCAGGGAGATGGGTCTTAAGTTATTCAAACAGGTGGGGTCTAGTGAGGGTTTTTTTAGTATAGGGGTAACCAGTTCATGTTTGAGCAGGGAAGGAAAGGTGCCGGAGGAGAGGGAGAGGTTGAAGAGGATAGAGTGGGAAGGTGGTCGCAGTAATTGTGAGGGGACAGGGTCCAGGGAACAGGAAGTGAGGTGGGCCATGGAGAGGAGTTTATCAAGATTAAGATTTACCCACTTATACCCAAGTATAAGATTTACCCACAATCCCATGTTTTTCTCACACAGTTAACCACTTTCAGACCGGGACCATTTTGCTGGCTTAAGCTCAGAGCACTTTTTGCGATTCGGCACTGCGTCGCTTTAACTGACAATTGCGCAGTCGTGCGACGTGGCTCCAAAACAAAATTGATGTCCTTTTTTTCCCACAAATAGAGCTTTCTTTTGGTGGTATTTGATAACCCCTGCGGTTTATATTTTTTGCTCTATAAATAAAAAAAGAGCTACAATTTTGAAAAAAACGCATTATTTTGCTATAATAAATATCCCCCAAAAATATATAAAAAAACGTTTTTGTTCCTCAGTTTAGGTCGATATTTTTGGTAAAAAAAATCGCAATAAGCGATTATTGATTGGTTTGCGCAAAAGTTATAGCGTTTACAAAATAGGGGATAGTTTTATAGCAATTTTATTAATAATTTACTAGTGGCGGCGATCAGCGATTTTTATTGTGACTGCAACATTATGGCGGACACATCGGACATTTTTGACACATTTTTGGGACCATTGTCATTTATACAGCAATCAGTGATATACAAATGCGCTGATTCATGTGTAAATGACACTGGCAGTGAAGGGGTTAACCAGGGGGTGGCAGTGTCCTAGGGGCGTGTTTCTAACTGTTCGGGGCGTGGCTGTGTGTGACAGTCACTGATCTCTGCTCCGATCACAGGGAGCAGAGATCAGTGTCACTTGTTGCTAGGCAGAACGGGGAGATGCTGTATCTCCCCGTTCGTCCTCCCCATGAGACGATCGCAGGTATCCCCGCGGTGATCGAGTCTGCAGGACCCGCGACAGGACTCAGAGGTCCTGACTGGCACGCGCGCACGCCGATGGCACGGCGGCATATTCAAAGGAACGTACCTGTACGCCCTTATGCCTGTCCGTGCCATTCTGCCGACGTATATGTGTGTGCGCCGGTCGGGAAGCGGTTAAGAGGGAAAAACTGATTCTGTTGAAAAGGTACTGTTATATTCAAGCTAGATCATATATTTACAGTGCCTTGCGAAAGTATTCGGCCCCCTTGAACTTTTCAACCTTTTGCCACATTTCAGGCTTCAAACATAAAGATATAAAATTTAAATTTTTTGTGAAGAATCACCAACAAGTGGGACACAATTGTGAAGTGGAACGAAATCTATTGGATTGTTGAAACTTTTTTAACTAATAAAAAAATGAAAAGTGGGGCGTGCAAAATTATTCGGCCCCTTTACTTTCAGTGCAGCAAACTCACTCCAGAAGTTCAGCGAGGATCTCTGAATGATCCAATGTTGTCCTAAATGACTGATGGTGATAAATAGAATCCACCTGTGTGTAATCAAGTCTCTGTATAAATGCACCTGCTCTGTGATAGTCTCAGGGTTCTGTTGAAAGCGCAGAGAGCATCATGAAGACCAAGGAACACACCAGGCAGGTCCGTAATACTGTTGTGGAGAAGTTTAAAGTAATACAGTTTGAAAAGTTCAAGGGGGCCGAATTACTTTTTTACAAGGCACTGTATATGCTATATTTTATAACATAATAATTTATTATTTATCTATTTACTGTGAAATTACTGGTTGGAAGTTAAAACTTTCAACTTCAGTAATTTGTCCGTTAAGCCACCTGCTTGAGTACAGATTTTGAAAATATAGTAAATTACCTTAAAAATCAATATATAATAATTATTTGTATATTACTTATGGTAACTAACCCAGGCCAATTCTGACACTTCTTTCATACATGTAAAAATCATAATTTTTTTGCTAGAAAATTACTCTGAACCCCCAAACATTATATATATATATATATATATATATATATATATATATATATATATATATATATATATATATATATATTGTTTTAGCAGACACCCTAGGGAATAAAATGGTGGTTGTTGCTTTTTTAAACACATTTTTTGGGGGGAAACCAACTGTTTCATGAATATACAAAAAAACACTAATGTTAGTCCAATTTTTTGGGATAATGTGAAAGAAGATGTTATGCTGAGTAAATAGATACCTAACATGTCAAACTTTAAAATTGCGCACACTTGTGGAATGGCCCCAAACTTCAGTACTTCTAAATCTCCATAGGTGATGCTTTACATTTTTTTTACAGGTTACATGTTTAGAGTGGCAGAGGAGGTCTAGTGCTAGAATTATTGTTCTCGCTCTAACGATCACGGTGTATGTAACCTGTGTGTATCTGGCTCTGATACTAGCCAGTGCCTCACCAGCCACTGACCTCACCGCACGTCCCTGATGTGATTTCAGGGAGCACATATTGAGGAATTGTTGTAAAGTTTTAATGCTGTTTTTTAAAATCCCCAATTTTAATTACTTTACAGATTTGTAAATTTTTCCTCTAATAGTTCTCTGTGGGCCCATGATAAAGTCCCTGTATATTGGTAGTTAATGGAAAAGACATAACCCCATACTAAAAGCACCTTTATATTGCTGGTCACTGGAAAATCCCCACTAATAATGCCCATTTATATTGGTGGTCAGGGTCAATCCCTTGATTTATTGGTCACTGAAAGAAAATAGTCCATACAGTTGCATGTTGGGAATCAGGAGTTCATATTATCTATTAAGCAACAATATTTACCAAGTATCGCATATGGCGTTGATGCATTTCACACAGAAGTGCTAAAGAGTAATTCCATTTTTGATGTGGAAAAAGCAGTCCCCTCTGGGCGATCATTGTATATGTTTGTGCAAGGATTTTAACAAAATTGCAGATTCCTACCTGTTTCTTCTCTGAAGAAAAAGTAGTTTGTTCCTCTTTGTCTTTTGGATACTGATTCTGAATGTGGGTGATTTTTTCATTATTGTTCAGCTGATGCACTTACAGTGCTATGAGGAAAGCTGCAGGGTCTGAATTTCTGTGGAAGTGATTAACCCTTTGGGAGCATTTGACCAAAATAATATTTTTGCTTTAGAGGATGCTCAAAATCTGACTTGTAATTTAGTGCAGATTTCTGGGAAAACCAGTGAGCCAATCTCACAAGCAGGAAATTACATTTCTGGAAGCATTCTGTACAACAACTCCAAGGTTGTCATATTGCATTGAATTTGAAAGAAAATGACAGTGCTGCAGTTTGAAAAGGAAATGCATTTTTAAATAACATAAAATTATCATATGGCTTAAATCGCAACGATATACACAACTAATTTGCTATTTTTTTCCCTCAAAAGTGGAGTTACACCTTAAACCCTAACAAAGAACTTTTCTTATTTGTTCCCTTTCGATCTGCTAAATATAGCAATGAAAGTGTTTTGTTATATGCTTGATAAGTGCGATAAAGTGAAATAAAGTGGGCAGGGCTTACACTATGTGCATAGAAATTCAGAGCTGTGTTTTCATGTTAAAAAGTTGCACTTTGCAAGGACATTTTCCCAAGAGCTTAGTGAATATAGAGACGTTTTATTTTGCAAAGCACAATGAACAAGGAAAATGAACAAGGAAACAAGGAACAAGGAAAATAAAAAAAACTGCATTTTTTGCTTACAGGTGATTGGATGATAGAAGTCAGTAGAGCTCAACCTCATTCACAAGCCGTGGGGGAAATTCCCTTGCAAAGTGCAATTTCTCTTGCAAAGGGCACAATGTAGTTACCTTCGTAATCCACCACTATATTTCTGGTACATCAACAGTTAGTTCTCTTTACTTGTAGCATGTATAAAGGGATACAACATGGAGAAATATGCATGTATTGCAGAAAATGTACTAAATATGTTTTTGTTTCCCTTAACATAAGCTTTATTATTGGGCTCAGATTGAGCTATTTGTGTACATCTTAATGCCTAAAAGTACCCATCGCCATGAAATTATAGTGGATCTCATGAGTAGGTACTGTATGCCCACAGACTCCTTAGGGCAGCGTTTCTCAACTTTTTTTCAGTCATAGTGTAAGCAAGGCCTGCATTAGGTAGCCTGTATTGAGAGGAAATACTTGCACAAAGCATATAGGGTACTGATGTATTTTAAATAACAGCAACAGCCCTGATTTAAGCAATTCAGAGAATATACAGTCTTGGTATTTACAGGATATGTTACTGAAGGAGGGTTTCCATTACTGGGTTAGTGTCCCTTCTTGGCATAGGCAGAGGAAGTTTATGCAGTCTGTACTGGCTCCACACCTCCACTTACCTGACTGTACATAGTAAAAAAAGAGCCTCCCCTGAGTTATGCCAATTAATCTGGAACCTGACCCTGTGCTATACACCAGGGGTCTCCAAAATATGGCCCTCCAGTTGTTCAGGAACTACAAACTCCCATTAAGCCTAATGCCGCGTACACACGGTCGGACTTTCTGGCAGAAAAAGTCAGACGGAATCTTTTCATCAGATATTCCGATCATGTGTGGGCCTCATCTGACTTTTTTTTTTGAAAATTCTGACGGACCTAGAAATAGAACATGTTTTAAATATTTGCGACGGAATCCCATTTCCTATTGGGAAAACCACTCCTCTGTATGCTGTTCCGACGGACCAAAAACGATGCATGCGCTGAAGCAAGTACGAGATGGCAGCTATAGGCTACTGGCTATTGAACTTACTTTTTCTAGTCCCGTCGTACGTGTTTTACGTCACCGCGTTCTAGACGGTCGGACTTTGGTGTGATCATGTGTAGGCAAGACAGTTTCAGCGGAACTCCGTCGGAAAAAACGTCAGAGTTTATTCCGACGGGAAAATCTGGTCGTGTGTACAAGGTATTATAGGGTTGTCCCAATACCGATACTATCAAATGCTCCCCATGCTTGATCCGATACTTGGGCAGTCAGGGGTGATTGATGCAGAGGTGGGGGGGAGTTACAAGCACTGACCCCCCTGTATAGATTTTAATATAGCAGCTGACAGACACTTCTCTTCCTCTCCCCCCCTCCCCTGTGGCTTTCAGCTGCTATATTGAAATCTATACAGGGGGATTGGTGCATGTAACTATCCCCACCTCCACACTGACCACCCCTGAATGTCCCCGTAGCCTCCTCCAGTCTGCCTCTGTGTCGTCATCCGTGCTCATCCACCCCCCGTGCTCCTGTCTCTCCTCCGTGCTCGCCTCCCCCTTCCGTGCTCCGCTCCACCTCCATTCTCATGTTTCCCACTACGATTGGCTCCCCCCTACGTTCTCCTGCCCCCCTCTGTGCTCGGCTTCTCCCTCCATTCTCCTGTCCTCCGTCCTTGCTCGGCTCCCCCCTCCGTTCTCCTGCCCCCCTCCGTGCTCGGCTTCCCCTCCATTCTCCTTTCCCTCCTCCGTTCTCCTGGCCCCCCCTCCGTGCTTGGCTCCCCCCTCCGTTCTCCTGTCCCCCCTCCGTGCTTGGCTCCCCTCCCGGTTTTCTGAGCTGATGCTACAGAGAAAGGGACTGAGGAATCTGTGTCCTCAGCCCCTCTCCCTGTCTCAAAGGGGAGATTTCAGGGGTCAAAACCCCTGATATCTCGCCAAAGCCCCCCAACAGGGCTGATAAAAAATAATAAAGAACTGTAATAAATATTTAATAGGTTAAATTGTAAAAATAATGATAGTAATAAAAAAAAAATAAACACACTGACACCCCCCCCCCCCCCCAAAAAAAAAAAAAAACATTGTAAAAAAAAAAAAGAAAATTCTAAAAAATTCAATAAATAAATTGTAAAAAATACAATTAAAAAAATATATATACTGACACAGTCCACACGTCATCAGTGCTGCATATTAGTGCCACGGTCACATGACATTAAAAAAAAAGTATCGGTACTTGTACTCAGTCTTAAAATTGGTATCAGGACAACCCTAATGCTTAGTCATGTCTCTGATGTCAGAGTTTTACAATGCCTTGTGGGATGAGTAGTTCCACAACAGCTGGAGAGCCGTAGTTTGGAAATCCCTGCTATACAATGTCCCTCATCTCCCTACCACTCACCAGAAGCACTCAAAAATGACTTGGGGTCCCTTATTTAAAAGGTTTCCTCATCCAAAATGGCAGCTAAAGTCTCTTGAGAATTCTGTGTCCAATCAGACTACCTTTCCCTCTCAAGGTACTGTACGGAATCTCTAAGGGACCAATTCCCTTATGAGACTCCCCTTCCAATGCAATAATGGCATTAGGCTGCCTACAGGTGGGAAGTCTAACTGCACCTGCCTACACTGACACCTTTAATAGGTATACAGAATCTTGAGGCACCCTAGTCTAAAATTTAAATGTTGTTTATCAATGGCAAACCTAAGCCTGCAATGATGCACATCACCACTTGAATGGAATTAATATATCAATTGAAGCCATCCTTCAGGACAGAGGTCCTCTCATCACATCACAGCCCCCCCCCCCCCCCCCCCCCTTCCACATCACAGTCCCCTCTTAATGTTGTATTGCCCTTGATTCTTCTTGAATGTGTCCTATCTTTTCAACTTCAAAAACCTGCTACTGCGATTTTTGAAGTTGTACAGCAAGTTGTAATGAAGCATAAAATAAGCTTGTTAAGTAACTTACCCTCTCAGCTAAGAAAATGTAATTTAATCAGTAATGTAATTAATAGGCTTCAGATTATAACTATTAGAGGCTCGAGATCTCATGATATAATAATTATTTGTAGTTCTGTGATTTTTTTATTTTAATAGTATTGACTTTCACATTTATCAGTGTTTGTTTTTATTTAACAACAATTCATGTATTTATTTCAGTACCTTGTTTCTCATTAAAATGGTTCTAAAGGGTTTTTTTTTTTTTTTTTACCATAATGCATTCTATGCATGCATTAAGATAAATAAAAAAATCCAGTATCAGCTCTCCCCCCCCCCCCCCAGGGACACACAGAGCCTGGCTTGAGAGCAAGACTGCATGTCTGCCACCATAGCAAGTGCTTGCTTTCAATGGGGGCAGACACAGAAGAAGAGCGCCGGCAGGGGGACCCCAGAAGAGGAGGTTCGGGGATACTGTTTGCAATACTGTTGCACAGAACAGGTGAGTATAACATGTTTGTTATGTTAATAAAAAAAATGCCTTTAATATTGCTTAAAGTTTTTGTTATTTTTTTAACTCAGAACGCAGATTGTGTGGCTCCAGGAAATATTCACCTTGTATTAATAACATGATCCTGCAGTCATTTGTGTGCAGTAACCCATAGCAACCACATTTATTTGTCTGATTATATCTGAATTCATCTGCACTTTTATTTTTGTGCTGTAATTACATTTCGGCTACTATATTAAAAGTACATTTAGCTCTGTTAAGACATTTATTCTACCATATTGGAAGTAAATCACCATTTAAAAACATACTATTTCAAAATATTGTACAGTTTAAGCAGAAAACACACACTACTTGGTTGCACATACCTTTACTGCTCTTATTTCCATTTCAGAGCCTGCATGGGTTATAGGGGCTGTCGGAGTACTTGTGAAGAGCAGGAAAGGTACATGTTTTACTTTTTGTGCCACTTTCCAATACTATTTATATTTAAAGTCACTTAATCTGGAGTTATTTGTGGTCTTTGAGATCACTTATTTAAATAGAGGATCCCCTGTTCCAATACAGCCTACAACAGGGATATGCAATTAGCGGACCTCCAGCTGTTGCAGAACTACAAGTCCCATGATGCATAGCAAAACTCTGACAGCCACAAGCATGACACCCAGAGGCAGTGGCATGATGGGTCTTGTAGTTTTGCAACAGCTGGAGGTCCGCTAATTGCATATCCCTGGCCTACAACATGGTGTACTCATGTGAAATGTCCATAGGTTGGATTGCTCAGCCTTTCAGGTTTTTATAACCTATTCACTCTTAAAACCATTGTACACTATTGTTGTACACGATTACTATGGCTAAAGCTATGTTCCTGCCAACAAATGTATATTTTCTTTTCACAATAATGCAGGCTTAATAATTTGATAATAAAAATGAGCACTGAAAAAGGCAGTATCAGTCAAATGTTTGCTGTTGACAATACATCTGATCAAATGAGGATATAGGCATGTCATTGGAACAAATGTTTATAGTTTTTAGAATTTCTTCTTTTTTTAGGGTACCATAACCTTGTGATTATATTATTTCCTTTTTGTGTGATCAATATACAGTAAAATATAAATATCAGATGTTGCTGAGATTCCAGATCCTCTGCAATAACTGCATTTTCTTGATTTTTTTTAACCCCCCTGGCGGTTTTCCCAAGTGTGGCTCGGGGTTAAATTTCAGCACCATTAGCGGTAACCCCGAGCCACACTCGGGATTGCATTGCAGGATCCTGGTGCTGTATACTTGGCTTGTCCCCAGGGTCCTGCGATGTCCCCCTGCTGTGTCCATGGGCTCTGTCCTCCACCCGAAGCCTCTCTGTTCCTGGCTCCGTTCCCTGCCCAGCGGCAAATTAAAAAAAGTGAAAAATCATAATCACATCCCTTTTGTCCAGTTTTTTATTATATATACTGTTCTTTCTGCCTGGAAACTTGAGATTGTCCATAGCAACAAAAAAGTGTCCCTTTACGTCATAAGTGGTTTTAGACAAGCTGGAAAATAGCGATTGTAAATTAGAACATTTGCAGAATTGAACGATAGAAAATCGTGGGGAAATTCATTTTTTTATTATTATTATATTATTATTTTTTACAATTATTTTTATTTATTTATTATATTATATTTATGATTTTGTGTTTCAAACTTCATCATATCTGGGATATCTACTAGACTCTTGGTGGACAGATTTAAGTGTGTTATTGCTAAGAATTACAGGCCTACAATATAAAACGCCAAATTTCTATGCAAAATAATTGTACCGCTTTGAGGCGCAAAAATCTGACATAATCATACCGCCAGGGAGGCTACGAGAAAAATACTAGATTTACCAAGTAGTTACAGTGCATGCTCCAGGAGACATTTCTTACTCCTTAAGCCTGGAAGCAGCTCAAAATGTTTGAAAAGCCTACACACACTTGGTGCCAGTATGTAACATATTTTACAAAATGTTCTTTCATAGACATTTGGGTTTCAACTTTTCATTACAATCACTCTTACTTAAAATGTTATTACCTATGTGTGAATGATGGATCCCATTTTCTCCGCAGCCCGCTCATTTGTCACGGTAGATAAATGCTATCTCATTCCAGGAGACCTTGGCTACAATATAATGGTTGCAGTACACATTCAAAGACTTTGATGAATGTAGGCAATTTAGAAACTGTTTTCTTAGTAGTGATCAGTTTTTTTTTATTTGTGCATCAAATTGTTTTATGCAGAAATTAGTCTACAAAGGGCATTTAAATGTTACAGGCAAAGAACTGAAATGTGATAGCAAATATGAATTGTGGTTTGTGCGGTCAACATCTCTGAAATTCACTATATTGTTCTTTGCTAGAGTTCTAACAAATGAATGAACACAAAGAGCCTAAAACATAATGCTGTCTATACCACTAATTCTTTAATCCTTTCTTTAGCTAAAAGGCTGTGTACTACATTAAATCCCAAAATGCAGTGTGTGGTTGTTACAAATGGACCCAATTAAATGTTGTGCTAGTAGGCAGACTTTGTAAGCGTTTAAGAATTCCATATATGTGCATATCCCTTGAAATGCAATATGCAAATGAATCAAGTAACCAAGGAATTCATATACATATATATATATATATATATATATATATATATATATATATATATATATATATATATATATATATATATATATATATATATATAATGTTCCAATTCATATACAGTGTCTCACAAAAGTGAGTACACCCCTCACATTTTTGAAAATATTTTATTCTATAACAGTGTAAATTTGCTGTCCCCCAAAATAACTCAACACACAACCATTAATGTCTAAACTGCTGGCAACAAAAGTGAGTACACCCCTAAGGGAAAATGTTCAAATTGGGCCAAAGTGTCAATATTTTGTGTGGCCACCATTATTTTCCAGCACTGCCTTAACCCTCTTTGGCATGGAGAATTTATACTTATGACGGATATAAACAACCCTTTCACTAGCACTGCTGTAACTGTTACAGTGGTACAATCAAAGCCTAAAAACAGCCCTGTGATTATGAATTTGTTTAAATGTTATCATCTGGCTTTTGTTATCAATTTAGTCATGAGTAAGTGTGCTGGAAAGCCACTTGATCACTTTGACCTATGTTCAAATTGACTGCCCAACTTTCTGGTCCCAAGGCTCTGCTGATTGGCTGTGTGCTGGTATAATTTATGACTGAATTAATGTCTTCACTTGCTCTACTTGCACACTTTAGCTGTCAAACATCCATTTTACAGGTGTCTGACTTTTTTTTCTGCCCCTAAATGCTCTTCTATGTTAGCTTATGCACTTTATTTACTAAAACTGGAGCGTAAAAAAATAGGGTGTTGCTCTGCACAGTAACCAATCAGCTTCATGTTTTTATTGCTAATGCTAAAAGCTTATTGGCTACCATGCACACCTGCACCACATTCTGGGTGCACCAGTTTTAGTAAATCTACTCTTATGTGTCCATGCACACATAGGCATTTACCAGGAGAGGAGTGTGTGGCAGAAAAAAAAAACAATGTGCCTAAATGTTTGTAAACGTGCCTTACGGCTAGGCGCATTTAGCATTTGAGCATTCTGGCATTTTGGCCAATGGAATTAATGAACTCCCAAACTCTTGTTGCTCCTAAGCATGCCTAAATGTATTAGAAAAATTCAGCTTTGAACGTGTTTTTACTGCTGTAAAGCAAAGAAAAGAAATGTGCTAGGAGTACAAAAGTAATACCCTAATACAGGGGTTAGCAACCTTTTTTCCACTTAAGGGCCGGATTCAATGTATGTAAATGCATGGAGTGCCACATTGACCTGCAAGTAAATGAAGATAATAATAATCCAAACATAGTAATAATAACAGTACAGGTTTACCTCACTTTAAGGTGCTTCAGTAATACAAAGCAAGTTCACCCTGAGAGAGCATGTGGCTGGGGATTTTGATTTTAATGCCCTCTCCCCAATCCTGGCACCCCTGGCACTTTTTATGGCAATAACTTGCATATAAGCCTTCAAAATGAACACAAGATTTTTCATGTTTGTGTCCCATAGACTTTAACGATGTTCGCACACATTTTCTGCCTGTTTACATGTTCTGTTGCGAACCGAATTGGGGGGGGGGGGGGGTGTTCAGCTCATCCCTACTCTTCATGGCTTCTTATTTGGGCAGATTTCTCTTGAAGATGGAGGCAACAAATCACGGCTTGGTATTCAACTTTGTCCGGCACCTACTCCATTTTTCTTGACAAGAAAGGAGGTTGGAGGTCCTGTGGAGCATTAAAGAGGTTCTAAAGCCTCAAGATATTTCAGCTTAATGCATTCTATGAATTATGGTAAAACATCTTTTGTGCTGCAGCTCCCCCCCCCCCCCAGACTCACGCTTTTTCATACCTGATCCAGCGATGTGCACCAGAGCAATAGCTCCTGCTGATGTCTTCCTCCTCATTGGACAGATTGATAGCTGCTGCCAATCAAAAGCTGTGACATGGGGTGGGGGCAGGGGGTGGGGTTGAGTCCCGCTGTCTGTGTCAATGGACGCAGCAGCAGGACTCGGGAGCGAGAACGCATGAGTGCCCCCATGGAAAGCGCCCGCAGAGTACCCCAGAATTGCAATGCATAGAGCAGGTAAGTATAGACATGTTTGTTATTTTAATAAAAAAAACAAAAACTAGGCTTTAGTAACACTTTAAACAAGCGCTATTTGATCTTTCCTCAGCGAGGGTCATTTGAATCTGGTATTCATGCACTTACAGTATATTTTTAATAACCATGATTCTTCTGCATTATATATAGTATATACATATTTCTCATCATTTTCACATAGTGTTTATATGATTTTTTATAAGCGCCGCACTGGTGTTTTTACTGCTGCTTTTCTCCTGTCTGGAGAAGGGAGTTCAGAAGAGCCTAGTGTGCATGAGACCTAACAATGAAAGGTAAAAAGTACCAGTACCAGCAGCCTATATGTGACAGTGCTATGTGTGTGATAATGGTCTCTTTCCATTTTCTCAACAATGAAGAAGGAAGTATCAGTGGCTACCTACATTTAGAAAATGTGGAAAATAATTTAATAATTATTAAAGTGGGGTGCCCCTTTAAAAAAAATAAAATAAAAGTCAGCAGCTACAAATACTGCAACTGCTGACTTTTAATAATCGGACACTTACCTGTCCCAGGGTCCAGCGATGCAGGGAACGAAGCCCCCCCCCCCTCGTTCCCCACTCCGCTCGCCGTGATACGCCGTACAGTCATCTGGGACCTGTCACGTGTCCCAAAAGACTGACTGTGCTGGGCAGAAGTGATGTCACCAGCCCGGGCACTGAAGGAGGCAGACTTGGAGGGACCCCCTAGCAACAGGCATTTAGAGGTGAGTTTAATTTTTATTTTTTCCAATTATTATTTTTTTTTATATTTTTAGGAATTTTCAGCAATTTTTTTTTTTTTTGGGGGACACATCACTTTAATGTAATAATGTATTAACTGTACAATAATAAGGGCCTTCATTGGCCATAACCTTAACTGTAAGGAGAATACAAAGAAAACACATTACTCAATCAACATTTAGACTGGGATCTTTGCTTACAATAATTGGGCCTCCAATGACCACCCTTATTTTCCTCCAATGGGTCCGACAAGACTTTTATTTTGAAGACTACCGCAAAAAGCATACATCAGTGCTCTGGGGAGAGGTGAGAAATGATGGTTAAAAAAAAAGTTATGGTCAAGAAATAATAAATTATGGCGCAACATGCACTATTCTTCATATTTTCAGGACAAGCTTTTGGGTTTTTCCTTTCTCTTGATCTGAGAAATTGCAGTTATTTTTATTTTAAAATAAAATGTTTTTATTTTTATCTTCAATGTTTATTTAAAATATAGAATAAAAGTTAGAGTTGTTTTTAGCATGATAAGCTTAGTTTTGGCAATGTGGTAAGTGTTGCTAGAGCTCAACATTAAGTGCATGTATTTCTTTTGTTTACAAACTATTTTATTGAGTGCATGTATTTCTTTTGCAGTTGGGATGACAGTAGTTCTGCCAGCAGTGGCCTTAGTGACACACTTGATAACCTCAGCACAGATGACCTAAATACTTCCTCTCATGGTTCATATTCCAATACTGACTCTCCTAGGAAAAGCAATCAAGCAAACGTAAGTGTAAGAACAAAAAGGTTGTAAAAGCAACAAGAAATACCCCTCCTGTTTGTTTCACATGCAGGTAGAGACCTTGTAGACTGGAGATTACTGTATGTGCCCCACAATTACAAAAATGTTCTATATCATTAAATAATTGTAACAAACATTTTATAAAAATGTACTTATAACAATGGCTAAACAAAATTAAACTATAAAAATATTATGGGAACTAGCCTGCCAATGGTAAGTGCATTAGTGACACAGTCAAAATATTCTTTGCCCGCATTTATTAACATAAAATGTAAAAATGCAAGGGTTACCTTCACATGAGTTGATCAGCATTCAACTTCCATAAGTAAAAACAAATACTGTTGTTCAGCTTCCTGGCTTTCTCTTGTAGCACTGCTGCTCTGGCCTCATGCTTCAGTCTACAAAGGCTCTTGTACACACATGCACTGACTCTAGCTGCTCTGAACTGTACTGTCTCATGCCCTAACTCATGGGTGGAAACTTCCTCTGTGCCCAATTGGAGCCCTAAACTATTGCCAGCAACTATACTAAAAAGTCTGTGCACATCTGCACAAACAGGATGCTGTTTGTCAGCAAACTGAGGACATAAGGTTGGAGACTTTATCCCACGCAATATACTGCAAAGCCTACGGGCTCCAGGACCGAATCCAGGACTTAATATTCCTAAGGAAAACTCAAAATCCAGTCTCCTTCCTATAAGACAAGCATTCCAAAGCCCCTCAACCTGCATGGATAAAAACCCTGGTTGCCATTAACTCCCCTTCATAATAGAGGGGAACTGAGTACTAAGCAGGCCCTTTACATTCCCATAAGCTCGTGCAGATAGAGCAATGTGCTTTCAGTCTAAAGCTGGCCATACACATTTATTTTGTTCAGTCTGATAAACAACATGGTTTGCCAAAACACCCACTGTGGGCTACTGTATTCTGACAGCCAGTGTAGCTGTCCGGTTCTTGCATCAGATTCTCTGGTAAAAGTCAATTGAAAAAACATACTTTGTTGCTTTGGGTGTTGCTGACAGGGCCACCCTTGGAACAAATCAGCCAAAATTCAGTGCATGTATGGTCAACTTAAAGGAAGAGATGGATGACCACACACAACTATACAGGAGATCCCAAAACTTTATTGTAGTAAAACATTATCAAAGCTCCACAAAGGCAGGTACAAACATTGAGTCAATGTTTGTGCCTGCCTTTGTGGAGCTCTGGAGATGTTTTTATCTGTGGATTACTACGATAAAGTTTTGGGATCTTCTGTATGGTAGTGTGCGGTCATCCACCTCTTCCTTCCATTTGTCTGGGTCATATACTGGACCAGCACCTCTCCTGGGGAAGACTAGAGGGCGAGAGAGAGAGAACAGACCAGCCTGGAGCTGTGTAATACTTATCTTGGATTTTATGGCTGACTTGAAGCTGAAGTATGGTGATTTATTAAAAAGACACCAGGGATGCTACTTATCAGCAACAAAATGTGCCCTGTGTGCTGGTAGTTGCTGTTTACAGTAGAAATCTTCAGTCCTCTGTCCCTGGATACCGCTGCAGCTTTGATCTTCCTATAGTATGGATGTTATGAATAAAGCACAGGGACAGAAATTGCGGGCATAGTTGGCACCTTTGAGGAGTGTCTGTCAGAGCCACAGCCACTGATACAAACCTTCAACAATCACCCAAGGACCACCACTGTGGCGGTATCCCCAGTTTTGATGTATTTATAAACCTGAGAGAAAAAAATAGATTTTTTTTTAAATTAAAAAAGTAACACTTAGTTTATGAATGGGGATCACTTTTACAAAACAAACATTTTAAAAATGATACCCAGATAATACAAGTATCTGAAAATTAGACTATAACAAAATTCTATTTTTTTTACATGTTTTCTATTTTTGTAGCTAAAAACAGATGCTGAAAAACGTTCCTTGACTGGAATAGAATCCTGGTCTAATGAAGAGTTAAAAAAACAAGATGATGAGTATGACCTTAGCACAGAGTCTGGCAAATGGAAAGGACATTCATCTGGGTTATCTGAGGATTCTGATAAAGGAGGGCAGAAATCACTTTCTATCTCCCAGACTGGGTCATGGAGACGTGGTATGACTGCTCAAATTGGCACAACGTCATCAAGACACAAATCAGGAAGCAGCTCTCTAAAAACACCAGGTATGAAGCAAATTAATGTTGTCATTTAGAACTTTTTTTTGTTAATGTAACTTCTCTATGAAATAAATGTAATGTAGAGGTAAAACAGAATTCCAGCCAAAAAAAGGAGGATAAAAATAAATAGCTAAAATAGGTACTTTTTTGCCAATAGATGTCCTCAATCTAATGGCCTGCATTCTTCAACCCACTTCCTCTGAGCTCAGGTCCTGGACCTGTCCCCAGCCTGTGCCTGGACAGTGAAAAGGGAAGTAGAAGTAGCACAGTGATGAGATAACCTCTCTATCACTCTGCTTTTGCTTCCTGTCAGCATGCTTCTTGCCAACACATGAACTGATTGGTTCCTTGTACTGCTTCTTCCTTTCACACTCCAGCCCAGCTACACAGGAACTATGGACTGCAAGTGAAATTCAGGTATTTAAAATGCTTGCGTTTGAAAAAATACTTGTAATGAAGTTTTAAAGGAGTAGTAAAGGGTTTGTAACCAAAAAAAAAAAATCCATACTCACCTCTATGCTGCACCTGTCCCATGTTGACTGCAAGACCGAGACGATTGATCACTCAGTTCTCGGTCTGTTTGGAGCAGTGACTGCCATTCACTGCTCTCCTCTCTGTTCTTCCAGTGCTCACTGGTGTGCTAGGCTGAGTGGGGGCAGGCACAGCTGGCTTCAGCTTCCAGCTGCATGCTGAGAGGTGGAACCACTTGTCAATCAGGCAGCTGGGTGAATCCTGACAATATTGTTGGGATACTTCCAGAGTCTGGAACAGCCCTGCCATATCAGCTGATAGTGAGCAATAGCCCACTATCAGCTGACTCTGGGTCACAGGAGAGCAAACATGAGTGTACTCCTGTGAGCCACAAGAGATATATGGCCAAAAAGCTTTGACCATACTTCCCTTGCGATCCCCGCTATTTTAAATGGCACCAAATCATGGCAAAATCGCCCGACGCATCACGGTAAGATCGTGGGAAAAACACGCAAACAGAATTGCTGGATGCCCAACACCCAAAAGAAGTTCATGTACTTCTTTTGGGCATCCCGCGATTATGTTTGTGTGTTTTTACCGTAATTTTACTGCAATTTGTTGGGCGACAATCGCAGCAAAGTCACTCCACAATTTGGTGCCATTCAAAATAGTGGGGATCACAGGGGCTGCCCGCCATTTGCGGCGTTTCCGAATTGCGGGCAGAATCGTGGTGATTCCGCTATGAAACGGAACACCAAGATGTGAATGGAGCCTTAATGATTACAGAGCTGCATTATTTTGCATTTTTTTTATATTTGCCTAGAATTGAACTTTATAGTAATATTGACACTTCACAAACATGCATTGTGTACAATGCTAAAGTCTATGTGTGGAATTGTAACTTTCTGGGGGCATTTTGAAAAATGATGTAATTATTCTCTCTCTTAGTGTCTGTTATTAAAATCATTTCTCTTTTCAATGTTTATTTGTCAACAGGTAAAACGGATGATGTTAAAGCATCAGAGAAAGTCAAAACACCACTTAAAGGTGGACCACTCCAGCGTTCACCCTCTGATGCAGGAAAAAGCAGTGGTGATGAAGGAAAAAAACCACCTTCAGGAATTGCAAGACCAGCAGCCACTGGCTCATTTGGCTTTAAGAAAGCTGGGGTAGGCCCACAAAACATGACTGGAGGAGGTGCAAATCTAGCTAGTGGATCTGCAACGCTTGGAAAAATGCCTAAATCAACAGCAATTGTAGGAAAAGGGGCTGGCAGGAAAACTAGTCTTGATGGCTCCCAAAATCAAGATGATGGAGTTCTACTGGCTAATTCAAAAGCTACCCTTCAACAATATCGTAGTTTACCTCGCCCTTCTAAATCTAGTACAAGTGGTATCCCAGGTAGGGGTGGACATAGGTCCAGCACTAGTAGTATCGACTCCAATGTAAGCAGCAAATCAGCAGGTGCAGCAGGCACCAAACTTAGAGAACCCTCAAAAATGGCCTCAGAGCGTTCAAGTCCTGTCACCATCAACCAAACTGACAAAGAGAAGGAGAAAGTGTCAGATTCTGAAAGTGTCTCCTTGTCAGGCTCTGCCAAATCAAGTCCGACATCAGCCAGTGCCTGTGGCGCTCAAAGCTTGCGGCAACCAGGATCAAAATATCCTGACATCGCTTCACCAACATTCCGGAGGTAAGAATCATGTTTTTATATATCTTTAACAAGCAACATATTTAACAAATTACATACTTTAATTTCTTTGGCATGCACCTATCATGCAGCGCTTCACATACTGTGATGCAGAGTAAGTGTGTGTTGGGACAGTATTACATGACAAAGTAAGCTCTGAAAAAAAATCTACATCAAATCTACATAAAACATAATGCAATGATTTGCTAATCTCATAAACTCATATTTTATTCACACAAGAAAATAGAAAACATATTTAATGCTTAAACTGAGAAAATATACCATTTTAGGAAAAACGTAATGTAATTTTAAAATTGATGGCAGCAACACATCTCAAAAAAGTTGGGACAGGACAACAAAAAGCTGGCATAGTAGGTGGTACTAACAACTAATTGGGGTAATTGGCAACATGACCGTAACATGATTGGGTATAAAAAGGGCTTCTTAGAGAATCGGGGGATTGATTTTCTAAAACTGGAGAGTGCAAAATCTGGAGACGCTCTGCATAGAAACCAATCAGCTTCCAGGTTTTTTTTGTTAAAGCCTAATTGAATAATCTGATGTTCGAAGCTGATTGGCTACCATTCACAGCTGCATCAGATTCTGTACTCTGCAGTTTTAGTAAATTAACCCCGGAATGTCTCAGGAGTAAAGATAAGCAGAGGTTCACCAATCTGTGAAAATCTAAAAATTGTCAAATAATTTCAAAATAACGTTCCTCAACGTAAAATTGCAAAGACTCTAAATATATCATATCATAACATCATCAAAAGATTCAGATAATCTGAAGAAATCTCTGCATAAGGGAAAAAGCCAAAGTGCAATATTGGATGTCCTTGGTCTTTGGGCCCTCAGGCAGCATTAAAAACAAGCATGATTTTAGTGCTTAGAAAAGTCTCATTGGTGACCTTTTGACTAAAAAATCGTGGCAAAAATAGCGTGACTTTCTGCCTGAAAACTATATGCTCAGGTGTGAATGCAGCCTCAGGCATTTTACTACAGGCGTCAAAACGCTCAGATGTGAACAGGGGCCATTTAAATGAATGGAATTTTGCTTGTTGGGCATTTTTGATGGCGTTTTACAAACGTTTTATGAGCTGAAAATGCTCAGGTGTGAATGCAGCCTGACTATTTACAGCTCAACATCTGCAGGCTGGTGCTTCTGGTAAAAAATGGCATTTAACACCTTAGTGTCTGCTTATAGGTTAACCTTTCATAGCTACCTGTATGGTTCATGCTGCCTTCTGACATATGATTGTCATTTCTCATTATAGATAAGTCTGGATTTTTTGTCCATCCTGCTAACTACATTTAAGACTGACGGATATTTATTTTTCTTTTTTTTTTGTCTCCGTGTTTCTATTCTGAGTGAACACAGTTTGCTGTAAAGACCAATGATTTTGCCCTGCATTCTTATGATCTATTTAATCTCTGTTGTGTCTGCCCCATCAGCTGTGTCCATACTCCACCCCCTGATGCACACACACAGTCACACTTTCTGTGTGTATTTTAAGGTGTGCAGGACAGGTGGCAAATCAAAGTACACGCACACTAGAGGCTGGAAAATTGGTTAGTAAGTTTAAAAATCATCTCCTCCCTCGACAATTACACTAATGCCCCCCTCTGCTGCTCTGATTCAAAAAGCCTGCCACGCCTCTGAAAAGCAATCCACACAGATTTATTTTCAGAGGCAATAGACAGGCAGTGGAGGCAGCAATATGCTGCCTCCTCACTACCTGTGTGGGCACTGGTGAGGCTGCATTGATGGGCACTGTTGAGGCTGCATTGATGGGCACTGGTGAGGCTGCATTGATGGGCACTGGTGAGGCTGCACTGATGGGCACTGGTGAGGCTGCACTTATGGGCACTGGTGATGCTGCACTTATGGGCACTGGTAAGGCTGCATTGATGGGCACTGATGAGGCTGCACTTGGTACCCACTTTAAGCCCACAATCACTTTGGGCTGATTTGGCATGTCAAATCGTATGCCAAATTGGTAGCTATTGCTGGCAATGGCACAGTTCGAATCAGTGCAACGCCGACTTCACAGCGCCGCACAGATTCCCAAAAGTAGTTCCTTTACTACTTTTGGTGACTTTGGGGGTGATGTGAATAGACATCTGGGCATGAACCCACACAGATGTCTGTTAAATTTCCTCCGAAGTCGGACTGCATTGGCGGTTTGAAATCGTGCGGGTTCAGCTGAACTTGCGCAATTTCAAACCCTCCCTAATGTGAACCTAGGCCTAATGTACAGAGAGGAAAAGGTGGAGCTCTAAGAGTAAAAGGTGGAGCCTAAAGAGGAAGGGATGTGGTTTGCAGATGACAGGGCAGGTCTTAAACATGAAGGGGCGTGATTTTCAACAGGGGGGTGGGTCATATTTAAATTGGGGGGTGCATGAGTTTAGTCAGGCCTAGGGCAGCACAAAATGTAAATACACCACTGCCTTATCGCCACTGCCATTTGAAAGCACAGAAGCTAGTAGAGGATGTTTTTTCCATTACTGGCTTCCTTCTGTGCACTGCAATAGATGTAATCTATCGAAACGGGAGAGTAAGCAAGTAGTGGGAAACTTCACTGCCAGCTACCGTGTTAAAACTGAGAGCAGTGCAGGTGAGCAAGTTGTGCAAGTTCAACACTGATGGAAAAATAGGGGATCTTCTACTCAAAACTTCTTATCTCTGGGGTTCTGGCTCATCGCCCCCCGGACACGCACTTACTGTATAGGTAGCAAAAGTAGGCCATTTTTAGGGTGAAGTTTAGCACACAAAAATCTCTATAGCTTCAGTGACATAATTTACCTGTTATAAAGGATGCACTATGTTGTTCAGGCAGCTGGATCCCGTAGAAATCTTCTGTGCAGAGATGACAGAACTCCATGTCGCTGAGCTTCTGGTGCTGGGATGGTCCACAACTCTGGAACTGCAGTGATCAAGCTCCCGACAGGGACCTGCCCCCACCTCCCTGTACAATCTGTGAATGGGGGGAGAGAATCATGTGATTTATCAGGCTCTCCAACAATCATAGATTGTGTTACATGCAGTGTATATCATGAAACAAATTTTCACAGTTGCGAGCTTGTTCACAGCAGCTTCACAGAAAACTCCTGCAGCCCCCGAAGTTCACCAGCAAGAAGAGGGCTTGCCATCACTGCACAGAAGATTTCTCCAGGATCTAGCTGCCGACAGACATAGGACATAATGAAAGGAAAGTCCGGATGGCTGCACACCGAACTGAGATCCAAATGCCTTTATTCACATAAACCATGAAGAACATCAGGAGCACTACATGTACAAGTAAGGGAGGCACGGCTTACATGTTTCACACACGAATTGTAGGACATACTTCATTACAGGTGAGGTAATTGAAGCTATAGGAATTTTTCATTTTTCTTTTCATGTTGCATCTCAAAGGATGTTTTGAATGAAAAAAACATTGTAACAATGTATAAAAGCTTGGGGGAGATAATGTGATAATGTGAATTAAGGCTCCATTCACACCTGAGCATAGCCCAGCGACAGCTACTGCAACGCAGTTTTTTTAGCCGTTTTTGTTTTTTTAGTGGAACATTTTTGGAGTGGCACCATTCATTTGAATAGGCCTCCCTCCACTCCAAAAACGCTCCAAAGAAGCTCATGTACCAAATCTTGGCACAGAGCCAGGAGCATTTGTGGTTGCAATTTTTGCCACAATTGTAGCGCGTTTTGTCACTTGACAATCACGACAAAATCGCACAGCGTTTAGGGTGCCATTAGGAAATAATATTCCGCCCGCGATCCAAATTGCTTGGGTGTGATCGGAGCCTTAAACAAGGGCAGGCAAGGAAAATAATGAATAGATAATTACCTAGCGATCATAAGAGCATATTCACACCAGATGCGGCGGGACTGTGTTGGATGCCTATTCCAGTGCAGTCCCACTGCATGACAAGGAAAAATGCCTTGTCGCCGGTGTGCCCAGTGCACACCACTGTGCTGAGTGGTGTGCACTGAAAAAAGTACTGCATGAAATCCACTGCCTCTGTGACATTTCATTTAAAAAGTGAACAGTGTGATGTGCTGAGATTGGCGCAGAGTACAGGCACACTAGAGGCTGGAAAATTGGTTAGTAAGTTTAAACACCATCTCCTCCCTCGACAATTCCACTAATGCCCCCTCTGCTTCTCTGATTGAATAAGACTGCCACGCCTCTGAAAAGCAATCCACACAGATTTCTTTTCAGAGGCAATAGACAGGCAGTGGAGGCAGTGATATGCTGCCTCCTCACCGTGTGTGTGGGCACTGGTGAGGCTGCATTGATGGGCACTGGTGAAGCTGCTGATGGGCACTGGTGAGGCGGTGCTGATGGGCACTGGTGAGTACTGCATGAAATCCACTGCCTCTGTGACATTTCAGCAAAGTTTATTTAAAAAGTGAACAGTGTGATGTGCTGAGATTGGCGCATCAGCATTGCGGTGATACCACCAGACATTGTTGCAAGACAGTGGCTGGTGTTAATTAGCCCTAATACTTTTAAGAGATTAGATATTCAATAAAAGCTGGTCCTTACAAATAATATATATATATATATATATAATATATATATATATATATATATATATTTATATATATATATATATATATATATATAAACTCAGGCAGATAATAAAGCATGGTAAAAGTTTCTAAGTAGTTTTTCTAAGAATTTACAAAACTAGCTTCTAAGAACTAGAGAAATGTAGGGTTAGGGAAATTTTACAAGACTGTACCAATTTCTAAATCCTTATTTAGTATTGATGCTAGGGTGTTAAGTGTATAGATCCAATATGTCTCTGGATAGTATAACTTCTGGAATCTCTCTTCTAGTGAAAATTGCAAGGGGATGAACTCTATTGCAAACACTCTAAGCTTTTTGGTGCTTTAAAGTAAAGAGGCAGAGTACTTTGCCTTTAGATGATACTGTTGTACAGTAGTGTGTGCTTTTCTGCCATTTGTGTTGTATAGCCTCCGAGTAGGGTTAAAATGTTATGCCCTACACCGTTGCTCTTCTCTGACAATCTCCGGTGAAACTTTGTCAAGTGCTCTGTCTTCAGTTGTCTGTATGTCTCGGTTAGAAGAACTGTCATCTAAATACTGTAAATAAGGACCATGATTTGGTATGGAAACCTTTCTGAGAACTAAAACTGTGTAAAATTTTCTCATCTCTCGAAGTAAAAGAATGTGTGAAATCTAATTCGTATAGCGTAAAGAGTATGTATGATATAAAGAATGACATTTCATATGACTTTGATAGATATCACTAGGTAATAAAAAAAACAAAAGAATCAATTTGTCAAGGGTAAGATGCAGTCATGTCTGTATGATTTCTTAGCTCCTTACTGAATTAAAAGCTGTTTCTCTTGCACATCTTTTGAATCAAAATCCAATCTATTCCGTTATGTCCCACTTGGATTAATAGAGATAATGTGTGTAGCTACCGTGTAAATTTTTTCTTTTTTTTCTTTTTATCAAAATTTACTGCATGAAAATGATTTTAAAATGTCTGACTCCCTCTTGTGGGCAAATGTAGAACTTTTCAGTCTGAATTTACGAAAAAAATCACTAACTGCAAGTGACATTGGGATCAGTTCACTAAGACGTATTGCTATTATAGCTGTGTTCATTATTATTTTTTTCTCGTGATCATTTTTTTCCCACATGGATAAATATAGCATAAGTGTAAATTTGTTCTTTTTTTTACCAAATAGTTTTTAGATATTGAAAGCCTTTATCTCATGAATCTGTATTTTATCTAATGAAACATTATTTTATCTGTTCCACTCAATAGATACCTAACAAAATTAAGGCAGATGCTAGAACTATTTTAGGGGTTTTAACTCATGCAGTCATTTTTTAAAATGAGCTTTTACATAATGAAAACACCATTAATATAACTTGCATGCAATTTAGCTTTTCCATGCAAAAAAACATAAACAAGAAATTTGCATAGCATTCTATTCATACTGACAATTATCCAGAGGCAAATCCAAAAGCTATAAAGCTCTGGTACAAATACAGAATAAGGACTATCACATATCTTGCAGTGACTCCTGGTTAAGAGTAGGGATGAGCCGAACACCCCCGGGTTCGGTTCGCACCAGAACCTGCGAACGGACCGAAAGTTTGCACGAAAGTTAGAACCCTATTAGTTACAATGGACGCAAACGTTCGAAATCTAAAGTGCTAATTATAATGGCCAATATGCATGTTATTGTTATAAAAAAAGGTTTGGGGACCCGGGTCCTTCCCCAGGGGACATGTATCAATGCAAAAATAAGTTTTAAAAACTGACGTTTTTTCTGGAGCAATGATTTTAATGATGCATAAAGTGAAAAAAAAAAAGTGAAATATTCCTTTAAATATGGTACCTGGGGGGTGTCTAAAGTATGCCTGTGAAGTGACATGTGTTTCCCGTGTTAGAACTGTCCCTGCACAAAATGACATTTGTAAAGGAAAAAAAGAAGCCATTTAAAACTGCTTGCGGCTTTAATGTCATGTCTTGTCCAGGCAATATGGATGAAAATCTTTGAGAAAAATGGCATGGCTACCCCATCCCCCCCCCACCCCAGCCTATTACCAGCCCCTTTGGGTCTTGTATGGATATTAAGGGGAACCCTACACCCAAAATAAAACCCTATACCTAAAACCCTATATACTCTGAACCGCAGTATACAGGCAGTGCAAACAAGACAGGGACTGTAGGTATATAGTGTATGTATGTATGTATGTATGGACTTTTGGTGTATACTGTGCTGTGCTGGAGGCACACAAAACACACTAACTCCTGCAGATGGCTGTCTTAGGTGACAACAGGGCAGATACAGTGTAAGGTGGTTTAGTGTGCTACTGCTGTGCTATACTCACACAGCACACACACACACTAACTCCTGCAGATGGCTGGTTTGGTAGAGAACAGCACTGAGAAGAACACACTATCCCTGCCTATTTTTCCTCTATCCCTACACTTTACCCACAAGCAAAGGCTGAGAAGAATACACTATCCCTGCCTATTTTTCCTCTTCCCCTACACTTTCCCCACACAGAAATTATTCACATATAGTGTGTACATGTACAGTACACTGTCACTGTTCCTCAAGCCGGAACACACTACACAAGGCCGCCGTGTACTAAACCCCCTGAACTATAATTGGCCACAGGCATCCTGCCTGTGGCCAATTATTGCTCTCCTTGCCGCTGGCTCTATGATTGGCCAAGCATGCGGGGTCACAGTGCATGCTTGGCCAATCATCAACCAGCAATGCACTGTGACTGGCGCAGTGCATTGGGGACCATTCGCATCACACAAATTTGATGCGAACGGCCCTCATAGTTCTGCCCTCGACGATCGGACGAACGGCCAATGTTCAATTTCGAACATGGGTTCGAATCGAACACCGGGCCCATCCCTAGTGAAGAGGGTGCCAAGTATCCAATTGATACAATAGACTATTTTTATTTTTATATCTTTATATATAGTAAGCCATATATGCTCTAACAACTAAAATAATGTGAAATCAGTATGAAGTTTGGGACCTTCTCATGACATGATACACCTTGTTACAGTTTTGTTCTGTGCACTCCTGTTAGTTATACTCTAGCAGATTTCTCTAAAGTCCAGTCCGTTGTAATGCCTGGTTATTTACATCCAGGGGGAGGGAAGGTAAAAAAAAAGTTTGATCAAAAGCATATTTATGTTGTGTATATATAATAATTCTTATATTACAGTAAAGTACTTGTTGTTTTCATTTGAAGGTTATTTGGTGCAAAAGCAGGGAGTAAACCTTCATCTTCTGCAAGCAGTGATTGTGTGAAGTCTTCTTCTGTGATTTCTAGCCCCAGCAATACATCCCTGGCTAGACAGGGCAGCTTGGATTCCCCTTCATCTGGTACAGGTAGCATGGGCAGTGCTGGTGGACAAAGCGGAGGCAGCAGCCCCTTGTTCAGCAAACCCAATGAATTAACTCCTGATGTCATAAGCCTAGGACATTCATTGGCCTCAAGTCCAGCATCAGTTCACTCATTTACTTCAGGTGGCCAAGTGTGGACAACAAATTTGAGCAGCTCCTCTGCTGGAAGTAAGGATACCCCAAGTTACCAGTCTATGACAAGCCTTCATACCAGCTCTGAGTCCATTGATTTACCCCTAAGTCATCATAGTTCCCTATCTGGATTGACTGCAAGTACACAGGAACTTCAAAGTATGCTGATGAGAACTGGGAGTGTTAGATCAACCCTGTCTGAGAGGTAAGGATATACTGCAAGTGCCTAGGCTTAAAGTTTGCTAGTATTACCTGCCAAATCCATAAAAGTTTAAGACCAAAGAGGTATCCATTATCTTTACTTCCATAGAAATTTAAGGGTCACGTGTTAAAAAATGACATCAGTCAAAAATCAATGGGACAGAGCTTCCTTGTTTCATAGTAGTGTTAAATGGCAGTCTGCCAAATATCTGCAAAAATATGTCAAGCCTTCTTTTTCTTTAGCATTGTATCATGAATCAAAACAGAAGAAAATATACCCCCCAAAAAAACTTGGCAGACTTGATGGACTACTCAGTCTTTTTCTGCCGTCGCTTTTCTAGGTTTCTATGTCTCTATATTACTTTATGTATTTTGCAATTTTTTTATCCTAATGGTTTTTGTCTTGTTTGTAGGGGTTTTCTTTATCTTAACAGTATGCAACTTGATCGAAACACCCTGCCCAAAAAGGGACTAAGGTATAACTATTCCTCGAGCATGACCGCTGCCTTAGTACACTTTGGGCGTCTCTTGCTTTCTGTTAGTCTATTCCACTACCTTCTCTGTTCAGTGCTGATCAACTGTCTTTCCCCAGTATATTGTATGCAACAAGCTGGCCTTAAAGGGTGTGTGCTCATTGGCATTTGTACATGTATCTTTGGTGTGTTTCAATGTTCTCTTGTTACAATACTTCTATGGATCATTAATCTCTATGATAAACACATTCAGGTTAATTTATTAGTGTTAAAACTGGATAATAAAAACGGTCATGGTTCATGGGCTAGAAATAAAAGGCATCTGGGACACCATAATTTTGGCAGCATTTTCATATGTTAGAAGCCTATTATATGTGAGCCTAATATTTTTTTTAGGAATGAGCCCGATCACATAAATGTCTACTTTTTTTTGCATTCCATTTTTGCATTAAATGTCTACTTAGAATGCACTTGGACTTATCTAATAAGTGATGGATAATTAGTGTGCAAAATAGAACTAGATCCAGCACTATAGTTATCAGTGGGATTTCTGTTTATTAATTTAAATAAGGAGCAATTTCTCTTTGCTTGCTTTCACTTACTGTGCTTTATACATCATCTTTATTTTTGTGTGTAGGTTCATTAAATAAACCCAACTGACTGTGTCTATCACAGAGAACACTGATCCAGGTTTAACTTTTGTTCAGGGGGCAAGCAATGGTTACGTGACTGCTTTTCAAAGCAACACACCTTGATCTGATATAAATCCGTGCGTACATGACAGCTATACATAGTGCTAATTAAATCAATTTCTATTTTTTGTCTTTCATATTTTTAAATATGATCTTTTCAAGGTAACTAGTATGATAATTTTTCCTGTATGCAAATCAAGCATTGGTAATGGTTCTCTGCATTAAAAAATGTCCTTCCAGATACTAACAAATCTTGACTTTTCACTGCTTGCTTTTGTATTTGGTTCATTTCATCAATCTTTTGTGTTCAGCTTTGACAGTGTGTTATTTGTTGTTGATTGTTATTTCACATAAACGATAACATAATATATATATATATTTCATGGGAAATAAAGGAGATTTAGTAGTTTGCAATGCAAGAAAGTGCCAGTCCTCGCTACCCAGACATTTATTATTTAGGATGGTGCCACACTGCAGACATGTACAAAGTGTTATATCAAAATTCATGCATTTCTGAGTTATTTTTCCAAGAAATTTTTGGGGGTTTTTAGACATACAAAAATGTACAGAAAGATAAAATTATTAGGCAAAGAGCAATATGGAAGGTACATCAAGACATTGGTGTATCTCAGTGATACATGATGTTTACGTCACAATCCTGCAAATGATATACAGTCCATGTTTTAATAAACTCACATAGAGTCTTTTATGTTGAGTCATTGAATATAAGTCAGTCCAGTTGTATTGTCAACACCATATCCCAAATTAATATAGAAAAAAACATTTAAAAAAGGGGGGGTTTTAGAGGTGTTGAATACTTCTGTCAGAATAATACACCAATACACCTACTGTACATTCCTAAAAAAAGAATGTAAGCGTATTGGTGTATTATTCAAACAGACAGGTTCAACACCTCTAAAATCCCCATTTTACTTATGTTGAGTCACTTGTACCTCCAAAAAATAGGAGTCAAATGGCAAAATATTCAGAAAGTCTTAAAGGAGAAAAGTAAAAAAAGTTAAAAAAAAGCAAAAGAGGAAAATAAATCAAAAGAGAAGAAAGAGAACAGTGGAGAGGGACAGGAAGATGGGTAAGTGAGATCTGTGACTGGCTTGAAATCTGGTAGAGAAATTTAGATGAGCCGGAAAACTCAGTTCCAGCAAACCATATTGCTATAAACTGAGTGTCATTCTTGTAAGCTGGTAGTTAGCTCCTCCATTCTCATGATATGGGTAAGTTCCTGAGCTATTTTTATAGTAGTGGAGACATGATGCTGGGAGCATGTTTGGAATGTTGGATAGAATCACATTACTGGATCAAATGTTTGGCACAGCAAGAACTGGCACTATAAAAAAATAGGTAACAAAAATGATCTTGCCACAATATACACTATATTACCAAAAGTATTGGGACACTTGCCTTTACACGCACATGAACTTTAATGACATCCCAGTCTTAGTCCGTAGGGTTCAATATTTAGTTGGCCCACCCTTTGCAGCTATAACAGCTTCAACTCTTCTGGGAAGGCTGTCCGTAAGGTTTAGGAGTGTGTCTATTAAAATTCTGACCATTCTTTCAGAAGCGCATTTGTGAGGTCAGGCACTGATGAGAAGGCCTGGCTCACAGACTCCACTCTAATTCATCCCAAAGGTGTTCTATCGGGTTAAGGTCAGGACTATTCAGGCCAGTCAAGTTCCTCCACCCCAAACTCACTCATCCATGTCTTTATGGACTTTGCTTTGTGCACTGGTCCAAATCATTTGGTGGAGGGGTGATTATGTTGTGGGGTTGGCCTCGGCCTCATAGTTCCAGTGAAGGGAACTCTTAAGGTATCAGTATACCAAGACATTTTGGACAATTTCATGCTCCCAACTTTGTGGCAACAATTTGGGGATGGCACCTTCCTGGTCCAACATGACTGTGCACTAGTGCACAAACAAGGTCCACAAAGATATAAATGAGCAAGTTTGGGGTGGAGAAACTTGACTGGCCTGCAACTCAACCAATAGAACACCTTTGCGATGAATTAGAGCGGAGAGTACGAGCCAGGCCTGTTCGTCCAAGAATGGTCAAACATTCCCATGGACACACTCCTAATCCTTGTGGACAACCTTCCCAGAAGAGTTGAAGCTGTTATAGCTGCAAAGGGTGGGCCAACTGAATATTGAACATGGACTAAAACTGGGATGCCATTAAAGTTCATGCATGTGTAAAAGCAGGCATCCCAATACTTTGGTAATATAGTGTATGTGAGGGGTAAGTACATATACTTATGCTTTACTTACACAAAATAGGCGTTACACGTCAGGCATTTGTCTAAGTGTATTTCTGTAGATTGCCTGTATGTGATTTGCCTGATGAAAATGCAAGAAAGACAAAACATACAATATACAGTGCCTTGAAAAAAGTATTCATACCCCTTTAAATTTTCCACATTTTGTCATGTTACAACCAAAAACATAAATGTATTTTATTGGGATTTTATGTGATAGACCAACACAAAGTGGCACATAATTGTGAAGTGGAAAGAAAATGGTATTTTTTTTTTACAAATAAACATGTGAAAAGTGTGGTGTGCATTTGTTTTCAGTCCCCTGTATCAATACTTTGTAGAACCACCTTTCACTGCAATTACAGCTGCAAGTCTTTTTGGGGATGTCTCTACCAGCTTTGCACATCTAGAGAGTGACATTTTTGCCCATTCTTCTTAAATAGCTCAAAATAGCTCAAGCTCTGTCAGGTTGGATGGCGAGCGTGGGGGACATGGGACTTCTTATGGCTTTCTTTCAACAATGGCTTTCTTCTTGCCACTCTTCCATAAAGCCCAGATTTGTGGAGTGCATGACTAATAGTTGTCCTGTGGACAGATTCTCCCACCTGAGCTGTGGATCTGTGCAGGTCCTCCAGAGTTACCCTTTTGACTGCTTCTCTGATTAATGTTCTCCTTGCCCGGCCTGTCAGTTTAGGTGGGTGGCCATGTCTTGGTAGGTTAACAGTTGTGACATACTCTTTCCATTTTTGGATAATGGATTGAACAGTGCTCCGTGAGATGTTCAAAACTTGGAATATTTTTTTATAACCTAAACCTGGTTTAAACTTCTCTGCAACTTTATCCCTGACCTGTCTGGTGTATTCCTTGGCCTTCATGATGATGTTTATTCACTAAGGTTCTTTAACAAATCTCTGAGGGCTTCACAGAACAGCTGTATTTATACTGAGATTAAATTACACACAGGTGGACTCTATTTACTAATTAGGTGACTTCTGAAGGCAATTGGTTCCACTAGATTTTAGTTAGGGGTATTAGAGTTAGGCTGGGTTCACACCTATGCGAATTGGATGTGGGTTTCCCTGCATCCAATTCGCATAGCAGGAGAATGTGACCGGCTCTCTATGGAGCCTGTTCACATGTCTCCCTCGGCCCTGATTCGTCCCTGAAACAGAGAACAGGGACGGACAGCATTGCTGTGCGATCCGCGGCCAGTTTAGGTAAGAACCAAGCCTAAAGGGGGCTGAATACAAATACATGCCACACTTTTCATAAATTCAAAATGTGGGAAAATTTAAAGGGGTATGAATACTTTTTCAAGACACTATTTAAATGACAGTGGTAATTTTACTTGTTCAGTTTAATGTTTGCTAGATAAAGCAATGTTCAAAAGATGATAAAACTCCAATAGAAGCAGAATCTTCTTAGTGACACCATGCTGTCTGTGTGATATGGATATTTCCGGCCATTAGACACAATCCCTTCTGTGCAACAAATGGCACAGCTTGCAGCAGATTTGTGTAACTGAGTAAGCTTTATATGAATCTGCTGAAGAATTGCCTCAGACAGACTTTTGTCCCAGAATTTTTTTGTGACAGAATACTTAAATATTTGACACAATTTCTCATTTACCTTGACTTTTCTTATCACTAATATGATGATGTTTCTTAATGAAATTTTGCAATCTCAGTGCCAGAATGTAAAATAGTTTAGCCTGCATTGGATATAGCATAAAAACTGTTTCATGGTTTTCAAAATTGTGGTGCAGGACTTTCTAATGTGGCCATACTGTGGAAAAGTGTCACAACTGCTTAAATTATGCCCCATTCATGTACTAAAAAGAGTATCCGAATAGAGTGCTTTGGTAGCCAATCAGATTCCATTGTCATTTATTAGCACAGTTTCAAAAGTGCACATTCATGTCAAGCTACAATACACCGTATAGATATTTTACTTTTTTTTTTGTGCTTTTTAATGGCCTGTGTTTAATGCACTGATTGGCCTTATTTTCTTTTTACATGCAAATGTCTATAACACTTACTAGGAAATTACTAATTACTCCGAGCCTTCTGCTGCTCACAATTAAGAAAAAAAAAAGTACATGCAAACTGAGAGTAAATAAACCTAGGCACATTTTGTGATGATCCGTTTTCCTTTTAAGGCACTTTGCATTCATTTTAATGGTGGAATACTAACAGATCAACAGATGCTTTAGGATGCAATTAAACAGCATTTTCTTGGCTCTAGTTTGCAGTAGTCTGCTGAAGAACCCAAAATCTATTTTGCTAAACAATTTTACATTGACCCAAATAAATAGGTAACATTATTGTAAAATTATATTTTACTGTGTTATGGGATAATCTGTTCCAGTCTTGGTATTCTTTATTTTTCTTCTCTGTCTAATTGTTTCTGTTCTGCATGCTTATACTAAAGCATAATGCAAGCTTTATGCTTTGAAGAGCTTAATATTTAATGCTTCAGTCATTATTCCAGTACTGAATTTGCCTGCACAAAAAAAACTGTTACTTTGTTGTATTGTAATCTTCATTTTTTTCCAGGTTATTTATAAATGTATTCATTCTACTTTTGCTTTATTAAGTATATGTGAATTTTTTTTGCAGTAATACCTTATTCAGGTGAATGCATGTTGAAATAATGTCAACATTCACAAAAATAACTGACTGAAAGAAATTACATTCTAATTCAGTTTTATTAGTTCAAAATTTGTTCAACGTTTCCAACTACATTCGTGATGCTATCATGCTTTTAAGAAGTACAATCAGTGCCGATCCTGACCTCCCTGGGGCCCTAAGCAAAATTATGCTAAGGGGCCCTCTACTTGACCCGTGATGCCGTAAGCTATGTAAACCATTTGCCATTGCCACACTGTAACACCTGACACTTCAGTGCTCCCAAAACAATCCTCCCTCCTTTAAACAAAACAGTCAAAGAATAAGTAGAACAATATAAAACAGAATGAGGTCCTCAGAGAGCCCCCCTTACATCAGGGTCCTCAGAGAGCCCCCCTTACAACAGGGTCCTCAGAGAGCCCCTCCTTACACCAAGGTCCCCAGAGAGCCCCCCTTAAATCAGTTTCCTCAGAGAGTCTCCCCTACATCAGGGTCCCCAGAGAGCCTCCCCCTACATTAGGGTCCCCAGAGAGCCCCCCCTTACATCAGGGTCCCTAGAGAGCCTCCCTCTACATTAAGGTCCCCAGAGAGCCCCCCTTACATAGGGTCCCCAGAGAGCCTCCCCCTACATTAGGGTCCCTAGAGAGCCTCCCCCTACATTAGGGTCCCCAGAGAGCCTCCCCCTACATTAGGGTCCCCAGAGAGCCCCCCCTTACATTAGGGTCCCCAGATAGCCCCCCCTTACATCAGGGTCCCAGAGAGCCCCCCCTTACACCAGGGTCCCCAGAGAGCCTCCCCCTACATCAGGGTCCCCAGAGAGCCCCCCCTTACATCAGGGTCCCTAGAGAGCCTCCCCTACATTAGGGTCCCCAGAGAGCCTCCCCCTACATTAGGTTTCCCAGAGAGCCTCCTCCTTACATCAGGGTCCCCAGAGAGCCCCCCTTACATCAGGGTCCCCAGAAAGCTCCTCCTTACATCAGGTCCCCAGAGAGCCCCCCTTACATCAGTGTCCTCAGAGAGCCCCTCCTTACATCAGGGTCCCCAGTGAGCCTCCCTACTTACATCAGGGTCCCCAGAGGGTCTCCCCCTACATCAGGGTCCCCAGAGAGCCTACCCTTACATCATGGTCCTCAGAGAGCCTCCCCTTACACCAGGCTCCCCAGAGAGCCCCTCCTTACATCAGGGTCCTCAGAGAGCCCCTTCTTACATCAGGGTCCCCAGAGAGCCCCCCTACACCAGGGTCCCCAGAGAGCCCCCCCTTACACCAGGGTCCCCAGAGAGCCTTCCCTCTTACATTAGTGTCCCCAGAGAGCTCCTCCCCTCTGACATTAGTGTCCCCAGAGCACCCCCTCTTACATCAGTGTCCCCAGAGGGCCCCGTCTTTACATCAGTGTCCCCAGAGGGCCCCGTCCTTACATCAGTGTCCCCAGAGGGCCCCGTCCTTACATCAGTGTCCCCAGAGGGCCCCCCTCTTACATTAGTGTCCCCAGAGGCCCCCTTCCTTACATTAGTGTCCCCAGAAAGCCCCCCCTCTTACATTTGGGCCCCCAAACAGCTGACTCCCCCGCTTGCAGAGGTTCCCCTGTACCTGGCTGGTGGAGGTGGGAGGCGGCGATCGGCAGCTATATGGTGTCCACAGGCAGGGGGATCTCCCTGGGGCTAGTAGTTCTATCTCCGAATGTATACAGCGGAGAGGGGAGGGGCCTCTGATCCGGGCATCAGCCAGTGTTCAAGCAGAGTGAAAGTGAAACTGATACCTGCCTGGGTCAGAGGCCCCTCCCTTCTCCTCTCCACTGTATACACTGAGAGTACTACAAACCCCAGGGAGATCCCGCTGCCCACTCAGGCACCATAGAGCTGTCGATCGCCGCCTTCCACCTCCTCCCACCTCTCCTCACTGCACTCTAAATGGCCAGCCAGAGGTGTAGGGGGGATTCTGGGTCTTGGGGGCCCCCCCACAGCGGCGGGGCCCTAAGCAGCTTGCATAGTGTGCCTATAGGGCCGATCGGCTCTGAGTACAATCTTCTATCTCTCTGTTAATAAACTTATGGATGAAATGAACATTAAACATAATTTATTACACATTCTTAGCATGGTCTTCCTTATCAGTTTACACATTATATAACTCTATTTTACAAAGTTAAAATAACATTAAAGAAAAATAAAATAAAAAAGCGGTAACACTTTCCTTTTCAATGATATTTCACAGAAACATCACTATCCACCCCTTCTCGCAGTCCTCGGTGGGGCTGTAAGCTCCTCTCCACATTTGGGTGCCTCCTGTAGCAAGATGGGAGCTAGGGAGGCACCTGTGGATGTAAGCTCCAGTCAGGTCATGTACCAAGCTGTGTGCGTCCATAGACACACACAGCAGAGGTAATCCATGATTTCACTCCTCCAATGGCTACACTGGCCTCTGAGAAATAGATGCTGAAGCTGGAGGCAGTAACATAGATCCAGGTAAGTGTTTAGGGACAGGGGTTAGCACAGGCAGTAGGTATTTTTATGCACAGACTTTAGTACTACTTTAGTTTTAGTACAAGCTTTTCAACTGTCCCCAACTGTAACTTTTTAACTGTAAGCAGCACTTTTTTCTCAATCAGATCTGGATTTGGCTTGTAATAGACATAAGTTGGGGTTTGCAATAAAAGTAATATTGCTGCATCTCTGCAGGTATACACCATCGTCTCGACAGACCAGTCAAGAAGAGGGAAAAGAATGGCTGCGTTCTCATTCAACAGGAGGTCTACAAGATACTGGAAATCAATCTCCTCTTGTCTCCCCATCAGGCATGTCCTCATCCACCAGTGGGAAATACCATTACTCAAATTTAGGTAAAACATGTGGGAGGACCATATACAACAATATATACTGTAAGCTTACTGCACTGACAAAAAAAAATAAGTGGAGCTGTTGCCTTATCACACTTAGATTTGTTTTTTATAACCCAGAAAAAGTGCAACGCTAATGTATAAAAATCATGTGCGAGCTAAACCCAATTTTGTGATTACCAATACTAATATGTGCAGCGATATTAATTAAAAGGAAACGGTAGCAAAATGTAATATATATATATATATATATATTTATATTCTATATTATTATATATATATTACATTTTGCTACCGTTTCCTTTTAATTAATATCGCTGCACATATTAGTATTGGTAATAGCATTATATATATATATATATATATGTATATTTATATATATATATATATATAAAGTAGCTCACAAAAATGAGTACACCCCTCAAATGTTTGTAAATATTTTATTATATCTTTATAATGTGACAACACTGAAGAAATGACACTTTGCTAAAATGTAACGTAGTGAGTGTACAGCTTGTATAACAGTGTAAATTTGCTGTCCCCTCAAAATAACTCAACACACAGCCAAAGTACTCACTTTTGTTAGATACTGTATATACACTCAAAATCAAATAATAATGTAGTCAAAGTGCTTGTGCATAAATAAATCAACAAATGTGCGTAAATAAATAAAATAAGTTCATTAAAATCATTAAATGGCAGTAATAACCAATAAAGTGCTAGTGCATAAAAAAATGAACCATCAAAAATGAACAGGATAATGCATATATAATCAGTTCTAATCACAGACAAAATAAAGATATAAAGGACTCCCAACATAGAAAAAGTTCATGGAGTAAATGTCGGTATGTCTCCAGAGGATAGGATAAAGGCTGGATTCACACTTATGCAAGTTGGATGTGGTTTCCCCTGCATCCAATTCGTATGACAGGAGAGTGTGACCAGCTCTCAATGGAGCCGCTCACACATTTCCGGGGGGGTTGCGGAATGGATTGCACTTGGGTCCTGTGTGTCTTTGGCTCTGTTTAGGGTCTGAATTCAGGCAAAAATTTGGGCCTGATTCGTCCCTGAAATGGAGAACAGGGACACACCAGACCCCTGCTGTGAGCCCCATCCCAGAACCCAGACGAAAGGTATCCCGATGTTAAAATATAAAACAGGGTCACGCCAACCTAGTGAGGTAAGGGGAGGCTTACCAAAAGCTTTTGACCCTGGTCAGGTGGTCAGTATGCACCCTAATAAATGTAATCCTCCGTTAGGGAGCTGGAACCCTGCCTAATTAGTTTTTTAGTTTTCAAATTTGTTTTTTCATTGCATTGACTATTAGCAACTTAATTGCTAATAGGGAACATAACTTTTCCTTTTTCCAAAATAAGCCCCATTGACAGTAAGGTAAAAAAAAGGTTTCCTTTGAGGGATTCTTGCGGCTGATCATTTTAGCACGTTTTACATGTTTTATGCATGCTACAGTAAATTAATTTTAGTTGTAATAATAGTAATAGGAATCTTGTAATTCTAAAGCTTGAACTGTGAAATCTCTGTTGCAGTGAGCCCTACTAGTTTAACCCAGTTTACGATTCCTGGACCAAACATGATGCGATCCAATAGCATTCCAGCCCAAGATGCTTGCTTTGAATTATATGAAGATTCACAGCTAGGAGGAAGTGCTACCTCATTGGAGGAGAGACCAAGAGCTATCAGTCACTCAGGGTCCTTCCGAGACAGCATGGAAGAAGGTAATGTAATTGCTGTAATTACATCATGGACACATGTTTCACATCATGGACAAGGAGTCTTATCACACTATTGTATTTGGCAGATGTAAGATCCTTATTAAATGGGGTGATACAGCATACATGGTTCTTATTGGATGGATAAACAAGGGTCTTTATCTTTTGAAACATTAGTGAAATTCTTTAAAGTTTTTAAATAATGTTTCATAAAATATACTGCATGCAGGACACAGCAAACTGTTCATTTTTGGACAAGTCAAAGAAAAAGACTAAAAGGTTCATGGTTAGGGTTTACATACATTTTAAGCTTCATTAATACAAGGTCAGTATATTATTTTTTCATTCAGGCATAACTGCATTTCACAAGTTTACCCAAACTCCCTTTTGAAAATAATCTGTGAACTACTTTTACTTACATGCAAAAAAAAAATCAAACACATCTACTGTCAAGTGTTTGTTGTCGTCCTTCATGTTTTAAAGTGTCTCCATACAAAGTGTCAGTACAAGAAGTTTCTCGCAACAAACATTCAAATTCAAACCTGTCTTGGAGGCTTAAATATGATTTATGCATTAGCAAGCAAATGGAGAGGAAGACACATGTCCTGCATAGCCTTCTAGATGTTCCTTCCCAGTGATCAGGTGATCTCTGGAGTCTGGTTGCAGTAGATTACGCAGAGTTCACATAAGAGTAGAGTAAACTAATTGGAAACTGTTTGATTTAAGCTTAGTTGTATTGTTTATTGGATAGTTGATTGAGTGGTTTTACTTGTTGTAAAGCAAAAATGTATTATATTGCAGCTTACCAGTCCTAAAATGTGGCGGCTGTGTTCATTTTCTTTTCTAAGGCCTTTTCCCTTTATTTTCACCTGTGGTTCTAACCATTAAAGCCTAACTTCAAGCTGGCCAAAATTAGAGTGGTTGCAAACCACGGATGTTGTAAAAAAAAACAAAAAAAAATACAACTACAAGGCAATGGCATAATATGCTAGTAATGATCAACAGACATCCCATCCTCCAAAAACTAATTTCAGGGAGGTGGTGCTTCGAGAGTGGTGTCAGTAGTTTATATATTTTTTTTACACTTTTTCATTTTTTAGAATTTCTTTTCAATATTTTCTTTTATATTTTTTTGGGGGGGGTTTTGGTGAGATGTCAGGGGTCTAAAGAGAACCCTGACATCTCCCCTTTGAGACAGACAAAGGGACTGAGGACGAGGGGGGACAGAGGAGGAGGACAGGAGGAGCAGAAAAGAACACAGGGGTCGGAGGAGATCGAGGGGGGGCAGAGAAGGACATGGAGGGGGCCGGGGGAGGAGCACACAGAACAGCTGGGAATGAACGGTGCAGCAGGAAGGACAGCTGTGATCACAGATTTCCCTGTATAGATTTTTAGCTGACAGCCACAGGAGGGAGTGAAGGAGAAGCGGCTGTCAGCTAAAAATCGATACAAAGGAGATCGGTGTTCACAGCTGTTCCCTGCCGCACCAATCATTCCCGGGAGTTTGCGAGGCGCTTGAGGGTGTGCGGGAGCCACACCGCAGAAATGCGGGAGACTCCAGCACCTTGCGAGTGACTTGAGATGTATGCATTGCATACTAACATATTATGAAATACTCACCTTGGAACGAAGCCCTCCAGCTCTGTACTGTCACCCCTGAGAGGGCTGACATATTCCCCTGGTCTTTCTTTTGGGTTTGCTCCGGCTATGTGATTGGCCAGACCTGCATTGACGTTGCTACCTTGCATGCGTGTGGGAGCCCTTGGTTACGGCACGAAGCTCTGAAGTTCAGGCAAGGTATGCTGGACCTTTAGAGCGCATGCACCGGTGATGTAACTGGATGCATCCAGGGCGAATACCTCCTAAACGGTGCACGTTTAGGAGATATTCATTTTACCTTCAGGTAAGCCTTATTATAGGCTTACCTGTATGGAAAAATGACCAGGCGGGCTTTACTACCACTTAACTATTTACATCACTAACAGATATGTTTGCTGGATGTGCTGTAAAAACAGTATGAACATTGCTCGCCATTCACAGAAAGCTTTGTATTCTTTGAATAAATACAAAGCTTTCCCTGATTGGTTGAGGCAGAGATGCGGGCATATATCTGTCTCCTCCAATAAGTGGAAGCTTTGTATTCACTCATAGAAGCAGCACTCAGCCAGACTCTATTTTATTCCAGGAGCAGAACAGGAAGTCCCCCACCTGCTGCCGCAGCACAGCACTGTATACAGTACCATATGTAGCTGATGCTATACAGTTTATACAGAGCTCCAAGAAAACACATCTGTTAGTGATGAAAATAGTCAATTTGGGCAAGCTTGGCGCATACAGACTGTTTTAGGCACAGTAAACATAAAGTTAGGCTTGAGCCTGGTATTTGCAAATGCTCCCAACAGACCAGCGAAAGTATCAGTTAGAGGGTTGAGGCAAGCCATTTAACAATGATAGGGGTGCTTACAAAGGTCAGCTTTTATTCCTTTGCATAAAATCTTCCAAAAGGGGAAAAAAAACTGTTGCTGTAACGGCTTAAAAAGTTTTAGCTGGAGTTTGACTTTAAAGCCCCCAAAAAAAACTTGTTTGTAGAGTTGGGCTTTAATTTTTTTAGTCACTTATGTAAAGTTTATTCAAATCTATTAGTTAGTCTAATGCCGCGTACACACGGCCGGACTTTCCGACAAACTAGGTCCGACGGTCTTCATGACAGACTTTCGGCTGAGTTACGATGGACTTTCCGAACTAACGGACTTGGGCACACACGAACGGACTAAGTCCATTCGAAAGTCTATTCGTTTTGAACGTGGTGACGTAAACAGGACTAAAAAAGAAAGGTGCGTCGGACCAGCACACAGACTAATGGTTTTCCCGATTTGAGTTAGTCGGAATTGAGTCCATCGGATAGATTTGAAACGTGTTCTATTTCTAGGTCCACCAGATTTTTTCCCCGAAAAACGAATGGATTAGCCCACACATGATCGGATTGTCCGATGGACTAATCCCATCGGACCTGGTTTGCCGTAAAGTCCGGTCGTGTGTACACGGCATAACACTACACTACCCTCCACAGGATGACAATGCTGCTGTCCAAGTGTGACTCAGTTGCCAATAAAGGAAAAAAGACAAAAAAAGAAAACAATGTAGCCTCCATGTTTAATCTTTTGCCACCCAGGTAACGCATATGTGTGGCAGCAAAGAGGGTGGACTTTAATGCCTATGCCCAGCATTTCTGTGCTGAGAGTACGCTCACTGCATGCTCTTATAGACAGCTCCTGGTCTCTGATAATGGTCATGCTCCTGATCATGTGACCACTTTTACAACTCCATGGTGAAACCCTTTAGGCTGGATTCACACCTATGCATTTTTAGTGCTTTTTGCACTTTGCAGATTTGCACTACAGAACGTGCTCCATAGGAAACAATGCTAAATGGACTGTAGTGCAAATCTGCAAAAAAAAGCACTAAAAATGCATAGGTGTAAATCCAGCCTTATGGAGTGAAACCCATTAGAGCCAGAGATGGACCGGCAAGACTATATGTTGTGAATCCATAATTTATTATCTTTAAGTGTTACTAAACCCAAAATCAGTGTGTATATGCAGTAAAGCATGCTTGTTATACTCAAGTGCAGCCTAAGGGATTAATCCTCTGCATTAAGTAAAAATGCTGTTTGATCCTGACTTCTCTGTTCCTCTCTTTCTTCCACTGTCCCTGATTCATCTCCTGATAGAACAGAGGCTAGGGGATAAGCTGCACAGGCTCAGTTTGGTGTGTATTGCTAGAGATTTTTTTATTTCTTGGGAGGGTGCATGTGATCAGCACAGGGCCAATCAGCACTGTCAAGGAAGAGGGTCAGGGGTCCTGTAGCCTTATCGGACAGTCAGAGGAGAATGAATACTCCTCCTACAAGCTTTAACCAGACACGGATAGAAGTCACAAGACTGCTCTAACGGTTGATGACAAAAAAGGTATTTAGTTTATATTTACTAAAACTATTGCATTTCCATGTTCTGTGGGAGACCAGATATTGTGAATGCAGGCTCCTGGGTAACACTTCAAAGCTGGTTTGACATTGGTTCTCAATAATTCTCAATGGTTCTCAATAATTATGTTGAAGTGCATGTATGTTTTTTTTTTTCTTTCAGTTCATGGATCTTCCTTATCATTGGTTTCCAGCACATCATCTCTTTACTCCACTGTAAGTCACCATTATCTATTGTCAGTATGTTATAGCAGGTGGTTTGACTCTGCCTTTCACTTGGACACAAAGTAAAATAAATAGATTTTGTTTCCTATGAAAAGAAAAGCTCTAGACAACAGGTGTGTTTCTTGGTGGTGTGTACACAACGGCTTATATGAAGCATGTCACAAAAGACATGTCATGTAGTGATCATTCACAGCAACAAATTTAAATATATTGACTTTTCCTTTTATTTTGTGCCCGAATAGATTACAAAATAGCAGCGCCAACACAACCATAACTGGCTGCAACTACTTTTGAATACCGGGAGATTCTTCTTTTTCTTGTTTCCTTATTAGTCCATTTTATTTTAATTTTTTTTACCTTATTCAGCCTTTTGCCTTTAATGAATGTTCAAGCTTATACTTGAATTGGTTGTAAACCCTTACATATACCCAGCGAAGTGACTAGCCTCAGGTGATACACAGAGCTGGAACAAATGCATAAGTTCTACTCATTTATCTGCAGTCTTCTCTTCTGTACAGCCATTCAAAGCCCAGAATTTATACAGCTTGTCTGAGCTATCCCCTACCCATTCACCAAAAAAAAGTGTCAAAATGTTAAAAATGACAGTAGACAATTTGGGACAAGTCCTAAAAAAAGAAAACTGTCCCGCGATGTCCATTCATCACAGCGTACGACGGCCCGATAAAAAAATACGGAAAAAACTATGCCTCCATGGGTAGTTACCGCTGACTGAAGCCTCTTCGCAATGACAGCTGTTATATAGCTGAGGGCGGGGCCACCTAGTGACGTAACGGGTGACCCGCCCCCTCTGATGTGGCATAACATCACGTAACGTCAGAAGGGGATGGGGTCATCTGTTTACGACCCCTTTTCCTGCGGCCTGCCAGGTTGTGGGCTTGAATAAGTGTATGGATTTTGGGGGGGACCCCTACGCCATTTTTAAAATAAAATTGGCTCGGGGCTCCCTTTAAAACCAATACCAGACCTGGAGGGCCTGGTATGGATTGGGGGGACCCCTACGCCATTTTAAAAAACACATTTTTTTTTTATTTGGGTGCAGGGTTCCCCTTAATATCCATACCAGACCCAAAGGTCCTGGTAATGGACTGGGGGGGAACCCATGCCATTTTTTTGCAATGATTTTTATCTATATTGCTGAGACACGACAATACATTACAGCCGCGAGTAGTTTTAAATTACATTTATTTCCTTTATAAATGTAATTTTCCTGTGGTACTGTTATAAACATGAGAAAGATGCACTAATTTACAGGCATACAAAGAACAACCCCCAGGCACGATATTTAAAGGAATATTTAATTTTTATTGTTTCACTTTAAGCATTATTAAAATCACTGTTCCCGAAAAACTTGCGTTTTAAAAAAAAAAATTTGCATTGATACATGTCCCCTGGGGCAGGACCCGGGTCCCCAAACACTTTTTATGGCAATAACTTGCATATAAGCCTTTAAAATGAGCACTTTTGATTTTTCATGCTCGTGTCCCATAGACTTTAACAGTGTTCGTGTGTTCTCACACATTTTTTGCAAGTTCTGGTGCAAACCAAACCGGGGGGGGGGGGGGGGGGGGATGTTCGGCTCATCCCTAATGATAATCATACTAGTTTTACCAAATATTCTGATAATTTGCAGTGTGAGGATTATAGTGTTGGATCAAATTTAAAATTAATTACTGGCGGCTCATTAGTTAAAGCGTGCTTGCCAGTTTTGCTGACTAATAAAAAATGTTTTATTGCTTTGCCCACACAATTTTTTATTTGGCTACTGAGTTTCATCTCTTTGTGACCACTCGCAGCAGATATAAAATTAAGTACTCTGTTGGAGGAAAAGCTGCTTATTTTATTGTGGTCAGTAGATGTCAGCAATGATTCAGCTGCATTGGTCTTTCAGAACAGCCAGTAACAACTGCTAAAATGTAATGTTACTGAAAATTGTATGGTATTACCCATCTGGAAGTGTTAAAATGCTACAGTTCGTGATTTTCTCAATAGATTCAGCTGTAATATCAGGCCACCTTTATACCTTACTATACAAACCATACTACTAATGCAGGCCTGCAAAGGAGAATATGAAGAAGGTCAGTGATGGATGCCATTGATTACTACTGAATATATCTATCTCCCTGCAATATATCTCCTATTGTGCAGTTTAAATACTGAAGGATCAGAGACTAACCTGAAAAACAGAGAGGCATTCATTTCTGAGCATCTTTATAGTCTCCTTTGAAGGATTATATCATTAGTAGGTGTTTGTTTATATACAGTTTAAAGCTGAACTCAAGACAGAAAAGATCTAAAAAGCACAAGTAAATTCAGCTCTGTATTCATGAATACATCATTAGGTTTATGTTTAAATGCATACTGCATACGTACTTCAACTTTACTTGGTATCAGCTTCTTGTACAACAAAGCTCAGGGAGGGGGGAGAAGAAACAGCACAAGGATCAGGTATGCCATACACAAGGTCAAGGTACAATAGATGATGGTGCAGCCCAGTCCCTGATATATGAGAACGCTCAAGCACATAAATTGCCCGTGGCACTTGCACTCAAAAACAGCAAATCACAGAATTCTTAAAAATTCTAATATTTATTCAAATACATGATTAAAATCATTTGAAAATTTCATGAAATATACATACCCTGTTTCCCCGAAAATAAGCCCTACCCTGAAAATAAGACCTACAAGGACTTTAACTAGGGCTTATTTGGGGGGGTAGGGCTTATATTGCAGCCATCACCGACAATCATGCTAGGTCTTATTTTCGGGGAAACAGGGTAAAAAAATTATGAATAGTTATATGATAACATATATGCATATAGAAGTAGCCAGTTGATATCATCACACTCTACCTGTTTCATGAAGCACTGTTCACTTCTTCAGGAGATAGTAATATTTAATAGGATATCTGTAGAGAAACCATGTCATTAATGTTA
>CM053029.1:398538911-398765751 GCA_028564925.1 Lithobates sylvaticus | reverse complement strand
CTCTCTTAAAGGGAGTGCTTCTAATCTCAGCTTATTACCTGTATAAAAGACACCTGTCCACAGAAGAAATCAATCAATCAGATTCCAATCTCTCCACCATGGCCAAGTAGCAAAATAACTGTCCAAGGATGTCAGAGACAAGATTGTAGACCTACACAAGGCTGGAATGGGCTACAAGACCATCGCCAAGCAGCCTGGTGAGAGGGTGACAATAGTTGGTGCGATTATTCGCAAATGGCTCAATGCAAAATCTCACCTCGTGGAGTTTCAATGATCATGAGAACAGTAAGGAATCAGCCCAGAACTACATGGAAGAATCTTGTCAATGATCTCAAGGCAGCTGGGACCATAGTCACCAAGTAAACAATTGGTAATACACTACACCATGAAGGACTGAAATCCTGCAGTGCCCGCAAGGTCCCCCTGCTCACGAAAGCACATGCTCATATGAAGTTTGCTAATGAACATCTGAATGATTCAGAGGAGAACTGGGTGAAAGTGTTGTGGTCAGATGAGACCAAAATCGAGCTCCTTGGCATCAATTCAACTCGCCATGTTTGGAGGAGGAGGAATGCTGCCTATGACCCCAAGAATACCATCCCTACTGTCAAACATGGAGGGGAAACATTATGCTTTGGGGGTGTTTTTCTGCTAAGGGGACAGGACAACTTCACCAAATCAATGGGATGATGTACTGGGTCATGTACCGTCAAATCTTGGGTGAGAACCTCCTTCCCTCAGCGAGGGCATTGGAAATGGATCGTGGATGGGTATTCCAGCACGGCAATGACCCAAAACACACAGCCAAGGCAATAAAGGAGTGGCTCAAGAAGAAGAACATTAAGGTCCGGGAGTGGCCTAGCCAGTCTCCAGACATTAATCCCATAGAAAATATGTGGAGGGAGCTGAAGGTTTGAGTTACCAAACATCAGCCTTGAAAACCTTAAAGACTTGGAGAGGATCTGCAAACAGGAGTGGGACAAAATCCCTCCTGAGATGTGTGCAAACCTGGTGGCCAACTACAAACAACGTCTGACCACTGTGATTGTCAACAAGAGTTTTACCACAAAGTACTAAATCATGTTTTGCAAAGGGGTCAAATACTTTTTTCAGTCATTAAAATGCAAATCAATTTATAACTTTTTTGAAATGTGTTTTTCCGGATTTTTTTGTTCTTATTCTGTCTCTCACTGTTAAAATAAACCTACCATTAAAATTATAGACTGATAATTTTTTTGTCAGTGGGCAAACGTGCAAAATCAGCAGGGGATCAAATACTTTTTTCCCTCACTGTATGATGGCTGCAGAGTCTCTGATTAGTTTCTGATCAGCCCTCTTTTCCTTGGCAGCACAGCATCAGATATCTCCAGCAAACTCTCCTCTCTCCGCTGCTTAGCACAGGAAAATGGTTGGAGCAGCACATAGTGCCTACATTGGCTTCCTCCCTACATTCTGCAGGCTTGTGGCACAACCAGCTCCCTTTCTCCAGCAGCCCAGTTGCTCCAGACCCAGCCAAGATTGCTGCCCCCCGCACTGGAGGCACTCCATAGACAAGAATTACAAAGTGGTCTCATTAAAGATGGCTGCTGCACTTTTGCATTAATGAATATTCAGTTTAACCCTGTCCACACTGCAGAAAGATAATACAGCAGCAACAAAGCAAGACATTTCACCACAGATCCACCTACAGTGCAGGTTACATACTTTAATTTGTACTTACATTAGAAAAAGCTTTTCTTCTTTATTATTACTGCTGCTGTCTGAGTTTTCAAAGGGATTGAGACAGCTCAATGAAAAAATGATTACAGGTTTGAAATTAGGCATTTTTCAGGCAAGCACATAACAATACAACTATAAGGGAATTGGAATGGGTAGAATATGAAGCACTTTACACAGACTTCTGTTGCTGTGACTCACTCTGTTCTTTTTCTTTCCTGCTCACACAAATTTCACTGTCAGCTGTGTTTTCTCCTCTCTGATAGATTGCCCCCAGCAGCTGCATCCCTCTTCCTTTCTGATGTATATCATTAGGTGTTGGCAACTTGGCAAAATCTTGAATGGAAGCAGGCCTTTGATTGGCATTGTGGAGTGACCTAAATAAAATTGAAGCCAACTTTGCAAAGGCAAATTAAAAACTTGTCATATATAACAAGGTGTCTAGTTTTTTTTCTCTTCTTTTGTGCCACAGCCCCGGTAATACATTTCTTTACAATGACTATCTGGGCAGATTTTCTCCTATTTTATTTTTCAATAACTGCTTTAAACATCTAATAGAAGGAAGCAGTGCATTTTCTATTCAAATGTCTGTTAAAACCATTCATACAGAGAGCCACAGTCATTTTTATTAGGAAAAATAAAATATTCATATATAGAAAATAAAAGCTATGTTCAACAAAAGAATACAAAATTGGCTGATGAAGTGTTGTCTATATTTTAAGCACATCATTTTGTTTATACGGTTTCGTGATCTAGGCCGGAGGATTTTCATTTATCAGTAATTGAAGATGACCAAAATCGCTGATAACAGACAGAGAAAGCCAGTTACTTATCTCAATAAATGTGCCGAGTGCTGGTTTATGTGCCATAAATGCTAGCGTTTGATGCTTGTTTCATGATTTTTTCTCATGCTTTATTTCCAGTCTCATTTAGTGGCGGCTTTTGAAAAGAGCTTAGGAAATATGACTGGACGACTGCAAAGCCTGACAATGACAGCTGAACAAAAGGTAGGTTGAGAAGGGCTCAAAAGCACTAGAACACTAAATCTTATACAGCAATGAAATGTGAAAAGTTATATAAAGCACAATAGCATGATGTGACTTTGATCCATCGCTTCTAGTTGGTTTTGTTTAGCAATCCAAATGAATGTCTATGCTTTGTTTTTGAATGCTTAGTTTTGGAGAAAGGGAAATACTTTATTGGCAAATATTTCCTTCAAAAGCCTGTGACAGTTGATCACAGCTTGCTATTCTTTTACTCCATGTTTTTTTTCTCATCAACAGTTGCTTTCTGTGGCTCACATTTATCTGACATTTACATGTACTTATTAATGTGTACTTTGTATGAACATTTTTATGATGGCTTTGGTTTATTTGTTGCGTGTTGCTGAATAAAGGTTTAGTATTTTATTAAAGTACATGACAAGCCAAAACTTTGGTTTAGATTAGATCAGTGTTTGGCAAGTACCCTTATTATTTATTGACTCTTACCTTTCACTATCCTTTTTCTGTTTGGGAGATTTTCATTTACCTCCAGTGGAGCCCAACAGGAAGTGACAAGAACCATTGTTAAAGTTGTTAAATATATCAGTCTTCCATAACCTAGGAAAGCATTGTAACCCCTGTCAAGTATTTTTTGCATTCTGCATAACCACTAGGTAGATTCACTCACTTTTTTTTGCTTTGGTAATCATTATCACCAGAGACAGACAGTGATGGGAAATACAACATTTTACAATTCTCACTAAAACAAGAACTAAGAGTAAATCTTTCAATGGGGACACTTGTTTAAGTGACAATCGTCTAAGAGGACAGGCAAAAAGAATCAGTCACCTCTATGAGCATCAACTGTGAGCCAAATAGCCTTGAACATCAATTAAAAACGTGCTTTCTTTTGCTGGGAGAACTACCTTTATGGTGTATCATGACTTAGGAAAGCAGGCTGCTACCTGCAGCCTCTCTCTCCTAGAGAAGATGAGAGCCCTCCTGTCTATCATACACAGACCTCGTGTCTGTAGAGTGGAGTCCTCCTGACTCCTGGACCAGACCTTCTGTCTGCCCAGGTGGGAGCCCTGGGCTCTAACTCTGGGAAGAATATGAACCCAGCTCACAGGTGTGCAATCAGATATATATATATATATTCATATACAATATCTCACAAAAGTGAGTACATCCCTCACATTTTTGTAAATATTTTATTATATCTTTTCATGTGACAACACTGAAGAAATGACACTTTGCTACAATGTAAAGTAGTGAGTGTACAGCTTGTATAACAGTGTAAATGTGCTGTCCCCTCAAAATAATGCAACACACAGCCATTAATGTCTAAACCGCTGGCAACAAAAGTGAGTACACCCCTAAGTGAAAATGTCCAAATTGGGCCCAATTAGCCATTTTCCCTCCATGGTGTCATGTGACTCGTTAGTGTTACAAGGTCTCAAGTGTGAAAAGGGAGCAGGTGGGTTAAATTTGGTGTTATCGCTCTCACTCTCTCATACTGGTCACTGGAATTTCAACATGGCATCTCATGGCAAAGAACTCTCTGAGGATCTGAAAAAATGAACTGTTGCTCTACATATAGATGGCCTAGGCTATAAGAAGATTGCCAAGTCCCTGAAACTGAGCTGCAGCACAGTGGCCAAGACCATACGGCAGTTTAACAGGACAGGTTCCACTCAGAACAGGCCTCACCATGGTTGACCAAAGAAGTTGAATGCATGTGCTCAGTGTCATATCCAGAGGTTGTTTTGGGAAATAGACGTATGAGTGCTGCCAGCATTGCTGCAGAGGTTAAAGGGGTGGGGGGGTCAGCCTGTCAGTGCTCAGACCATACGCCGCACACTGCATCAAATTGGTCTGCATGGCTGTCATCCCAGAAGGAAGCCTCTTCTAAAGATGATGCACAAGAAAGCCCGCAAACAGTTTGCTGAAGACAAGCAGACTAAGGACATGGATTACTGTAACCATGTCCTGTGGTCTGATGAGACCAAAATAAACATATTTGGTTCAGATGGTGTCAAGCATGTGTGGCGGCAACCAGGTGAGGAGTACAAAGACAAGTCTACAGTCAAGCATGATAGTGGGAGTGTCATGGTCTGGGGCTGCATGAGTGCTCCCAACACTGGGGAGCTACAGTTCATTGATGGAACCATGAATGCCTACATGTACTGTGATAAACTGAAGCAGAGCATGATCCCCTCCCTTTGGAGACTGGGCCATAGGGCAGTATTCCAACATAACGACCCCAAACACACCTCCAAGACGACCACTGCCTTAATAAAGAAGCGGAGGGTAAAGGTAATGGACTGGCCAAGCATGTCTCCAGACCTAAATCCTATTGAGCATCTGTGGGGCATCCTCAAATGGAAGGTGGAGGAGCGCAATGTCTCTAACGTCCACCAGCTCTGTGATGTCGTAATAGAGGAGTGGAAGAGGACTCCAGTGGCAACCTGTGAGCTCCATGCCCAAGAGGGTCAAGGCAGTGCTGGAAAATAATGGTGGCCGCACAAAATATTGACACTTTGGGCATTTTCACTGTACTGGGTGGGTGGTGTACTGACTTTTGTTGCCAGGGGTTTAGACATTAATGGCTGGGGTTTGAGTTATTTTGAGGGGACAGCAAATTTACACTGTTATACAAGCTGTACACTCACTACTCTACTTTACATTGTAGCAATCTGTAATTTCTTCAGTATTGTCACATGAAAAGATATAATAAAATATTTACAAAAATGTGAGGGGTGTACTCACTTTTGTGAGATACTGTATGTATACCAATAATATGGCAAAACAACTACCATGCAACATAAACTCTGTTTCTTAGCATATTGCATTGGATATTTCTATTGGTACATACAGTTCTGTCTACTGACTACTGCAAATAATTACATAGAATGACTGAACAGCATACCAACTTGAAGCCTTATCCTGCTATCACATATACCAGTAATTATGCACTCAAGAATGATTGGATGTCCTTCCTGCTTTCAGACCACTTATTTACAAGCCTATATATAATTGCAATATTTCTAGGTAAAGTCCATTTTTAATGTAGCAGATATCAATCCAAAGAGGACAGGCAATTGTAATTTGTATTTATGTAATGATGATTAATTTATATACTGGAGTAGCACCAACTACTAACACTAGAACTGTGCAAGGGTGTGGGGGTGTAGCCTGGCAAGGGTCCAGGCTGAGACTGTCACTCACCTTCATACAGTATGTCCTGACTTGATGTGCGCCTCCCGGGGGCATCCAGCTACTTTCTACTGTGCTGTACACAGTTGCTACCAATTAGACGTCTTCTTTCAGGAGAACTACAGATATCAGATGAATTATTTAATTTCTGATTGGTTGACAAGAACGCAGCACTTAACAAATTTGTATGAAAGCTGTGGGAATGGTGACTTGTATACCTGTTGCACTGGAACAACTCAAGATAATACAGTAGCAAGAGTATACTTCTCTTCAAAATGAATATCCAAATACTGTTATTACACCTACATACACTATATTGCCAAAAGTATTGGGACACCTGCCTTTACACGCACATGAACTTAAATGGCGTCTTAGTCCGTAGGGTTCAATATTGAGTTGGCCCACCCTTTGCAGCTATAACGGCTTCAACTCTTCTGGGAAGGCTGTCCACAAGGTTTAGGAATATGTCTATGGGAATGTTTAACCATTCTTCTAGAAGCGAAGCTCTAATTCATCCTAAAGGTTTTCTGTCGGGTTTAGGTCAGGACTCTGTGCAGGCCAATTAAGTTCCTCCACCCCAAACTCACTCATCCATGTCTTTATGGACCTTGTTTGTGCACTGGTGAGCAGTCATGTTGGAACAGGAAGGGGCCATCCTCAAACTGTTCCCACAAAGTTGAGAGCATGAAATTGTCCAAAATGTTTTGGTATGCTGATGCCTTAAGAGTTCCCTTCACTGGAACTCAGAGGTCAAGCCCGACCCATGAAAAACAACCCCCCACCAGTGCACAAAGCAAGGTCCATAAAGACATTGATGAGCAAGTTTGGATTGGAGGAACTTGACTGGCCTGCACAGATCCGGACCTCAACCCGTTAGAACACCATTGGGATGAATTAGAGCAGAGACTGCGAGACAGGCCTTCTTATCCGCATCAGTGCCTGGCCTCACAAATGTGCTTCGGGAAGAATGGCCAAACATTCCCATAGACACACTCCTAAACCTTGTGGACAGCCTTCCCAGAAGAGTTGAAGCTGTTATAGCTGCAAAGGGTGAGACAACTCAATATTGAACCCTACAGACTAAGACTGGGATGCCATTAAAATTCATGTGCGTGTAAAGGCAGCCGTCCCGGTACTTTTGGTAATATAGTGTATATGATATTGCAACCACTTTTGACCTGTGTTGATGAGGGTATGTATTAGGTATCAGGGTTGTGACAGTGTTATTTTTTTAAATTGTTGGAGGTGAACCCTAAGTCAAAGAAGTCGATTTTCTATAATTCTCAATGCGTTGTCCTTTTTACCTTATACAGAATGAACTCTGATTATACATTTTTGTTTTGCAGTTTGTGTGAACAGCTCTCTTACCTATCTATATGTCAGTGCATTTGGATTTACATCTCTTTATAAAAAGAACTGACATCTAACACTACCTTAATTTATTACCTTTACATCTACATGGATATTCCTACTCAGATCAGAGAGGAAATCTTCTGACATCCTGTCTGCCTAGCAGAATGAGCAAGGAAATGAAAAATATGACATGGGACTAAGTAGCAGATTTCTGATCCTTTTTATGTAAAGGCTAACTCTATCTAAAACTGATATTCCAGCCTTGGATGAGCATCATTGGGTTGAACCAACCATGTTTTAAATCTTCTAGATAAATGTATCTAGTTTGCTAATATTTCTCAACCAGGGTGGTGTGAAAAGGTTAGCATTAATACCAACATGTGCCAAAATGAAATACCTTTTGGTCTTAGCATGGCAAAGGGAATACTTTTTGAATCTATCATAATGCAGTGGGTGGGCCAGAATAACATCTAATTTTGATTTCCACAGGGCCTTAGCCCCCTGCTGGCTGAAATCTGTAGATAAACATACCCTGCATGATGTCCTGTACTGAGGGAATGGTAATCTATGTCTCCCTTTGACTGGTTGCAACTGGCATTGTGTGCGGTTGCTATCTTTCAGACCAAGCTGTCATCAATAGCTCCAGTTCCACTAATGATCAAGAACTAATAATATCGATTACATGTAGGCAGGGAGGCCCCTTTCATAAGTCTTGATTCCTTAAGCCTTTAATCTGCAGAGAGTACTGCAATTATATATATATATATATGTATATGTATATATATAAGTTCCAATTACATTCTGTGCCTAAATTAAAAACCTTTGGATCAGGAAAGGGCAAAGACATCACAATCATGTCAATTTCTCTTTCTAGCTTACTTCTTTTTACAACTTTCCCTCTGTGATTCGAGCTGATGTTATGTATATAACAAAGACATTTATTGAATGCTGCATATATTTCTTTGCAGATATAAAGATCAAAAGACAACATTCCTCTGAAAGCGTTTCCAGCATCAACAGTGCTGCAAGTCATTCTAGCATTGGTAGTGTTAATGACGCTGATTCTAAAAAAAAGAAGAAGAAAAATTGGGTAAGTATTTACATTTCAGCATATAGGGCAATTAGGGAGTTCATGTTATAGTATAGTTAATTCTTAGGGTGTTTGTGCTGTCTTGGATTTTTAAATAGTTTTAGTATCTTTCAACAACATTTTTTTTGTACATACAGTTTAAGTTGCTGATTTAGGGAAATTAGCCAAAAAAAACAAGGGACTTAATATAGATTGGGTTACTAGTGAACCCTCATGATCACTTGCCCACTCACCAATAATATAAAAAGTGAGGCTCTATGGTCAACACGCAGCATGCACAAAGAGATGGCAGACAATCTGCCAAGAAAGGATCATATGGCTGACCTACCGGGGCTTTTTGTAGACCAAAAAAAAACGGTCTACAAAAACCCCTGATGGCTCAGCCATATAGACCTTTCTTGGCAGATTGTCTTTCTGTCTGGGGTAGGTGCGATTAGGAATAATCTTTCCTACATATTCACATTCCATATAGTTTGGTACACCAGGGGCAAGTGTATCTTCTAAAAAAGCTAATAATAATAATAATAATAAGCAGTTTGGTTGGATAGTAACCTCTAGCTAGCCTAGATGAAAGTAGCTCTGGACAGGGACACTCTGTCCGTTTTCGACATTTACACTTGTCAAGTCCTAGTATTCAATATTGAATAGGTTTTATACTTATCTCAAAAGAAGAGCATCCTCTATATATACAGTAGGGGGAGATTTACTAAAACTGGTGCACACAAAATCTGGTGTGACTGTGCATAGGAACCCATCAGCTTCTAACTTTGATGTGAATAAAGGAAAAGTTGTCACGCTAAACTCAAAAAAAGGGGCAAAAACAAAGCAGCTACACTAGAATGTGACAAAAATACAATATACAATGTGAGTGAAAATGTAGTGCTAAAATATGTAAATGGGTGTGAAACCAAAAAACAGAGCCCAAAATAAATCAAATCAGTGAAAACAATGGGATTTCTCCCTGAGATGGGCTAATTATGAACATGAACTGTCCAGTATATAAATAAAGTGCAGACAATATACAAATGTTCCAAAAAGGTGAAATGATGGTGTCAAAACAAGGTTGTCTTGAACTGAATCCTCTGCTAAAACACTTTCTGGAGTGAATATGGAATAGATGTGTGCTTACCGGAACTGGTGGGCCCCCTGTCAACGACAGGGAGTCAAACAGGCATAAAGGAACTCAGGAAGGCTGGCAGTCTTGACGCCCCAAGATGGACTGATGGAATCTGTGGAACAGGTCCGAACCTCACCGAAAAGATGCAGATGGTCAAATCGTGAATGACCCAAATGCACCATGGATCGCAACTGCAGGTTCAGGATGATGGATCCAAAGGCGGAAGAAGCTGAAACTGATGTCAAACCACCACAACTGATGTGGTGAAAGCTCCAATAAGGTACTCCCAAATGTTTCAAACTGTAGAGAAGGAAAGAAATAAAGGGAGGAGGGGACTCCAATGGTGCAGATCAAAAAGGAAGATTTTATTCACAAAAACCAGTGTAACAAAAAATAATGAATAAAAGTGATCACAATTAAAAGGCAGTGTGGGAATAGGTATGACCTCACCCAACGCGTTTTGTCTAATACAGACTTCAACTGGGGCATCTACCTGTTCGCCCCACACTGCGCACATATATATATATATAGATAACTATAAAACATAAACCAATCAAGGAATTACACATACTTAAAATTCTGCAACCTCTGATTGGACCGAAGCCTACCATGTGATAAGAGGTGATGACCCCTCTCAGTCAAGCGGCCGATCATGTGTGAACCCAGGTAGATCGAACCGGTGAGTGGTTAAGCAAATACCTCCCCCAGGAACGATCCCATATAGGTCCTAATGTGCACATGTTGAAAATGGCGCCGAAAATCTGAACACAACACTCCCAGCCAATAGCATAAACCTATCCCTCTTGTCCAATCGTAACAAGTCTAACATAAAGACACTTAACCAATGGGCAAATGGGTAAAGACAACCAAAGTCGCATAAGTGATCCAGATGGCCAATGAGGATGGATCCACACTGGCATCCAATGACAGATGATAAAACCATGGGAATGTGAATATGTATCACCCGGCGCCAAACAGCGCAACGTGCCATGACTGGGCAGCGCAAATCCTACCAATCAGAAGACGCGACCCCAGATCACATGACAAGTCATGTGACCGGGCGGTGATTCAGGAAGTCAACCGTGTGCGGTGACGTCATATGTCAGCAATGACGGCCCCGCCGCACAGATGGTAAAAAGCGGAGACGAGATGCTGACAGGCAACAGCAACACAGCACGGAAATGTACATACAAAGGAAATGTTGGCATAACGAAAATGTATCATAGATGTACAAAAATTAATTAAAAGGGTAAAAAGGATAATATGAATGCTTAAACATAAAATCCCCACAGTAATGACTATATATGCTCCACAGCGACATCTAGTGTTGGGAGGTCAATATAGCAAGCCCAAGTTCACTGTAAAGGGAACCTGGTAAATTGTGAAAACAAACGTCATCATGTGATATGAAAACACACTGCATTTAAAAATAAGGGCCGTAAGCCCATAATGGAACTTGTAGTTAACAAGGTAATTGTATACAAAACCTCCTAAACAGTTATGTACATCACACAATTGTCCATAAGGACTGACATATGAAGTATATATATATAAACAGGACTGACTTTAGCTTGTTCAGTTGAAGCGGTTGTAAACCGCTGGACGTTATTTTACACTACAAGGTAATATGATAATGTGCTACTATGCATCGCTAGCAAATACTGCGCCGAGATGTCAGACCTGCAGGCACTCCCATCTTCACTCATCTTGCTTCCGGGTTCGCAGACTGTCTCTGTGACTCGATGATGTCACTCCCGCGCATGCACTCAGGAGCCGCAGTTTAAGGCACAGGGCTCTGAAGCAATGGCCCGGTTGGCCGTTCCTTAAGAGCGCATGAGCCAGTGGTGTCATTGGCAGCATGTACAGTAAATATCTACTAAATGGTGCATGTTTAGGAGATATTTACACTACTTATAGGTAAGCTTTATTATAGGTAAAAGTCAGAGATGGGAGTTTACTTCCACTTTAAGCTTAGCCAATAAAACCTAAAAGCTGATTGCTTACTATGCACAGTTGCATCTTTTTAAGAAATCTCCCCCCAGTGCATTTTACACTAAAAGTAGACCTCGCAGTAGGAGGTCCATTTAAAATGTCATGGCCCTTTAGCCTGTACAGATTACCTGCAAATAGCATTTATACAATTTGCCTCTAAGGGAAAAAATAGGTTATATACTGTATATACCTCACTCCCTTCTTCTGTTGCCATTTTGCAGGCAATTTGTACAGGGTTAGTGGGGCCCAGACATTATAAGTAGACTGAATTTTACTACAAAGTCTGCTTTACCTACTATGCTGTGTAGCTTTTCATACCAGTATTAGTGAGTAAGTAGTTAAAGGAAACTCGAATAATTGCTCTAGTACATCTTCATAACTTGTTTCATTACTAATGCTTTGTACATACTGTATGTTTTAATCTAGGGGTACAAGTATTTTCTGGTTTGTAAGCAGATATTAGAACTGATTTTGCCTGTGATCACTACTGCTTCTAAGGACTTCTATCCTAAGAACCCACAATATATATGCAAGCTGCACTTGTGAAACTGAGATTTATCAGCTTATTGTTTTAATTCCAAATTCTCATCTTTGAAATATATTCAGATTTGTTCTGACATACCTACCTTGTAGCTAGCACACCTTTTTGCATTATTTAGTCACAGAAGAGTTATGCTGCATGTATAAAGTATGAAAATCTAGGTCTTATAGACACTGTTATCAGGTACTAACGTCATGTTATCCCATTCTATTTCTACTTATCACAAGGTGAACTTCAGTAAAAGTGAGGTGAATATAAAATCTTCACTGCCTTGGCATGCTGTTCTTTAACCAACCTGCCTGGCATGGTTGCCCTAGCTTTGGCAATGCTTCAGTACCTGTCTTTCCTGTATATTTTTCTAATGGCAATAATAATCTTGCATTGCATGTAGTTTAAAATCTTAGTAGTTTTCTTATGTAGTTTTAAATCTTTTAGCACACAGATGCATTATACACACATAGCAAGTACTGGTCAGAGGACAGAGATTGGCATGAAATGTTCCATCCGCAAACTTCATCATAAGCCTCCTTGACAGATATAGACTAGTGTGTTCCCTAATATTCCAGGGTCAATAGAAACAAAATTGTCATTGTGGGGTTGAAATGCGGTCAATAACAGTTCTGTGATTAAGTACAATTTTGCTCTTAAATGTTGCTAAAAATCACCTAACTGATTGCTCTTCCTAAAATATTTACAACCCTTTTGCCCTGTTCTGTTAATGGAACTGAAGTCTTCTGTAAGCAGAGTGAAGTGAATATGGGAGGGGGGAGGAAATCTAATACAAAAACCTAAGCACATTCAGAGTAATATCTAATCAATTATTTCATGGGTCAAACACAGGTGTAAGCAGGTAGATGCTTTCAGTCTACTTTTATGTGTGCTCTAGAATATGATTGTCTGAATAATGATATGGTATCATAATATACAGTATGTGTATTAACAACACATATTGAGCTTACACTGAGTAGAGAATGCATTTATTAGGAGAACTTTTGTCACTATCAGTGGCAACTATTTGTGAATTAGACTATGAACTAAAATAACCAAAATTACATTTTATTTTAGTGTACTGTAAGAATAGTAAGTCATTCCAAGTTTTAGAAAGCGACAGTTAATATACTAAAGCAATCTACAAATAAATAATAATAATAGTAACACAGTACATTGGTCTGTTTATTATGTATGTGTTCCCTATACAAAGACTTCCAGATTTTATCATTGGGTCATATTTCTCCCTATATGGCGTTTCAATTTGTTTTTGGTAGATTTAGGGGAAGACAACTATCTCTTTGGGTATTAACACTTCTTCAGTTTCACACTGTGATTCTCCATTTGCCAGGAATCTCTTATGCATGGCTTTATGTTTCAGATCTCCCTGCCTTTATTAAACTGTTATTTCTGTTAAGCTGCTGTCTGCATTTTTTATCTCTTACAGAAGGAATAGTAAATAGTAAACACAAAATGTTTAAAGGTCTTTTATGTTGCTAATGAATAGAACGTGCCAGTATAAAATGTTGTTTTTATTTCGATTAAAGGATAAAAGCAGTAAAAAAAATGAGGAACGCATCAACCAAGTAAATAAAACTGCATACCTATGTGTAGCATAAATGAATTCTGGAACCATTAGCTGAGGACCATTGTCGAGTTATATCACTTTATAATCTTTCATCTGTCATATTTTGGCGCATGCATTGAGCTGAAGATGGGAACTTGCTATAAATAAAAAGGTTCAGTTTGCTCAGTCCCTCTTGTCACCTCATGTGTTGAACAAATTCTTTTAGTTATCAGTAGTCATTTTCTGTCCTTATTCAGAAAATGAATCAGACATGGTGGGGTTGATTTATTAAAACTAGAGTGTAAAATCTGGTGCAGCTCTGCACAGAAACCAATAAGCTTCCATTTTTTTTTTTTTTTGTCAAAGCTTTATTTAACAAGCTGAAGTTAGAAACTGATTGGCTACCATGCACAGCTGCACCAGATCAGCTTTCTCACTTTCAGCCTACGTTCACATTGGAGGCGGGTTTGAAATCGTTCAGCTGAACTCAACCGATTTCAAACCCGCATTCATTGCAATCGGGGGCGATTTGAATAACATTAGTGCGGGTTCATGCACAGATATCTATTGAAAGCGCCCTCGAAGTCGGCAAAAGTAGTGCAGGAACTACTTTTGAAAATAGGTGCGGTGCCGCAAAGTTGGCGTCACACCGATTCAAACAGTGTCGTTGCCGGCAATAGGCTGCGATTTGGCATCGGTTTGACAGGTCAAATCACCCAATGTGAACAGGGGCTCAATGTACCACCAAAGAATACTTAAAAATTCTGACTTCTAAAGCATAGACCAAGTTTGAATGCTGTCCCTGACTCCCACACATGACAATATTTGGTGTCTGAGTAACATATTGGCAATTGTTTTGAAAAAAATAAAATGCTCCACTAGTAATCCACCTGTGTGAACCATTATGTTTATTTTTTTCTTTTAACTACCTCTCCTTCAAAGTTAACTGGTAAAGGGGTTCTCCTTACCCTTTGTTGATGAAGCAAGTTATTTAAACAACTGACAGTGTCACTGGAAATTATGAGTGAGATTACAGATGTAATCATATTATCTATTCATCAACAATTAGTTGTGTTTTAGAATCCTCCTAATCAAGGTATTTGGTGGAGCAGGGGGTCTATATAATTGTGTTTAATTATGCAATGTAATAATTTTTTTTATGTTTTGGGGGACCAGCACTTAAATGTATTAATCAAGTTGAAAAGTCATTCTTTAAAACAACATGCTATGTCTAATTTGGCCTACTCAAATGCAGATTTTTGTCTAGCTCAGGGTTTTTTTGTCATTTTTTAGTGCCAAGCATTAAGGGTTTTAACTACTTATTTATGTTGACAAAGGCATACACCTTTGTCTATGATTTATCCCACAATACCTTACCGGGTTCTTCACTCTCAGAAGTACTTGGTCCACCTGACCCCTTTACCTTTTCACTTAATGGAGGATGGGAAGGAATCAGTTTACATGGTAGATGAGAAATACTCCCAACCCTTCAGCTATCGGAGAATGTGTTTAATCTTGTTTAAATTTCAGTTCAGGTGAAATATTTTAATATTCTCTAATGTTGCCTGTTTGCTCAAAATGTTTCATTTGGCAATCCTATTTTTAAAAAATGTAAAAAAAATATACTGCTAGGTTAATTAGCTGCGGGACAAACCTGCTAATGATCGTTAGGAAAATTAGATTGTAAGCTCCTCTGGAGCAGGGGCTGATATCAATATTACTAAACCCTCTGTTTACTGCTATACAAATACAGGACATGATACAGGTAAAGACACAGAGTTTACATTTTATCATGTAAATATCATAATACAAAAGGCAATGATTTTATTTTTCTTTCTTTAAAAGTTTTAATTGTTCACCTTCTCTTTTGTAGTTGAGAAGTTCTTTCAAACAAGCCTTTGGCAAGAAAAAATCCAACAAACCTCCATCTTCCCACTCCGATATTGAGGAACTTACAGATTCATCTGTCCCTTCCTCCCCAAAACTGCAGCATACATCAGAGGACTTGAGTTTCTGTGTCATGCAACAGTCACAGTCCAACTCTGAGTAAGTGCCTAGCAACAACTGTCATATAATTTGCAAATGTTAAATATTTTTTATTGCATTAGGACTTGATTGAAAACCTGGAAGAAACAAATGAGTATGCATAGCCTGATGCTTGCTTTAATTTTGTACCAAACTTAAAAAAAAGACAGTTTGAATCTGGTTCCTAAGGGAAACACCTTAAATGTTCATAATGATTAACGTTATGTTGAATGTTTATCTATATAAAGATTATAGGGCTTTTACAATAGGGGAGCAGATAAGCAATAATAATACAGCAATGTTCAATAGTACATAGATCCGAAATTATAGCTGAAATTATATATGAACTTATCTGACTTTAAAAAGGTGAACATTTGGTAGGGTTTCTAGCACATGTATGTAATTGTTATTTGCACTACCGTATTGCCAAATGAGACCAAAGGGAGGGTTCCTATTATACATATGAACCCAAAGAGAATTTTGCTTAGAGAATAAGAAAAGCAGCTGACACATCACTCAACACAAATATACATAAATAACAAATCTCCTAACAAAATTACAATTATGGGTGGGCGTCATGCATTACTAATAAATGCATTCACGTCCCACTCTTCATTCAGGCCAAAATGGGTGGAAGGATCTAAGTTCATGGATCCACCGGGTCATTCCTATTATACATAAAATGTCTGCTGTGGGTACCATCCCTATTATTGAATAAAGGAAGAAGACACACTGTCACTCAATCCACTAAAAATAGAGTGGAAGGAGTGTGTAAACAGAAGAGATTTTGGTTGTACCTCATGGAGCAAAACACCACTTCTTTATCTCATATTTCCCCCTTTTTTTGTGATTTTTGTATATTAATATACACTATATTGTTAAATGTATTGGGGCACCTGCCTTTACATGCACATGAACTTTAATGGCATCCCAGTCTTAGTCCGTAGGGTTCAATATTGAGTTGGCCCATCCTTTGTAGGTATAACAGCTTTATCTCCTCTGGGAAGGCTGCCCACAAGGTTTAGGAGTGTGTGTATGGGAATGTTTGACCATTCTTCCAGAAGCGCATTTGTGATGTCAGGCCTTCTCATGCAACATCAGTGCCTGACCTCACAAATGTGCTTCTGGAAGAATGGTCAAACATTCCCATAGACACACTCCTAAACCTTGTGGACAGCCTTCCCAGAAGAGTTAAAGCTGTTATAACTGCAAAGGGTGGGCCAACTCAATACTGAACCCTATGGACTAAGACGCCATTAAAGTTTATGTGCGTGTAAAGGCAGGCATCCTAATACTTTTGACAATATAGTGTATGTGTCTAGAGCACTAAGAATTTTTGTTCATTCATGTTGGATACCTATTTCCTAGTGTGTCCCGTCCTATATTTGTAGTGTGCCTTGGATCCTGAAGAAGTGAATGCATTGCAAAATGCATTGATGATAAACTCCATATACTATAACTTATGATGACTTTTAAAAAACAGTAATAGCTGGAGACACTTTATGTTCATGGATTGTATTTGTTTTAATTTTTGTAAAAAATATGTTTTAGCTTTAATAGTGTTTTGCTCTATGAGGTACAACTAAAGTCCAATTTATTCACACCCTCCTTCCACCCTAGTTTTGGTGGATTGTGTGTCTTCTTCCTATTTGCACTACCTTACCAAGTAAGCCCTAAAAATTGTATGTTCTATACATTAAATGTGTGTTAAATGGTCTCTGTCATAAAAGAACCATGGAGGTGGCCTTTACTGAACTCTGCTTTGGGAATGCCCTTTCCCTGCGTGTCATGATGATGCTTTGTCTAAAATACCAGCAGAGCCGCTAACTTGGAACGAGAACAGAATAAGAAAATTCTAACCCCTATTTAAAGCATGCATGTTACATACTTACGTTTAAATGGTAGTGGACATCCAGTCATCTACCATTTGAAAAACTGAGGAAATAAATGACAGCCCGTATACTTTCCTCATGGAACAGTCACTTTAACACAAAACAAATTAGATGTTGCAATGTTTTTGTGTACTAGGTACATTTTCAGAAACGTGGAGAATTAAAAGAACATGTATACTCACAAGCTATGCAAACTTTGCATTCAAGAACTGGTCCCTCTTGCAGAATGGAGTAGGATTCGAAACATGTCATTCATGTCCACTTGTGTACTGCCATACATATATGTATTATATTCCATTGCATATGTATGTGTTTAAAGTCACATTTTGTTATCATTACTTTTTTTATCATTGTAAATACATTTGTCTGTCTGTTGTATGAATTCAGGTCCTCTTTAGCCTGGGTACCAAAGAAACGGCAAAATGGCCGGGTGACCTACAAGCATAGATCTCGGTAAACTGTAGTGTGATGCATGTTATTGAAATGGTGTGCCAGAACAGGAAGATTGCATGGAATTATGCACTAAAAACAGTCTCTGACACACTGACTGTAAACTTAAACAGAAAAGTAACTATATACAAACTCATTTTTTTTAGATTTTAGTATTTGTTAGGCAACTTTTTTTTTGCCAGCATATATTTATTGGTTATAATTTTATATGCTATTGGAAATTACCACATTTTTTTAAATTAGTAGGAAAGATCAGTCTGTTAGATTTAAAAAAAAAAAAAATGAATATTATTACCCATTGATATTTTCTTTGTACTGTAACCATGTTTTCTAAACTGCCACAGCAATTACTATATTTTTTTCTTTACTTATTTGGTAAATGATTATCTAGCAGTTTTCTTCTTTATTGCTTATTTAGGTAGTAGAGAACACCATGAGTGTATTTAAGCCTCATTCTCTACAATCTGTTGTGCATCAATACATATAATAGTTTATATCCCCCAATATTCCCCAGCAAGAAAAATCAAATCTGCGTTTCTTCCTGTTGGAGGAATGGTGAAGGTGCAACCCATGTGTGTTCATCTAGTAACATTTTTGAAGCTTTAAAAATTTACCTACTTGGTCTTTTTCTTGAAATGCCAGCCACAGCTCTAAAACCTGTTGAAATGATAAGGCAGAGCTAAAGTATACTAAAAAAAAGCCAAGCAGATCGGTGATCTGCCTGCTAAAAAGGAAATACCCTCTTAATTCTTTACATGACACATATTCACAAGAAATTTTATATGTGAATGTCACTTGTGTGTAACTGTGCTGCAAAATTGATTTCACTTGGAATTAATTCTTAAAAACGCACATCTGTTTACCACCACATGATATTTCCTGATATCCCCTATCACTGCACTATTAATTTACAAGACACTTACTGCTTACACACCTTGCATTTTATTTCTATCTCCTCTCCTTTTGCATTGTTAGCTCTTTTTACCAGGACTCATTTTATGTTTTTTTTTTTTTTGTGTGTTGCAGTGTTGTTGTCAAAAGCTCTATATATCTATATATATCTCCATGTGTACAGTGCTCTGGAAGAGGCTGGTGCTGAATAAACACATAATGATTCATACAAGAAAAATTTAGTCTTCATTGACTATATAAATTGGTCAATATAATTTTAAAGTAAAATTCTATTTTTTCAATTGTACTCATAAGGATAGAACTACAAATGCATTCTTATGATTCAAGGAAACCTGAGATGAGCTTCAGTGGGTGTGGCCTATCTAAAGTGGGCACGGCATATTAGGCCCCTTTCAGACGAGGTGGATCCGCTTGCACGGAGTCCGTCCCTGCCCGCCAGCTCAGCGGGAGATCTCTCCGTTGATCTCCGCTGAGCCGGCGGATGACAAGTCCCTCTCTGCTCACTGAGCGGGGAGGGGCTTTTCAAGCGCCGCTGGTCTCTATGGAGAGATCTGATGAAAACGGACAGCGTGTCCATTTTCATCAGATCTGACCCGATCCGAGCTTTTGACGGATTGGACCGGGTCGGAATGTCAGCGGACATGTCTCCGCTGACACACGTCACTCCATAGATTAGCATGGAGCGCCCATTCAGGTCCGCTGTAAAAACTGACAGGCAGACCTGAACGGTCCGTCAGTGTGAAAGGGGCCTTAGGCATGATGAACGTCCTTAAGGCCCCTTTCACACGGGGGCGGACCGTATGTCCGTATTTCATCCATCCTTTTTTGGATTAATTACGGACATACATGCATCCCTATGGGATAGCGGGTGTCAGTGGATGAACATCCGCTGACACCCGATATCGTCCGTCTTTGCTGTGGTCTAAATCTGCAGACGGAGGAAAACCCTATTTTTCCATCCGTCTGCAGAGCGGAGCGGATGAACACGGACAGTCCGCGTTCATCTGATTCCCCATAGAAGAGAGCAGAGATCTGACAGGGCGGTCCCTGCACACTGTGCAGATCTTTACTGGGCAGATCATTATGGAAGAGCATTGTGAAAGAGCCCTAACTCAAAAAGTACCTTCTATTGCTCTCAGCCTGCTCCAAATGTCCAAATTCCTTTTTTTAGCTGCTTTGATCCAACTTCCTTTTAAATGGTGATTACGTCCATTCTCCACTATACGTAGGAACCGTAATTTTCAAATGTTATTGGACTCAGTTGAAAATATCTGTCCCTTTTTAAAATAAAAGATCCTTATCCTGGCATGTTAAAGCGGTGTTCCGCCTGGGGAAAAAAAAATAAAAGTCAGCAGCAACAAATCATGTAGCTGCTGACTTTTAATATATAGACACTTACCTGTCCGGAGAGCCCACGATGTTGGCACCCCAGCCGATTTTCAGATCAGCTGACAGGTGCTGCCATCGCCATTCGTCGTAAGGGAAACCTGGGAGTGAAGCCTTTCGTCTTCACAGCTGGTTCCCTACTGCCACGCATGATGGAAGCATACTGCGTTTTCTAATTGGCCTGGCAGCGGGGGAAGCAGGAGGGGGGCTGAACTTCTGAGGGACACCACTATGGCACCATCTTCTGGAAGTGGGGAAGGGTACCTGTCAAAAACAGGTACCCGTTCTCCCCTCCCCCTGAAAGGTGCCAAATGTGGCACCAGAGGGGGGGAGGAAGCAGATCAGTGGAAGTTCCACTTTTGGTAAAAGCCTAACTTTGTGAATTAAGTCTAAGGGTCCTTTCACACGAGGCGAATCAGTGCTGATCCGCCCCGTGGATATCCGGAGCGATCCGGAGCGATCTCCGCTGAGCAGGAAGATGACAGGTCCGTCTCTGCACACAGCGCAGGGACGGACCTGTCACAGCGCCGCTCTCCCCTATGGGAGATCGGGTGACGATGGACCGTAGAGTCCGTCGTCATCCGATCCGCTCTGCAGATGGATGAAAAAATAGGGTTTTCCTCCGTCTGCAGAAACGGAGCATAGCGGACACGGACGAGAGCGGGTGTCAGCCCATAGGGATACATGTATGTCCGTTTTTCATCCGAAAACGGATGGATGAAAAACGGACATACGGTCCGTCCGTGTGAAAGAGCCCTTATGCTTTTTTGTTAAGTTAAGTTGTCAAACAGTAATGACATTAGAGCCACTGCAAATGCACCAGATCCACAGAGCAGCACTTGGCTGCCTTGCAGTAACTCTGGGCAGAGCAAGTGTGGTGGTGGAAAGTGTGGGAGTCCAATTTTCGATGCAGAATGCTCAAACCAGACACTGCATAGTGATTAAGGAACTTGATAGTGGTTTAAAAAAACAAACCAGTGACAATCCTGCAGTCCTTGCCAATGTTTTTTATATAGATAGGGAGGCTGGTATCCGTATTAAAGCCCTGGGGCTTGCACATTTGAAAGTATGGCAGCCATACATGAGTCGCTTTTTTCCTTCAACCAGCAGGTTGAACAAAAAACTGACCCAATTCCCCCATCAGCACATTCGAGGTGGATGAGGAAATCCTTCCACTGAGCCATTGTATTCTGACAGTGACGAGATTTCCCCATTGTCAGAATGCACTGATCAGTGCTACCGGCTGCATTAAGTGGCAAAAATCTTACAGGTTGATTGCACAGAAAGAGATTGGTAGTTCGACCAATACATGGATCGAAATTTGACTGGTCCCTACTGAACCACCCGAATTTTGATCCATGTATGGCTGGTTTTAGTCAACAATGATAAGTATTATATTCCATTTCACACAGATTATCTTATAAGAGGTATTTACAAACATATGCAATTGATTTTTAGGCTACTTTGCAATCTGTTGTTAGACAATGCATTTCATTTTGAAGCCAACCAGAGCAATTGAAATTGCTAAAAATTCATTGTATGTTTCTAGCAACCAGTACTCATTTATAGACTAGATTTCCTTGAATCTTTACCCACCCTCTCCTTTCCCTCCCTCTCCCTTGCCACCCTCTCCAGAGGTCTGTGCATGACTTGAGTTTGCAATACATATACATAGATCCCTCGTTATATATTTACGTTTACAGTGTAATGTACTTTGTCTTTAAAGAGATACATGTAGCAGCTAAAGGGATTCTGGGGTGCATTTGCCTCATTGTAATACTAAGACAGATTACACAATTGTAATTGGACTTTGTAGGACTTAGTAGAGATTTCTACTTAGCAATGTTGTAGAATGTTGTAGATTAAAAAATTCAATTATGGCCTACTACAGTATCTACAGAAAAGGAAAAGGAATATCTTTGTTTTCAGAAAAAGTGTTATTAGAAGTACATATTTCACAGCCAAAATGATTCAATAAAAAATAAAGATGAGTAATAAGCAATGATGTCCTGTTGCCAATAACAACCAATCAAATGTCAAGTAGCTTTCAGCCACCTACTGTTGGCAGCCTACTGTTGTCAGACTCATTTACACAGATTGATAAGTGGTTGATTTAGGTGATGGTACTCAATTGCTCTTTGCAGCATTTGTAAAAACATTTTTTGTTGATAAAGTCACATTTGCGTTCACAGAAACTTCAGATTTAGTAAGTGGTGTGTTTTATCAAATGAGTCTTATTGAGTTAATTTGTTAATTCTGAAACTGCTCATGGGTTTAAAATCATATTGTATATAAAAAGCTCATGTATTCCAGACATATCAGGAATTATCATAAATGACTAAATATGCAAGTCAAAGTCAGTTGCAAAGTAATTGTATGCTGGTGAGTCTCTTTGCTGTCTGTACTTTGGTGAGGCCAGTGATCCTATCTGACCCTCGCTGAGCAGTGGACCTTGTGACTGACAAATTGTCAGGAAATGCGTAGTGAATTTTCACCCTTTAAGAGGCAGGTCATGCATTTACTGACAATGAAAACGGGCCGGCCTCTATTCAAATATTGTAATTCTTGTGTATATATACTAAATATACACACACATATATTTATTTATTTTATTTATTACAGGATTTATATAGCGCCAACAGTTTACGCAGCGCTTTACAATATAAAAAGGGAGACAATACAGTTATAATACAATAAAATACAAGAGGATTAAGGGGGCCCTGCTCAGAAGAGCTTACAATCTAATAGGGTGGGGGAGGTGATACAAAAGGTTGCAACTGTGGGGAATGAGCTGATGGAAGTGGTAAAAGATTAGCTGGAGACATGATAGGCTTCCCTGAAGAGATGAGTTTTCAGGGATCGCTTGAAGGTAGCTAGAGTAGGGGATAGCCGGACAGGTTGAGGCAGCGAGTTCCAGAGAATGGGAGAGGCTCTGGAGAAATCCTGGAGACGAGCATGGGAGGAGGAAACAAGAGAGCTTGACAGGAGGAGATCTTGAGAAGAGCGGAGAGGACGGTTTGGGATATGTTTGGAGACAAGATTGGTGATGTAGCTCGGGGCAGAGCTGTGGATGGCTTTGTAAGTTGTGGTTAGTATTTTGAATTTAATTCGCTGGGGGATTGGGAGCCAGTGTAGGGATTGGAGGAGAGGGATGGCAGACACTGAACTGTTGGTAAGGTGGATAAGTCTGGCAGCAGCATTCATGATAGACTGAAGAGGGTAGAGCCTATGGAGAGCCTATATACATATATACAGTGCCTTGAAATGTTTCACATTTTGTCATGTTGCAAACAAAAACTTGAATGTATTTTATTGGGATTTTATGTAATAGACCAACACAAAGTGGCAGATAATTGTGAAGCGGAAGAAAAATGACAAATTGTTTTGAATTTTTTTTTACAAATAAATATGTGAAAAAGTATGGCGTGCATTTGTATTCAGCCCCCCTGAGTCAATACTTTGTAGGACCACATTTCGCTGCAATTACAGCTGCAAGTCTTTTTGGGGATGTCTCTACCAGCTTTGCTTCTAGAGAGTGACATTTTTGCCCATTCTTCTTTGCAAAATAGCTCAAACCAGATTGGATGGAGAGCGTCTGTGAACAGCAATTTTCAAGCCTTGCTACAGATTCTCAATTGGATTTAGATTTGGACTTTGACTTCGGCCATTCTAACACATAACTATGCTTTGATCTAAACCATTTCATTGTAGCTCTGGCTGTATGTTTAGGGTGGTTGTCCTGCTGGAAGGCGAACCTCTGCCCCAGTCAAGTCTTTTGCAGACTCTAACAGGTTTTCTTCTAAGATTACCCTGAATTTGGCTCCATCCATCTTCCCATCAACTCTGACCAGCTTTCCTGTCCCTGTTGAAGAAAAGCATCCCTACAGCATGGTGCTGCCACCACCATGTTTCATGGTGGGGATGGTCTGTTCAGGGTGATGTGCAATGTTAACAAAAACTCGCCATCGCCCCCATCTACAGCTGGCTATTGCAGTAAGAGGCATTGGAGGGCTGAAACAGATAACAACAAGGCCTGGAGAATGCCCAGGAAAAAAACAAGCCTACTTACCACCAGCTTGCAGGCAACCAAATGAACCTGCATGACAGTATGCGTTAAAAACAGGGGTTTAGTCCGCACGCATTTGCAAACAAATGCGTAAGCCACAGAGCCTCGTCAAGGCACCCTGGTATCTGTGGTCCTAACACTAAACTATGAGTGTCCTCACAATGGAGGCACATGCATTCTAATGGGTAGATGAGGGCAGGTGGACTGAAGGGGAGCCCGCCACTTCTTAAAGGTACAGGAACACACCAAACACCCAGCAGATTGCACAATGGCTGCAAAGGTGTTGGTGCGTTGCTGGACCTATACAAACACAAATGTGATAACAAAAACTCACCACCGCCCCATCTACAACTGGCTATCGCAATAAGAGGCATTGGAAGGCTGAAACAGATAACAACAAGGCCTGGTGAATGCCAATGTGTGCAGTGTTAGTTTTCTGCATCAGTGCAGTGATGTGCAGTGGTAGTTTTCTGCCACACATAGCATTTTGCTTTTAGGTCAAAAAGTAAAATTTTTCTCCCTCCTGACCAGAGCACCTTCTTCTACATTTGGCTTCGCGGAAACTGCAAATAGGACTTCTTACGGCTTTCTTTCAACAATGGCTTTCTTCTCGCCACTCTTGCATAGAGACCAGATTTGTGGAGTGCACAACTAATAGTTGTCCTGTGAACAGATTCTCCCACCTGAACTGTGGATCTCTGCAGCTCCTCCAGAGTTACCATGGGCCTCTTGGCCGCTTCTCTGATTAATGTTCTCCTTGCACGGCCTGTAAGTTTAGGTGGACAGCCTTGTCCACATGTCTTGGTAGGTTTGCAGTTGTGCCATACTCTTTCCATTTTCTGATAATGGATTGAATAGTGCTCTGTGAGATGTTCAAAGCTTGGGATATTGTTTTTATAACCTAACCCTGCTCTAAACTTCTCCACAACTTTATCCATGACCGGTCTGGTGTGCTCCTTGGCCTTCATGATTCTGTTTGTTTACTAAGGTTCTCTAACAAACCTCTGAGGGCTTCACAGAACAACTGTATTTATACTGAGATTACATTACACACAGGTGGACTTTTTTTACTAATTAGGTGACTTCTGAAGGCAATTGGTTCCACTAGATTTTAGTTAGGGGTATCAGAGTAAAGGGGGCTGAATACAAATGCACGCCACAGTTTTCACGTATTTATTTGTACAAAATTTTGAAAACCATTTATCATTTTCCTTCTACTTCCCAATTATGTCCCACTTTGTGTTGGTCTATCACATAACATACCAATAAAATACATTTAAGTTTTTGGTTGTAACATGACAAAATGTGGAAAATTTCAAGGGGTAGGAATACTTTTTTAAGGCACTGTATGAAGAGAGAGAGAGAGAGAGAGAGAAAGAGACAGTTTAAAACATACATTCCATTACACTGTATATAATACTGTACATTATACTGCTTGAGTTTATACTAGGGCACACTTGAAATTGCAGTTCTTAAAGTCCTTAAAAAATTGAATGAGCTTTGTAATACAGTGACTAATACAATGGGTATCAAAATTGTTCATTGAAACATGGGGGGTGAGGTGTTGGGGTGAGCAAAGCTGCCACCATGCCTAGAGACATATTTGGCCTTAATATGGCTCTGATCTGCCCTACAAGACTGTGATCTTGCTTCATATGTAACAGATTGGCTTTAATAGTGTTCTTTCAGTGCTCACTACATTTTCCAGGTTTCTTAGAAGGACCTCAGGGAAGAAGAGTTAGAAGGCTGGAAAATTCTCAATTAATTTCTTTGCAAAATCAGTTGTTGACTTATCCTATTTCAGGCAAGAAGATGGAATAAATACTTTCCACAAGCTCTTTTATACTGGGGCATTTAAATATTTAATATTTTTTGTTAAAAAAAAAAAAAAAGCCTTTGCTCGTTTGCAAAATGAAATACTGTTCTCTATAAATTGCTCATAAAACTTGATTCTTTTCCTTCAAAAGGATCTGTGAATGCACTGAAGCAGAAGCTGAAATAATCCTGCAGCTAAAGGGTGAACTACGAGAAAAAGAGTTGAAGCTGACAGACATCCGCCTGGAGGCTCTTAGCTCTGCACATCACCTTGACCAAATCAGAGAAGCAATGAACCGCATGCAGGTCAATGATCCTCCACGTTTTAAATGTTATGTGTTATAGATGGTTGTACATTTATTCCCTGTTTTCTCATTCTCAACATTCATAATACGCTGGTAATATTTAAAGAGAACTAACCTGTGGAATAATCTATTGACAGTATACATTGTGTTTGCATGTGCTGATTGTTTATGTATTTCTCTTCTATGGGAGGGGACTGTAAAGTCCTGGTATGCTTTAGGCCTCTTGCACATGGGTGAAAAAAACATCATGTTTCTTACTGATCTGAACACACGTGCATTGTTGTCTATGGAACATGCACACAGCTGCTTAGAGATCAGTGATACAGTAATGAGTTCAGAGTTGTTAAAATAAGAATATACATTTTTACGATTCAGTGAAAAAATTTACGCACGTTTGTGTATACTGTATGGGCGTATATTGCAACACTGGCCACTAGAAGAGGATAAAGAGGAATTTTGCATATTTTTATGTATACACACATTTATACGCCAATGCGTATGTATATACAAGGTCTTTATGGAGCATTTTATTCATCTAGTAATATCGTACATATAAACATCAGAAAATTATTATGTCCCTGTGCAAGAGGCCGTACAGAACTGTGGCTGACCTCTGAGATCTGGCTGCTTTCTATATGTTCACTGTTTGCAAAGTCATAATAGAATCTGTTGTAGAAAACAAAGGGGATGTTTCAGCCAGATTTGGTGAAATAGTCAACATGTCTTCCTGGTAGCTGTACTTTTATATCTTATCAAGTCAAGATTTTTTATAAAATGAAGCTGGCCATAGATGGATCAGTCCTTGCTGACCCAGCTGAATTTTGATCCTTCAATGGCCTTTCTGCTCGACATCATTTGATCTAATAATCGATCTAATGTTACAGCTTCTATCAAACAGGATTGTTGTAACATTTTCATTCAAATAGCGCCTGCAGCCAATCGGCTGCAGTACTGATCAGTGTATTCTGACAGCGGAGGAGTCCTTGCTGTCAGAATACAATAGCACATTGGGGAGGGATTCTCCTTCCACCTCGTTTGTGTGGATAGAGCAATCTGTTTGTTTCTTGATCAGCTCGTTGGCTGATAAAAAATAATAAAAATCTATCTATGCATGACCAGCCATAGAGGTGCTGTTAATTGCACACAAACAAGTTTACCAATGTGAAGAATGAGATGATGTTCATCCTTTCGTTTCTTAAACAGTCCAAAGGTCAATCCAGGGACCCAGTCACCTGAAGTGATAACAGGAATATTCTTCAATTAAAGTGTACATGAGTTCTGTCACCTACAGAATGATCTGCCTTTGAGTGGCCTGTTTCATCCCACATCACATTGCTTGTATGAGATGACTATTCAGTAATTGAAACCTGTACTTTTTACCTGCTATTTTAGGTGGTGTGGGAAGAGCAAGCTTTCTAAGCCAATCTAGGCTCCCATTTGCATAATAAAAAAAAATGAATGGCTTTGGAAAACTTTTTTGTGTTGTAGAAAATAACTTTTAAATGTGTATTTGATAGAAGAATTAGCTTTTATTTCACCACAGTAAGCGAGTCGGTAAAAAGTCTGATGCAGTAGCTGTGGTTAGTGCACTAAAAATCATACAAGAGCTATCTTGTTTCCATTTAACAAAGAAGACCTTTTATTAAACGAAATACCCGTGTCTGTAAGCTGTCATTGTCTGCCTTACATACTGAATTTTAAGTCTTAGGCAGTCGCATGGCTTGCAGTGATGGTGAACTTGGCATGAAACTTGTGAGTCAGGCATTAGCAGCCTGTATCAGAGCTATTTAACTTGTGTACAGACTCTCCAGAACAGGGGTAGGCAACCTTTTGAGCACAGTGTGACAAAAAATGTTTTCAAAGAAATAGAGTGTGCCGATTTTAAAACAAAAAAAGTCTTCACACTCTCAATCATGAAAATGATTTATTATAAAGTAAATGCTGTAAACTACTTTAGTAGTGAGAAACATCCTGCACTCTCACGCCTCAAATCAGCTCCAATTCCAGCAACTCCACACCTCAGATGAGCCCCAATTCATACACCTTCACACCTCAGATAACTGCCTCCCCCCTGTAAATCTGTTTCCCCACTGTACCCCCTGCTCATCTGCCTCACCACTAACCCACTGTACATCTGCCCCACCACTGTACTACCCTGCACATCTGCCCCACCACTGTACTACCCTGCACATATACCCCACCACTGTACTACCCTGCACATCTGCCCCACCACTGTAACCCCCTATACATATGCCCCACCACTGTACCTCCATGCACATCTGCTCCACGACTGAACCATCTTCTCATATGTCCTAACACTGTACTTTTCATTCTTCTCTGCCCCACCACTGTAACCCCTTATCTCATCTGCCCCACGACTATACCTCCTGCACATCTGTCCCACCTCTGTTCCCTCTGCTCTTCTGCCCCACCACTGTAACCCCTTGCTCATGTGTTCCACCGATGTACCTCCTTTCTCCTCTTCTGCACCCCTCTGCACATCTGCCCCACCTCTGTACCCCATGCTCATCTGTCCCACCAATGTACCTACTTTCTCCTCTGCCCCAACACTAAACCCCCTGCTCATCTTTCCCACCACTGCAACCCCCTTCTCATCTGGGCCAACACTGATGCCTCCACCTATCTGTCCCACCAGTGTAACCCCTGCTCATCTTTACCATCACTGTGCCCCCATGCTTTTCTGTCCCACCGCTGAACCCCCTTCTCAATTCTCCCACCACTGTACATCCTGCACATCTGCCCCACCACTGTACCCCATTGCTCTTCTGTCCCACCACTGCAACCCCCCTGCTTATCTGCCCTATCAATGTACCCCTTTCTTATCTGCCCCACCACTGTACCTCCATGCACATCTGCTCCACCGCCATATCCCCATGCTCTTCTGTCTGACTACTGACTCACTTTCTCATCTGTCCTAAAACTGAACCCATCTGCTCATCTGTCTCACCTCTGTACCTCCATAATCTTCTGCCCCACCTCTGTTTCCCCTGCTCTCCTGCACCACCACTGTTCCCCCTGCTCTCCTGCCCCACCACTGTAACCCCCTGCTCATCTGCCCCACCAATACACCTCCATTCACATCTGCCCCACTGCTCTACCCTCTTGCTTTTCTGCCCCAACACCCCAACACTGCCCCCCCAGCATAACTGCACCCAATCTCTTCCCCATGACAAAAGCTGACGATCGCAGCTACAGCAAAGTTAGAGAACCAAACAATGTTTCCCTCCTCAGTGCAGGTGCGGTGTGGGGAATTCTGAAATAGGAATGAATTAGTGTCTCACTGACACTTCCCTGCGCTGCACTGCTGATGGGGAGGGAGTCAAGTGTGTCGCTTGCAGGGGTTGCCTACCCCTGTTCCAGAAAGTCTAAAAGGCAGCATGGACATGTTCATTACTAAAAATTATATATAAGCAGCCATTTTAAGAGGTTGGATTTCATTGTTACTTGAAGTTTTTTTTTTTTTTTTGTCGGGCATTCAACCATGGGCTTTTATGTTTTTAACAATACTATGTGTTTGAATTTTAGAATGAAATTGAAATACTGAAAGCTGAGAATGATAGGCTAAAATCTGAAACTACCCCGGGAAAAACAAATCGGCCTTCCTCTGAATCATCAAGTTGCACATCATCCTCTTCACGTCAATCACTGGGCCTTTCTTTAAATAATCTGAATATAACAGAAACCATAGCTACAGGTATTCAAGGCTGTATTTTTATTTTAGTTAAGTTTTGATTTAGAATTGTAGTATTCTTCAGACAGACATGAATTTATGTAGTGTATACTATCTTTAAATAGGGGGAATTTTCAGTTTATTTCTGGTAAATCAGACCTCATTCAGGATTTGGTGATAGAATTATTGTTTATTTTGTGCTGTTCAAATTTGGCCAGTTCTATGAAATACCAATGTTTAAATGGGGACAGCTCAACAACACAGCAGAACAAAAAAATCTCTTGTTAGTTTTAGTATATCTGGATGGTGCTATCAAATACCTCCAAACAGTCTTGAGCTTGGGCCTGAAATAGGCATTGCAAGTCCTGACATGATATAACCATTAACTATGAAAATGTCATGGCGATGGACTACACATAACTTGGCCTGACTTATATTTCTGAAGGCTGGGAGGTATACAGTTTGTTAAACAGGATTTTATGAACTTCAGATTAGGCATTTACACTAACCAGCCATAACAGTATGACCACTGGCAGGTAAAGTAGTTACCATTCATTATCTCATTACAATGGCACCTGGAAGTGGGTGGGATATATTAGGCAGCAAAAGAATATGTTGTCTCTGAAGTTGATGTGTTGAAAGTAGAAATAAAATGGCAACCTTAAGGATTTGAGCGACGTTGACAAGGGTCAAATTGTAATGGCTAGACAACTGGGTCAGAGCAACTCCAAAACTCAGCTCTTATAGGATTGTTCCCAATCTGCAGTGGTCATCACCGACCAAAAGTGGTCCAAAGAAGGAAAAACTGGCGAACCGGTGACAGGGTCATGGGCGGCCAAGGCTTATTAATGCATGAAGAGAGCAAAGGCAGGCCCATGTAGTCTGATCCAATTCAAGAGCTACAGTAGCCCAAATTGCTGAAAACATTAATGCTGATTCCCATAGAAAGGTGTCAGAACACACAGTGCATCGCAGTTTGTTGTGTATGGGGCTGTGTAGCTGCGGACCAGTGAGGGTGCCCATGCTGACCTTTGTCCACAGCCAAAAGCTCCTACAATTTGCATGTGAGTATCAGAACTGGACCATGGAGCAATGGAAGAAGGTGGCCTGGTTTGATGAATTCAAGAATTGTTTGAGAAACACAGCAACATGTTCAAGGTGTTGACCCCCAAATTCTCCAGATCTCAATGCAATCTTGCCTATCTTGCAACTTACATGACTTAAAGGATCTGCTACTGGGGACTAGTGGAGTTCATGCCTTGATGGGGTATGGTGGGTGGTCATAATGTTATGGCTGATCAGTGTACTTTAGCTACTAAAGCCAAATTTGTGTATGTGTAAGTGTTTATATGTATCGCTGTACACAATCTAGTTACCTTTAGGAATTAACACATGACCCCATTTGAAACACACTTTAGGTAAATATTCATCCATACCTGAGAGAGATACTGTAATATATTTTTGTCCAAGGAAGTTATAATCCGTTATTAAAATGATTTTCAGATAGTAACTTTTATAAAGCCTTCACATTTTGAATTACTTTTTTGTTTTTGAATGAATATTTAATGTATAGAAGTTTGAAGATTCTCCTTCAAGTGCCCATCTTTATATAAGACACATTACATTCACACCGTTGTTTGCCAAGTGACTGCTGAGTTAAAACCAATAGCAGAATAGGAACTAGAGGATTATAATAATTCACATCAGACTGCCAGATGTACACTGAGAAAGAGGAACAGTAAAATAAAATCAGTGTGTTAGTAAGAAGCGTGGTAGAAAGTTGCAAATGTTGCCATTATTGTTTTATTAAAATGGCCATGCAATAATACAGTAGGTACCCATATTATTTAATGCAGTAGATGTCAAATGAATATATATATATATGACTAACCTTACACTTACAACATCTGTTTCTACAGATATTTTACTGGATGATGTTAGAGATGGAACTTGCCACAAGGATGGGTGCAGTGTTAAAATCATGGTCTGTGTTAATAAGGGATATGGGAGGACCAAGGTACACTTTTTTTTAATATCTACTCTACTACAGTTGATGCTCTTGTGTTGATTCTAATTTGCAGTGCAGAGGTCACACTGTGGTCTCAGTCAGTGGCCACACTGGCGGGGAGCAAACAAACTGAAAAATAAAAAAAAAATACTGAAAAAATCGGAGCGCCTGTGCCTTCAGCCAATCAGGTGACGGGTATTAGATCTGCGCCTCCTGATTGGCTGAGAAGCGGTTCAGTGTCAGCAAAGCAAATATTCATTTGCTTTGCTAACACACCTGGGTGGACTGCGAGCGCAATGCTTTGTGCTCCAAGTCCACCTTTTTTGAAGCCTATTAGAACCTATGGCTCTAATTAGGTGCTTCAAAAAAAAAACACCCCCACGGCTGTAATTCAAAAAGGGGCCGGACGCCTGAATAGGGGGTGGCTACACCACCCATGGATAGGTTCATGCTCTGTATGAATCTATCCATTTTACACAGAGGGGGGTGGTGTGACAGAGAGGGCGGTGCCCGTGCGCCCTTAGTGTACTGGTCTCAGTACACTTTTATGGAAATATAATCATTTATGAACTAGTGTTAAGCAAACCTGTCACAAACCCAGACAATTCAAACTGAGATTGAGCTGTAGGGGCTGTTATGTCAACAAACTGGAGTGTTGCCTAAAATTGAACATTTTGGTAATTTTTCTTTTTTTGTTTTTTTAAAGTTTTCTTTAATAAATGAAAACACAGACAAAATATGTTTTTCTTTGTTTTGAAACTTTATGACCGAATTTGGCACAACCATATATATTTAACACTATGATTATATGTTATATCTTATGCATTTTCCTAGAATGCCAAGTCACCAGTATTTAATAGGATCCAATGGCATAGTTCACACAAGTGCTTGCAGTTCCAGTGAGTTCCAGTTCCAGAAAAAAAAAAAAAATTAAAGTAGAACATGCTGCATTTATCCTGCACTGGACTGTGCTGGAACACTGTAAAACGCATCAAAAATGCACTTTAACGCACCATAACGTACCAAAAATGCCCTGGAGCACACATGTCCTTATGTAAGGTTAAAAAAAAAGAGGAGGAAAAAATGCACTGGGCTGTATCCAAAACGCACCAAAAATGCACTGGAACGCATCAAAAATGCATCAAAAACGCGTCCGGACTGTGTTTCTATGGAGTGGAAATTTTAACACAATCAGTAAATCAAGAGAAAAATGGCAGCTAATATTATATGACTTTTCTTTAGTAAAAGCTGAGCTTGGCTGAGCATAGGGATGGACAGCATCAATAATAACTAGGTAGGGTTGAAAAGCTTTCACATACAAAGTATATTTAACTTCGAATACCTGTGTATTTTATACTATTGAGCATTTTACAATGGTATTTAACACTGAAGCTTATCTCTGTTGCATGTGTTCATAATTTGCTCACACTTGGGCTCCTTTAGGACACCTTTATGCAAACTTGGAGGACACAGCCACTCACTTTTCTTCTTTGTAGGGGCTTTCCCTGCCCAATTTTGTTACCAGTAAGTTCAACAAAACAAAATGCATGTGGGTTTTCACCATTTCTTTCTCTTGCAAAGAAACACTCGCTCAGCCTCCTGGTTTGCACATGCAGAACTGCTGCTCAAGCCTCATCCTTCAGACCCCTTTGTGTCCTCCAGGCAATCTTATAACAAACTCTAGTCACACAACTTGCAACCCCTTAGACCTCTTTCACACTGGGGCGCTTTGCAGGAGTTACAGCGCTAAAAATAGCGCCTGCAAAGCGTCCTGAAACAGCCGCTGCAGTTTCTCCAACGTGAAAGCCTTTCACACTGGAGCGGTGCGCTTGCAGGACGTTAAAAAAACGTTTTACTGCCGGCCCCGGCACCGCCCCAGTGTGAAAGGGGCCTTACTGCTCTGGCTCCCACATTTCTTCTAAGGGGAGCCCTCCTAACTCGTGGGCAGAGGGCTCCTCTGTCTATTCGGGTTAAACTCAAAACCATAGTCAAGTTTTTACTAAAGGCTCACATATCTGCCCAATTAGTGTGCTGGTGGGTTCCAAAACTAGGACCCAGGAATGGAGATGTCATCCCACACAAGTCTTTACAAAATCTCCAGGCTCCAGTTCCCAAACTGAGTTTTACCAACTGATGAGGAAACTGAAAAGTCAGCTACCTCTGAATGAAACAAACACCCTTGTGCCCCCAATCTGTCTGGATAAAAATCCTGTGTGATAAAGAATCCATTTTTACACTGTGACAGGGCATAGCATTGTCACACCTTGTACAAACAACACTATAGCAAAATTGGAGATTATTTCTATGGTAACAACTGGGAGCCGTAAATCCACTTTTGCTGTAGAGTTCATAAAACAGCTTGAATACATCTAAAATTCACTGAATAATAAAAATATAAGAAGAATTTTTTTTTAGAGCTGTATCTGACCTGCCAATGATCAGAAATATAATAGGCTAAAACGTATAGCACTGCTACATTGAAAACTATAACGGAGACCGAGGAGACCGAGGAGACAATCTCTAACCCCTCCTGACCCTTCTTCTCCAGCCCCGTCCCCTTCCCTTCCCACACCTCCCCTCGCATATTACCCTTACCCTCCACCCCTCTACCCCCCACCATCCACCAAAACCCAGTATTGGAATCTGTTGCGACTCGGGTGCCCTAATTAGACCACCCGACCAGCAACCTCATACGCCTTCAGACCGAATTTTCATACAGACACCCGCACCATTATTCGCAATCTCAGATTCTCTCTCGAATAGTCTCTCCACAAGATAGGACAATGTGCTTTGGTACTTGAAAATACTCATTCTAAGGTTTATTCAATATGACTCATATTACCATACCTAACACTTAATCCCCATCTAGATCCTATACTAAATGCTTATGAAAACCTAGATGATACCAGGAAGTTGAATATGTACTGTATGTCTTCTCACAACAACCATTGTTCATTGTTCATTTGTTCACTTGTTATCTGATTTCTAAACGAATGTATGATGATTCTGTAACCTTGATTTTTTCTTCAATAAAAATTCATTTTGGAAAAAAAAAAAAAAAGAAAACTATAAAAGATGGAATTGCACTTAGTTTAAAATTTTACTTGTTTTTGTTAAACATTGTATAACATATGTATTCTCTACACCAGGGGTAGGCAACCTTTCAGAGGTTGAGATCTACCTGGACAACGTGGAGAAAACCAAAGATCCCCGGATCGCCCCTTAGTTTTCCTTCCCCCCTTCCACGGCAGGGACCTCTGTCCCCCATACAGTAGTGTTTTCTGCCTCCCCATAGCAGTGCCGTGCCCCCTTCACATCACAATCCCCCCCCACTATATTTTCCTCTGCCCCCCTCCACCCTGCAGTAGTGTCCTCTGCCTCTCCTACTATTGCACAGTGTCCTCTGCCCTCTTCACATCCCCCCCACTGTAGTGTCCTCTGCCCCCTCAAAGCACTGTCCTTTGTCCCCTTCACACCCTTCCCACACTGTAGTATCCTCTGCACCCCCACCAATCCAGTGTCCCCTGTCCCCTTCACCCCCACTTTTGTATCCTCTGCCCCCCAAAACAATGTCCTCTGTCCCCTTCACACTCCCCCCCACTGTAATATTCTCTGTGCCCCCCAATGCATTGCCATCTGTCTCCTTCACCCCCCCTACTGCAGTGTTTCTCTGTCTCCACCCCCAACTGCAGTGTCCTCTGCGCCTCCCACTGTAGCATTCTCTGCCCCCATATGCAATGTCCCCTGCCCCCCCCCACCACTGTAGTGCCCTCTGCCCCCAAAGCAATGTCCTCTGACCCCTTCACACCCTCCTCCCACTGTGGTGTCCTCTGTCCCCTTCACCCCCCCCACCCCACTGTAGTGTCCTCTGTGCCCCCCAATGCAGTGTCCTCTGTCCCCTTCACCCCAAATGTAGTGTCCTCTGTGCCCCCCATGCAGTGTCCTCTGTTCCCTTCACCCCCCCCAATGTAATGTCCCCTGCCCCCACGCACTGTTGTGTCCTCTGCCCCCCCCATGCAATGCCCCCTGTCCCCTACAATGCAATGCCCCCTGTCCCCTACACACCCCCACTATAGTGTCCTCTGTGCCCCCCATGCAATTTCCTCTGTCCCCTTTACCCCCCACCGTAATGTTCTCTGCCCTCCCAGTGCAATGACCTCTGTCCTCTTCACACATCCCCATGTAGTGTCCTCTGTCCCCTTCACACCAGTGTGTAGGTAGCACGTCACTCTCCTACCTTATACCAGTGTATAGCAGAGCAGAGAACAGGAGAAGTCACAGTACTGGATAGAGGGCAGGGGGCAGGATCTGACAAAATTAACTTTTTACATTAACCAGCTGGTGATTGGTTGCTAGGACTGCGCGGCAAAAAATCACCTGCTGGTTAATGTAAAACGTTAATTCCAGCAGCTCCTGCCTCTGCCCTCTATCCAGTACTGTGACTTTTTCCAAACTCTGCATTTCAGAGTCATGGAAATACTTATTTATTGGGAAGTAACCGGTAATTAATCTGTAATAAAATTAGCTAAATCATTGAGCTGTAGGGGCTGTTATGTCAACAAACTGGAGTTTTGCCTAAAATTTAATATTTTGGTAATTTTTCTTTTTTTAAATTTTTTTTTAAATACCGTAAATGAAAACACAGACAAAATATATTTTTCTTTGTTTTGAAACGTTATGACCGAATTTGGCACAACCACATATATTTAACACTATGATTATATGTTATATCTTATGCATTTTCCTAGGATGCCAAAAGTCACCAGTATTTAATAGGATCCATTGGAGTCAGTGGAAAGACCAAATGGGATGTTTTAGATGCAGTTATTAGAAGGCTATTTAAGGTAACTTTGACCACTATTTGTGCATTAAGATGAATCTTTTCATTTCTGATAGTACTGTTTTCATCTTTTGCTCCATCAGCTGTTTCAAAACGTATTCTTTCCTGAAAACATTCTGACTTAACAGTAATTGATCAGCAAATTTCAACTCCCCACTGGTAAGTGTAAAGTGTTTCTAAAGACTTAAGGCTTTTCACCTTAATGCATCCTATGCATTAAGGTGAAAAACCTTTTGTGCTGCAGCTCCCCCCCAGACCCCCCTTTTTCTTACCTGAGCCCGATCCAATCTAGTGACGTGCACGAGAGCAGCAGCTTCCGATGCTGTCTACCTCATTGGACAATCAAAAGCCCCCATGGAAAGCAGATTTCTGTGAGGGCACCTGCCAAAGAGGAGGGGCCTGGAGCATCGGCGGGGGACCCCAGAAGAAGAGGATCGGGCTGCTCTGTGCAAAACCATTGCACAGAGCAGGTATGTTTAGACATGTTTGTTATATAATTTAAAAAAAAACAGACTTTAGTAACACTTTAAATTGATAGATTGTATCGCTATCAGGAGCCAGGCTCCCCTAACCCTCTTGAATCGTATTGAACTGTACTGTCTCCCTTTAAAATGTAAAGTGCTGCTCAAACTGTTTCCCCCATATAAACCCTGTATAATAATGATAAAGATGGTTTGATATATTTTTATTCATGCATTAGACCCATTTCACACTAGGGCGCTTTTCAGGCATTTTAGTGCTAAAAATAGTGCCTGTAAAATGACTGAAAAGCGCCTCTAATGCCTCCCCAGTGCGAAAGCCTGAGTGCTTTCACACTGGGGCGGTGTGCTTGCAGTATGGGAAAAAAGGTCCTGCAAGCAGTATCTTTGGGGTGGTGCGCGAGCGGTGTATACACCGCTCCCAAAACGTCCTGCCCATTGAAATGAATGCGCACCACTGCCAAAGTTCCTGCAAAGTGCTTCGACAGCGGCGCAACATGGGCGCTTTTAACCCTTTCCTCAGCCACGTGGGTTAAAAGTGCCCTGCTTGCATCCAAAAAGCGCTGCTATAACAGTGGTAAAGCGCCGCTAAAACTGGCGGTGCTTTACCGATAGCACAGCCACTGCCCCAGTGTGAAAGGGGTGTAAAAACACAAAAAAAGAAAGAAAACATGCAGTTTTTAAATGAATAATATGTACTTGTGGGGAACTTAAAGTGGAGTGCTAGGCATTTTTTAGTTTATTAAAAGTCAGCAGCTACAAAAATTGTAGCTGCTGACTTTTAATAAACAGACATTCACCTGTCCCACGTTCCAGCGATGCAGCTGCACGGTGCCTCACTCCTCTCCCCCTCCTCTCCGCGGCACTGCCGCTGAAACTGTGGGCACCCGGCCATGACAGCTGGGAAAGTGGACAGGCAATCTTCTGGGACCTGTGACATGTCCCAGAAGATTGCAGAGAGGGAGGGGCCGCCGAGGGGGAAAGGAGGAGTCGCCTAGGCAGCCCAAAGTCGGAAGTGGGACAGGAAGTCCCACTAAAAACTAGGCACCCACCCCCCCCACAAATAAAATTACATGTAAGGGGCGAGGAGTGCTTAAAGCGGATGTCACCTGAGAGACTGCCAGGGAAAAGGATGCAGGTGTACACACGGGTGATTTACTAAAGGCTAAAATAGACTGTACTTTGCAAGTCCAGTTGCACTGTGCAAGGGAATTTCCTTAGTAAATGAGGAGAAGCTCCTCTGACTTTCATCATCCAATCATGTGCAAGCAAATATGCAATTTTTGTTGCCCTTGCATCTGATTGGGTATTCTTTGCTAAGTGAAGCTTTGTCTCATTTACTAAGCTGTACAGCTAATTCCCTTTGCAGAGTGCAACTGCACATGCAAAGTACAGTCTATTTAAGCCTTTAGTAAATCACCCCTGTGTGTACACCTGCATCCCTTTCCCTGGCAGTCTCTCAGGTGTCAAGATGTTCATCCTGAATATTCATATGTCATCTATGTGCCTTTTCCTATATGCACCCCCTTCCATTACAGTATAAGACATTTATCTATTGTTATCATGCGTTAAAATGGTTAAAGATAGGCAATTAATTGTATCTTGGATCCTAAAGAGATTTTGCTATGCTGAATATCCTAATGTCCCAGCATATCAGTTAATATGTAAATGTAAGAAAACTAAAAATAAGCCAGAGATTAATCAAACAGGGAAGCAAATTTTTTTGACAGTTCCTGATTAAAAATGCTTTCTAGTGAGTTTATCGGCCAAGAAACACAAAATACAGGCACTTGGAAGAGTTCATCAGAATCATCTCAGCTCTTTCAAGCCACTCTACTGAAATAAAATGTTATACACATTTATTATTACTGGATTAATATCAAGCTGTGCAAATAAAATAAAATGGTTTAATTGCTGTCAGCACATACAAGAAGCTCTCCATTGAAATGAAAGTTCATCTATTCGCACATCTATGTTTTTGTAATAGTAAAGGACATTGATAGGAGGACAAATGTATGAATTGCGTCTTCCCCTTATTGGCATGGATAAAAGTTCATACATTTTCTTTGATCTACACAGAAACAGCTAAAACATATTGAGGAAAAATGTGTGGAGCAGAAGAGTGCATCGTTGCTATACTGTACATAATTAAAGTAATACTAAACTCTTCTTTTTTTTTTTAGCTTAACACACTGAGCACAAAATAAACATTCCCCAGTAAACTATTTGTTAGAATTCCCACCTTATTTAGGATAAAAAATAAAATAAAAATAATTCCCACCTTAGCACTTGCAGTTTACAACTTTGAGGCTCGGTTCACATATATGCGAATTGGATGCGTTTTTAACTGCATCCATGTCCTATAACATATGGTCTATGTAACATATGGTGACTTTGCAGACTAATGTTCAATACATTGCACAGTGTTACAAATGCAGGTTGGAGGGGCCAACTCTAATGGTTCTGTCATATAATTACATGTTAGTGTAATACATACACTTACTGGTTCACAAGGTGGCGGTGCCCATCAGGGGTTGAGATGTCCTAGGGTGTGCTGGTGCTGGGGTGCAGGCTCCGCTGGCAGTCCTTCGGCTGTGTAGATGTTTTAGTCCTGGTTTAGTGGCTATTCCACGGTGTCCATAGTGTGGGAAGCTCCACGCTAACAATCCTGGAATGCGGAAGTGATGTCAGCAGTGCTCGGCGGACATCCAGACACAAAGTGAAGAACGTTCTTCACTTTGTGTCTGGATGTCCGCCGAGCACTGCTGACGTCACTTCCGCATTCCAGGGTGAAATAGCCGCTAAACCAGAACTAAAACATCTCCACAGCCGAAGGACTGCCAGCGGAGCCTGCACCCCAGCACACCCTAGGACATCTCACCCCTGATGGGCACCACCACCTTGTAAACCTGTGAACCAGTAAGTGTATGTATTACACTAACATGTAATTATATGACAGAACCATTAGAGTTGGTGCCTCCAACCCCCCTATTTCTTCCTTTTTGCTTGCTAACAGAGATTATGGACACCCTCTGAGGATGGCTACCTCCTCATTTTTAAATACTGATTGATTTAAATGTGCTATTAAAGCTAATATTGCACCATTTAACCAAGACATTACAATGTTTGGAGCATCGGTATCCCTTCCTTTTTTGATTACAAATACAGGTGCACCTAATCTGCTTAAAAAAATGATGATGATAAGGCTTTCTTTTGCACAGTGAGGGAGAAGGAACAACCATTCCTGAAAAGAGGTCAGAGCTGGGCCCTCTAAGACCAAAGATCTGCCAATAGTTGTGTTGTTACCACAGTTACTGTATCGTTCGAATGCGCTCTGGGGAGTCAAATAATCTGAGTTCCAAACAATATCGTCATTGCTTTTTGAACTTGTCTTGTTTAATACTCTTGTGTAAATGTCAAGCTGAATGCAGGCACTTGGCAATATGTACGGTATTCAAAAAAATTGCTAACGCTTTGCAAACCGACAGCATGCAGGTGTTCAGTGGGTTTTACACTCGGCATGTCTGCTGCGGCGAGAGGTTTATTATAAAGTAATGTAGATGTCATTTAGCATTTAGCAAATCCTCACTTTCACAGGAGGCATGTGCATCAAGCAAAGTTTGTGGTGATTTTATTTATTTATAAGATATTTGTAGTATTATGTGAATGATGAGGTCAAACAGGTTTTACAACTAGGTCTATCTGTGCATACACTAAAGTGTACTAACTCTGTATATTAACATATGTTAGAGACCCATTACAGTATACAGTAGTGTAGTGTACTTGTCTTCTGTGTGTTTTTCAACCAAGGGTTATTTATTTCTTAAATAAAGACATTTATTAATTGTAACCTTTCTACATTAATACCTAGGAATACATTTATCGTGTTGATCCAGCATCTAATCTAGGCTTAACATCAGATGCCATTGCAAACTACAGTATTGGTGAATTAGTTAGAGCAAACAGTACAGAAGTGCCTGAAATGTTACCTTGTGGATACCTAGTAGGAGAAAATAATATCATCACTGTGAACCTTAAAGGTATATGCATTGTTTTATTTGTGTGTTATGTTTCCCAGACTATAATAATTCTTGTGTTACTAATCAACGTACAGTCATGCAATGATTATTTTATTTGTTCTTTAATATCTGGAAATTGTACTCTACACAACCATGCATGCAGAGTTTTAAAGGATAAATTTACCTTTTGTAACATGTTACATGTTACACCCACATTTACGGTGTAACATGTTATTACCTGACCGGCCCTCGCACCTCCCTGATTCCCCGATCTGACAGCTAGCAGGGATCCCCCACCGCTAGCTGTCACAATTAAAAAAAAAATGCCTGCCCGCGTCTCTTGTTCACAGTGTTCTGTGAATGAAAAACTACAAGGTCCAGCATCTTTTGCAGGTGTCGGCATGTAGTTTTCAATGAACTCACAGTGCCGTGGTAGTTTACTCTCTCTTTCTGTCGGAATGTATATGCTTTCTCGTATGGGATGTACGGGCACACAGATACACTGACAGATCTGCAGGAGACCTGCATGGCACCAGCGATTTGCTAATCACTGGTGCAATGCTTTAGATGTTGAGACGGAAAGCCAAATGAGTTAATCAGCTGACAGACAGAATGCGCTAATAAAGAAAAGGGAAACACATATACAGTTTTCATACCATACAAAAAAATTGATGTTTGTTAATAGTATGAGAATAAAAAAATACCAAAAATGTATTAACAACACAAACAAACGCCGTCTCTCCTCCTTAGTCCAGTGAGCGGCACCAGCTTTGTGTGAACTAGAGTAAACATTTCCTGCTCTTTTGCTCAGTCCATCCAGCAGCGCCGGTGCGCTAGGCGCATTTGCGATGGGCCCGGCACAGTGGCGGAGGTTCCTGTCAGCTTGGACGGCAATGTTTTTTTTTTTACCATCCAGTGGGCTGCATCCTGTGGGCAGGCTTTTTTGAGGACTTGCTATATGGGGAGGTACCAGAGCTGGGCAAGGTAGGAAGGTAGGAGAGAGTAGAGATGTAAGGAAGTTATTTTTTTTGGGGGGGTGAGGGCTGTGGAGGCTGATGTGTGGGGGGGAGTGGTGGGTGCATAGGTCAGAACCTAGGAGGAGGGGTGAGAATGACATGTTGCACCCTGTACATAACGCACTCCTGCACCCTGTACATAATGCACTCATGCACCCTGTACGTAACACACTTCTGCACCCTGTATGTAACGCACTTTTAAACCCGTCACTCTGTACATAGCGCATTCCTGAATTCTTTACTCTGTACTAGGGATGGGTGAACGGCACGGCCCGAGCATAAGTTCAGGCCAAACTTTTGGTTGTTCGGATGTTCGGCGAACAATATGTGGTGTTCGCTGCAAATTCAAAAGCCGCGGAACCCGGTTAAAGTCTATGGGACACTAACATGAATAACCAAAAGTGCTAATTTTAAAGGCTTATATGCAAGTTATGGTCATAAAAAGTGTTTTGGCACCTGGGTCCTGCCCCAGGGGACATGTATCATGTCCCCTGGGTTCGTGTGTTCGTCCAAATTTTTTGCCTGTTTGCAAGTTCTGGTGCGAACCAAACCGGGGGGGGGGGGGTATAGGTGGCTCATGCTTACTCTGTACATATCGTACTCTTGATTTCTGATGGTGTTTGGTCTGAGCAGTCTCCAATACAATTTCTTGTGGATGATACCAGCATTGTGTGTCACTCCTTTTTGGAGTTGTATCATCTGCTACAGGAGTGTGAGTGGTCTTGGTGCTGGTCTGCACCTGCCCTTCACAGCACTGCAATAATAAAGAGTAGCTATATAGCTCTACAGATACAACCGGCCCTTTCAGACCATCCATACTGCTGATCTGGGCCCAATGTATTTGAGTTTGACACCCCTGATCTAGAGCATCCATACAGTATAATGTATATTAGTACACAGCAGTTTTATCTTTGTATTATTATTATTAAATTAAGAAAGGGGTACTCTGTGTAATAAAAAGAACACTGTTATGTTGGTACCTATGTCTGTTTTTAGCAGTTTGGATCTGCCAAATAATTATGTATTTAAGGACGTCATTGAGGTAAAGTGAAGCACGTAGAGTCCATGAGATGATGAAAGAGAGATATTCTGCTGTATTAAATTGTTATATGAAATAAGATGTATTTGGCACCACTTTATTGCAGTCCCAGATGGTGGGATTGTCATTGTAATGGTCTCTGCTTTTTGGACCTTTACATTCAGTTTTAGTACTTATATTCTCTTGGTATTTTAAAATAACAACTGGCAGAGCACTGACAATCCAAAAAGGTCTCAGGGGTTAGTTCAAAAAAATATAAAAAAGTGAACAGTTATCTTTGAAAACATAGCCCAGATATATTAAAGGAGCTAAGGTGTCTTAAAAATTCCTTTTTTTTCTGCTAGTCGATAACGGTAGATGCCCTCACCAGCTGTTCTTTTTAAAAGAACAACTCTGCTCCTCCTTCACTGGAAAGTACAGCAATGTATTTTATAGCTGATCAGGTGAATAGACAGTTAAGGGGACTTAAGGTATGAAAATAGGCCAGCCCTGAAGACATTAGCCTCAGGATGCTTAGGGCATGTGCAGACTAGCCAAGGGGTGTCCTTCAATGGGTCTTTAACCTGAATCTCCGAAAGGTCCCTGTGTTGTGGAAAATGCCTTGCCTTGTTCCCGTGCCAAAGATACCACGTCCTTGCAGCTCCAGGGATTACAGACTAGTGGCTTGGCCATTGAGACCTTGGAGAGACTTGTTTTACATCAACTAAAGCCCATGATTAGTTAGACTCATAGCAATTTGCCTACCAGCCTAGACTGGGAGTTGGGGACGCTGTCATCTTCCTGCTAAATCACATGCACACCTCGATAAGCCAGTGAGCACTGTGAAGATCATATGTTTTAAATTCTTCAGTCCTTTTGATACCATCAGGCCAGATCTCCTGGGTAAGAGGCTAACAGCGATGCAGGTTAATTGTTCCTTTGTGTTGTGGATTGTTGTGATTGCCTGACTGGAAGACCATAGTATGTACGTTTGCAAGACTGTGTAACTTATGGGGTGGTCAGTAATATTGGGGTTCCACAGGGGACAGTTCTCTCTACCTTTATCTCCTCTGTCTATACCACTGATTTCAGCTACCAGACATAGACTTGCCATCTTCATACGTTTTTTGATAACTCTGCAGTAGTGCGATGTATCAGGGATGGGGAAGATTATAGAACTGTGCTGGAGAACTTTGTCACATGGTGTTAGGATAATCATCTGTATCTAATTGTGACTAAGACAAAAGAGGTTGGCTGTGGACTTAAGAAGGAGGAAGGCACTGGTGTTCCCCTGTCTCCATCCAAGTAGTGGGTGTGGATGTTGTAGAAAATGACAAATATCTGGGGGTGCACATAGATAATAAACTGGACTGGAGTAAGAACACAGAAGTTCTCTATAGGAAGGGCCAGAGCTGCCTTTTTCAGTAGGCTGAGGTCTTTTAACATCTACCCGACGATGCTAAAGATGTTTATTCATCTGTGCTGACTAGTGTTCTCCTATATGCGGTGGCATGCTGAGGAAGCAGGCTTATGCCCCATACACACGGTCGGAAATTCCGACCACAAAATCCGTCAGATTTTTTCCGACGGATTTTGTCCGACACTGGTGTTGCATACACACGGTCGGACAAAGTTGTCGGAAAATCCGATCATTCTGAACGTGGTGACGTTCGTTGCATACGACGGAACTACGTAGAGGCTAGTAGCCAATAGCTTTGGTCTTGTAATTTGATCTGAGCATGCGTGGCACTTTGTCCGTCGGAATTCGCTACACACGATCGGAAAAAGTCCGATCGGACTTTGTTGTTGGAAAATTTGAGAGCAGGATCTCAAATGTTTTCCGACGGAAAAAGTCCGATGGCGCCCACACACAGACGGATTTTCTGACAACATGGTCCGATAGGAAATTTTTCGTCAGAAATTCCGACCGTGTGTACAGGGCATTAGAGTGGCTGACACCAGCAGACTCAATAAACTAATTTTGAAGGCCAGTGATGTTGTTGAATCAGAGTTGGAGTCTTACCAAAAGTGTCATAGAGGAGGATGCTGTCCAAGGTACTTTCAGTCTTGGACAACTCCTTCCATCCACTCCACAATATGCCGATCAGTCTGAGGAGTACTTTCAGTGATAGATTGTTACAACCATGGTGCACCACAGAGCGACACAGGAAATCATTTTTGCCTTTGGTAAAAGAGTGTGAGTGCTGGATGTGAGGCTTTTATTCTGACTCATGATCCATATTTTTTTTTGTTGTTTTTATATTATGTAAGGTTAATTATGTGTAATCATTTTTAGGGTAATCAGTGTTCTTATTCAATGTTTTAATAGGAGGATATGGTTTATTACAGTATAGTATTATTTCGTTTTAATTTTATTATTTCTTTTATTTTCAATTCATGGCTATTGTATATATTAACTTGCTGTTATTGGTATTTTTATTGTTTGTTATTGTGTCTTCTTTACATTTGTTATTGCAATTTTGTCTTTGTTGAATGTAACTGTATCTCAGTAATTTTCCTTTAGGAATAATAAAGTATTCTGAATTTGAATCTGAAATCATGATTTAGCAATATTTTATTTGTATAGGAGTCAAATATTCATTATTAACATTGATTTAGGCATTATTACACTTTTAAGATACTATGGGGGTTATTTACGAAAGGTAACTCCACTTTGCACTGCAAGTGCACTTGGAAGTGCTGTCGCTCTAAATCTAAAGCCCCATACACACGGTAGGATTTTCGCATGGATTCTGTCCGATCGGACAATGTTGTTGAAAAATCCGACCGTGTGTATGCACCATCGGACAGTGTACGTCGGATTGTCCGACGGACAAAGTCCTATCTCCTGCTGGATAGATTTTCCGACAACACGGTCCGATCACACCAAATCCGATCGTGTGTACCGTTGTCCGACGGACAAAGTGCTACGCATGCTCAGATCACATTACAAGACCAAAGCTATTGGCTACTAGCCTCTACGTAGTCCCGTCGTAGGCAACAAACGTCACCACGTTCAGAATGATCGGATTTTCCAACAACTTTGTCCGACCGTGTGTACGCAAAACCAACATCGGACAAAGTATGACGGACATGATCCGACGGACCTGGTCCTCGGATAATCCGAGCGTGTGTATGGGGCTTAAGGGGTAGATCTGAAATGAGTGGAAGCTCTGCTGATTTTATCATCCAATCGTGTGCAAGCTAAAATTATGTTTTTTTTTTTTTTCCTTGCAAATCTCCCTCGGATCTACAGTGACTTTACTTCCAAGTGCACTTGCAGCGCAAAGTGGATTTGCCTTTAGTAAATAAACCCCTATATGTCATGATTTCATATCAGAACATTCAGTCACAGAAACCTATGATTTTCCTTTTCTAGGTGTAGAAGAAAGTAGCCTGGACAGTTTTGTGTTTGATACCCTCATTCCTAAACCAATTACTCAGCGCTACTTTAATTTATTGATGGAACATCACAGGATTATATTATCTGGGCCAAGCGGGACAGGAAAGACATATCTAGCTAACAAACTTGCTGAATATGTTGTAAATAAAAATGGCAGAAAGAAAATTGAGGAAGCAATTGCAACCTTTAATGTGGATCACAAATCAAGTAAAGTGAGTAAGCAAAAATACATTTATTTATCTCTTTCAAGAGAATAGAATTGTCTGAAACTATAGTGTGTTTTTTGTAAGTACAGATTTTGAGTTATTATTGTAACATTTACCTGAGAGACACTTTTGCATTTATACTTGCTTTATATTCCATATTTTGATTATTGTATTTCATACATAGATTTGCATATGTGCTCTGAACTCTATAGCTTAAATGCATCTTGGCTAATTTGGATTATGATAGGGTATCCTTAAACCATATTTATTTTACTGAGATATTAAAGCATGTATGCCCCATTTATTGATAAGTCAATGACCAATTAGCAAATTGTGGTAATCTACAGCAACCAAGCAAAAATGTAACTGTTTTAACAGCTCTGCTGAATTAACTAAAATCAGTTTTATTGATTAATACAGTAAATGACACACCATTGCTTTTGTCTCTTCTAAACTCTCAATAATTTCATTGATCACATAATTAAGTATGGTGCCAATTATATTTCTGCCCTTAATGTATTATATATGAAAACAGCCATAGTACAACTATAATGTTGTTTGGAATGATCTGGGCTTCTTCCCATTTACATGCTGCAAATAATAACAATGTTATTTTCTTTAACATTCTTCTTTTATTTTTAGGAACTGCGACAATATCTTGCTAATCTCGCAGACCAGTGCAGTGGTGATAATGATACTGACCTTCCACTGGTAGTAATTCTAGATAATCTTCATCATATAGGATCCCTGAGTGACATCTTTAATGGATTTCTAAACTGTAAATACAGTAAATGGTATGACCTTGCTTTTATGTGTCTTTTGCTTTAATGCAGCAGTGATTTATTTGTGCCTGTGCAGTTGTGCCGAAATGACACAAACATGGAAATTATTTCTCGAGATTGCTTCTTGGGACCCTTGTCGGTGCTCCTGGCTCCTCCTCTTCTCGCTATGCCACAATAGAAAGCCCGCTTCCTATCATGGCACACTTGCGGGCTCTATCCCATCTATGTCCATAAACACAGATAGCACTTCCTCATCACAGGATTTGACTGACAGCAGTGGGAAGATCAGCAAAGCCTGTGAAACCAGGATATGAAATGAGAGAGATTCTGGGTCAAGTGATGACTCAGGAAAGTGTAAGGGGGGTGAGGGGGCAATACATTTTACTAAACATTTTTAACCTTAATGCCAGAAATGCATTAAGATAAAAATGTTTAAGCTTTAGAACCACTTTAAAATGTATAATCAGCTTTTTGCTCATTAGGATGGTTTGCTGATTGCTGTAGGAAAGTGGAGCTTTCATGAACACACAAAGGCAAATGCAAATATGTCCACATATTAACATGATTTATGTATTTTTAAGTGTGACAAATTTCTGAAATTCACTCTGTGCCCTGATAGAATTCTAGATTGTCCAATTTCATGTGTTAGAGTGCAGAAAAGCACAATTGTTGATATTACAAAGAAAAATCAAATAAAATGTAAGTCAATTATAAACAAGATCACTTTATTTTTTTCAGATGCTCGGCATAATGATAATGTTAGACAGTACCTACCATTGTTGACTTCTTATGTTATTATTATTGTTGTTATTATAACTTCCCATGAAGAAAAATAACAGAATATACATTTTTGGTATGATACTATCCTTGTACAATTACCTTTTAAGTAATTTCTCATTAACATTAGGGAAGGTTGTTAGCATTGATTACCACAGTTATCAGAAAGTGTCACATTTTGGATTTGTTATCTTGGAAGTGCATATATTGTTTCTTTTATTGTGTTCAGGTAACAGGATACAGTAGCAACCTTTTCTTGTTGGAACAAATGGCACCAACAACACAGGAGATGAATAGATCTGTTTACTATTTTATTGTAGTGTTTGATGTCTTGTGAAAAACTGTAATGACATTGTTGTTTGAATGCATCTGCATATTAAATATATATGGCTAGATTATACAATATATAAAGCTAAATATGACTTTGCTTGTAGTAATTTACCAATAGGTGCTAAACCTAAGTATATGTTGAATTATAGGTGTACCATAATCATTAAATCAAACAAAATATGCCCAGTTTAAAGTGTATTAAAAATGTAATATTTATCAGCTTACAGTTGCTTAGATTCCTTAGTCATTAGAGTCCTTTGATTCAGCTCATTGGATTCCTGGCAGTGTCAACATTTTTTTTTTTTTTTTTTTTTTTGAGTTATTAAGCAGATGTAACAAAACATTTGTAATGGTATATTTAACAGACCAAAAGAGAGAAGAGAATTGTATTGTTAGAGCTTACATACACTTTAACACTATAGATATATAAAGGAAGACTCTGCTAAAAAATGCTATTTATAATATTCTCAGTTTGCAGCTAGTGGGAATTTTGAAATGTGTTAAAAATAATCAAATGTTGTTCCTTTATATTATGGCACTCATTGAATGGTACCGACACTCACCCCCACTCTAGAAATGTAATTTCCTGTTTGTGTGATTGACACGCTGCTTTATCCACAACTTTGCACTGAGATACCAGAGAAATTACAGGCATTCATTGCAATAGGAGTTTCAGACTTTTAAAAATGCTTTTTAAAATAATCTACACCTAAAGGCATGGAAACAGGTAAACGGTTATCATTTGCTTATTGTGACAATCAGCTGATCATAATGAAACCAGGGACCCTCCCAATCAAAAATCAGGTTGAGAAATAACATGGTAACAGGAGCACAAATCAGTTATGATTTTGTAAAATGAATGACTAAATTAAATTTAAGAAATACAGTTCATCTGAAGTTAGAATTTTGATATATGATGTGGTTCCAACCAAAAGGTTGAAGACTTCAGGTTTAGAATAAGTGCATATATTCATTCTCCCTTTAAAATTTGCTCAGAGAATCATACCCTTATCCTTCTGGGAACGAGTAGATTTCTTAGTATACTCAGGATGCATAACCATTTGGCAAATGTGCCAACTCATTGCTTTAAATACTGACATACCTAAACAATACAGTTTCATGGATGGTTAGATTTAGTCAGTTCAGTACCTGCATTTCATTAGCCATACGATCTGTGTAATCTACATGTGTCGTTAATTAAAAGGAAGAATTGGCAACCCTGTCAGGTGCTGGAACAGAGCTTTGTCTCCTTCAGAACACTTTAGTAATTCAGGTATTTTTTTTTTTTTTTTCATGGAAATGGTTTAATATGCACATGCACTATTATGAGGTTATCTTGTTTCCATGATGGTGTAAAAAATGTTTTCAATGTTACAATCTCAGTAAGACTGGTTGTGTAAGTTTTTACTGTTTTATTTTTTGTGTAAATTTTTAAAGAAATTCCAGTAAACATAAAAAACAATGTTCCCCTAAGTCACAATGGTGGATATACAGTATATATAAATTGGCTTTGTTACCTTTTATTAGCAGGAATGTAAATTTCTACATTTTTCCTTTTGATGTCATGGCATGACAGATTTTTGCACTCACAGAGGTTGATTTACTAATGACAAATAGGCTGTTCACTCTCACAGCTTTGGAGTCTGCCCTTTACTTCGTAAATGCAGTGCAAATACCCAATCACGTGCAAGAAATACAAAAAAAAACCAGTATTTTTTTGCTTGCACGTGATTGGATGATGTAAATCAGCAGAGCTTCACCTCCTTCACTAAGTTATGTGAAAATTCCTTTGCTACCTGAACAATCTATTTGACTTTAGTAACTAAACCCCATAGTATTGTCTTAAAAAACAAAAAAAGAGGCTGGGGCTTTTCGTGATAAATAACAGTTTTTTCTAGATTTTTTTTGTAACAAAGCCAGTTTCTAGGTCAATCTGTATTTGTCATGGCAGAACAGGTTTACGGACTCATGGCATCATCTTGATAAAAAATATAAGACAGTTAATAATAAGTGTTCAGCATGTTTTGTAAAATGCTGCTAACACTTCAAATATGCTCCACTTTGGCATCCCTTGACTGTTAGGAGAGCTTAGACATGCAAGTCTTGTAAGACAATACATACTGTACATATATCTGTTCACATAGATGCTATCAGTAATATGAGGTCGCACAAAGAAGAACTATATGGTAAGCTATAAATTCAAGTGGATACAACATTTATCTGATTATAATCTGTTTTATATCATTTTCTCTCTTGCAGCCCCTACATAGTTGGAACAATGAATCAGAGTATTTCCTCATCACCAAATTTAGAACTGCATCATAATTTCAGGTAATTATTTGTTCTAAATTCTAAGCCCTGAGTTCAAAATGTATATATTGTGGGATAAATATTTTATCCTAAAATTTCTCATGGTGATCTAACTTATTCTGTTTGTGGAACAGAGCTAGTAAAATATCCAATTATCTGTTTAGCACTTAACAAAATATTTTTGGGAAACACTATAAAAAATTTAAATAAGGGTACCAATTGCTAAACCAAACATTTATAGATTTAGTATACATGTACTGTACCCAGGAGCATCGTATAAAATATATTGGAATATATGTGAAATCCCTCTAACCAACCATTTTTGACAGCAAGGTCTTGTTTGTGCCAATGATTTTGATAAACATCTATGAAGATAGAACCATCCAAGCATGCTAACTGGGGTATAACTTTATCATTCATAATATATACAACATAAGATGAATCGTTCCTAACTGAGAGAACACTTGAGGACATATCAACCCCCAGTGTATTCGCAGTGGCTACTCAAGTGATAAATTGATCAAACTTCCTCCCACTAGAGCTTTGTTGAACAGTTACTTCAACAAAAGGATCCCCAATCTAAGATATTTAAAAAATGTATGTATATGTGATGCTTATATCTTTATTAAGGCACACTATATTACTAAATTGGGATGCCTGCCTTTACACGCACATGAACTTTAGTGGCATTCCAGTCTTGGTCCGTAGGGTTCAATATTGAGTTGGCCCACCCTTTTCAACTTTAACAGCTTCAACTCTTCTGGGAAGGTTGTCCACAAAGTTTAGGAGTGTGTCTATGGGAATGTTTGACCATTCTTCCAGAAGCGCATTTGTGAGATCAGGCACTGATGTGGAACATCAAACATTCCTTAACCTTTTGAAACAACCTTCTCAGACGAGTTGAAACTGTTGTAGCTGCAAAGGGTGGGCCAACTCAATAATGAATCCTACGGACTAAGACTGGGATGCCATTAAAGTTCATGTGCGTGTAAAGGCAGGCATCCCAATACTTTTGGTAATATAGTGTATATACAACTCCGTAGATGGAAAAATGCAGTGTGACTTCCCTCATAAAGTGAATTGAATAACTCACCAGATTGCGAGACCTCATAAAGCAAAAAGGGTCTTAATAGAAAATCAAACCCTGGTAAAATTCTTCCTGGAGTGTTTCTGTACCACATCGATATACAAAGGAATTAACTATATACTCTCAAGATCACTCCTGTAGATAACATGAAGAGAGAGAAAGATTCCAGATAGTAAAAGTAAAGTCAATTTTAATAAAACAATTATCATACACATAAATGTAACACTGTCCTCAGAAAAGAGGGAGTCATGTAGCATACCCGCTTCCCGACCGCCTCACGCAGATATACTGCGGCAGAATGGCACGGGCAGGCAAAATCACCTACCTGTACGTGGCCCTTTAATTGCCTGCCGGTCGGGAGCTCCGGGACCCCGGCCGCGGGACCAGCAGCCCCTTTTGCCGCTGGTGTCCCGCGATCGGGCACAGAGCTGAAGAACGGTGAGAGGTTTGTGTAAACAAACCTCTCCCCGCGCTTCCTACTCTGCCTGTCATTGATCGGCTGTTCCCGGTCATCGGGAAAGCCGATCAATGGCGTCAGACATCAGCCCCGCCCCCCTAATGTAAAAAAACACAACACGTCACAGCCCATAACCCCTCCCCCTAGTGGTTAACTCTTTCACTACCACTGTCATTTATACAGGAATCAATGCATTTAAATAGCATTGATTGCTGTATAAATGACAATGGTCCCAAAAATGTCCGATGTGTCCGCCATAATGTCGCAGTCACAATAAAAATCGCAGATCGCCGCCATTACTAGTAAAAAATATATTAATAAAAATGCTATAAAACTATCCCCTATTTTGTAAACGCTATAACTTTTGCGCAAACCAATCAATAATCGCTAATTGTGATTTTTTTACCAAAAATATGTAGAAGAATACGTATCGGCCTAAACTGAGGAAAAAAAAAAGTTTTTTTATATATTTTTGGGGATATTTATTATAGCAAAAAGCAAAAAATATTGCATTGTTTTCAAAATTGTCGCTCTATTTTTGTTTATAGCGCAAAAAATAAAAACCGCAGGGGCGATCAAATACCACCAAAAGAAAGTTCTATTTGTGTGAAAAAAAGGACGCTAAGTTTGTTTGGAAGCCACGTCGCACGATCGCGCAATTGTCAGTTAAAGCGACGCAGTGCCGAATTGCAAAAAGGGGCCTGGTCCTTTGGCTGCCTATTGGTCCGGGGCTGAAGTGGATACTATATAATAATTATGATCATTACAGTATCATTTTTAAATGTTTTACAGTGCATAGTGTTTCTATAAGTTAGGGATGATATATCTTGTTATGTTATATACATTTGAATGTGAATAAAAATGTTTTTTTATTAGCTCTGCAGCAATCTTTTTTTTTGGTATTTACAATTTTAATATGTGTCTGTTTTATTATTTTTTTCTAATTTTATGTAATATTGTTCTTCTCAGATGGGTGCTATGTGCGAACCATACAGATCCAGTGAAGGGTTTTCTTGGAAGATACTTAAGAAGAAAATTAATTGAAATGGAAATAGAGAAAAATATGAGGAACAATGATCTCATAAAGATAATTGAATGGATTCCTAAAGGATGGCACCATGTCAATGTTTTTCTGGAGACACATAGTTCCTCAGATGTCACTATTGGTATGAAACTATGATTTTGATATTGACCACTACTTTTTTTTTTGATTTTGTATAGTACATAGTGATATCACTGCTAAATGTGATGGGGTTAACATTAGTATTGTGGTTTCTTATTGTGGAATAAAATTCACCTTACTATGCACTGTTATTAAAAACAAGCTTTATTTTGTTGTATGGGGCTCACTACATGTAATTATATGTAGCACGCTGCAACGAGTGACACAAAATGACTTCCATGTTCCATGTTCTCACTGATCACTTTTCCTCAGTCTTAGCTCACAGATGGATTACATTTTTCAGTTGATATGGGAAGAGCAAACTGTTTTACCTGTTAAATGGTTTGTATTTCTGTCCATCAAGTCCTGTATTTTACACAGCCCCTCACACAGTACAGCTAGGTGACTGACACTAATACACAATACCAGATCAAAAAATTTAATGAAATTAAATTAACTATTCTATATAATTAACCACTTGCCAACTGCATATGGATGTCCGCCAGCGCCTGCTGATCGACGAGGAGAATGACAGAACATAGCTCTGCCTATGTAAACAAGGCAGAGCTCTGTCCTGTCAGCGAGGATGTGCTGGATTTTGTTTCCCTGCAAAGGGAATGAAATCAAGCACATTCCTTAGTAAAAGTGCCACATAGTAAACACAAAAACACTGGTTAGGCACACATTTAACCCTTTGATTGCCCTAGATGTTTAACCCCTTCCCAGCCAGTGTCAGTACAATGACAGGTATATATATATTTTTAGCACTGATCACTATATTAGTGTCAGTGCTTCCCACAAAGTGTCAGTGTCAGTTTGTTAAGCCACTATATTATAGTTATCCCATCTGTTAAATAACAATATGTGTCCCAGTGTCTGAGCTATATAAAATAGATGCAGATTTCTACCTTATATTAGAGTGTCTCCCAGCACTAATGTGAATCCCCGGCCATTACTAGTAAAAAAAAAGTAATAATAAAAATTCCAGTATATAAACCATAGTTTGTAGATGCTATACCTTTTGCGCAAACCACACAATATATGCTTTTTTTTACCAAAAATATGTAGCAGAATACATATTGGTCTAAATTTATGAAGAAATTAGATTTCTTTAAAAAATTTGTTGGACATGATTTATAGCAGAAAGTAAAAAAAAAAAACATTGTTTTTTTTTTTTTTTTTTTTTCAACATTGTTGGTCTTTTTTTGTTTATAGCGAAAAAAAAAAAAACAGTGGTGATCCAATACCACCAAAAGAAAGCTCTATTTGTGGGAATAAAAACACAAATTTAATTTATGTCCAGCGTTGCATGACTGCGCAAATGTCAGTTACAATAACGCAGTGCCGTATAGCAAAAAATGGCCTGGTCATGAAGGGGAGTAAATCTTCTGAAGGGCCAGTGGTTAATAAACTTGTGAATAATTATATTGTAGAAACGCCTAAATTAATCTAGAAGTGGTCCTTGTGTATACATTCTTGTGCAATTAAATACAATAAACAGTTTCCACAGCAAAGTAATGTGAAATCTTCCCACACATACTTTACTACCATGCAGAAAACAACATTTCAAATGGACTCTCACCAATGTTAATGGGTCAGGTAAAGCAGGATGTGCTATGCTGAGAGGCCACAAGGAATTTTTGTCCTTTACCAGTTAGCAGCTCTGGGCTTCCACCAGTTTCCTAATTAACTCCTTCATATTTAAAACAAATAAGCAAAAGACCTACTAGTGTAGTATATTATAAAAAGACCTCCTTAGTCTATTAAAATTGCTCAAAAAGCAGATCACTGTATCATCAAGAACAATCAGTACATACAAATATGAAGGATATCGAACTTCTAGTTTCTCAATCTTGTGTACACTTCCTCAACCTGTTTCATCTCATGGACTTTTTCACGAGGATGTACACACCTTTGTGGGGATAGGGGTTCTCCAGTTGCTGGGGGTAGTTCTTTATTTATTTATTTATTTATTTCATTGGGATTTTCTCCTGTGCGTTGGTTATTCAGATACATAGGTGAATGGCACCATCTACAGTTAAAGTGTTTTTTGTAACACTAAAAAATAAAATAGATCATGTTTCCTTAAAGCATGCATAACAGCACAGTGCTTGCACTGTGTCATTAGGCCCCATGTATAACCTAAAATACCTGGCTGATCCCTGCCTGGTTCTGCCCTCCCCCCTATAAAATGACCACAGTCTATCATGGCTGCTGAGCCCTGACACCGTGGTCAGCTTATGTGCCTCTCTCATCGTAGCCCTGCTCTGTCCTTCTCTGTTCTCCTCTCCCACCTCCCTTCCTGCCTGTCAGCTCAAGACACTGCCTGCCCCCCATCCCCTCCTGCTGCTATAAAAACAATATTATATTCATCCCATTCCTTCTGGTAAATAACAGTATGTGCCCCAGTGTCTGGGCTATATAAAAACGATGCCAATTTCTACCTTATATCATAGCGTCTCCCAGTGCTCACGTGACTCCTCATCTCTCTCCTTCCCGACTGACGTCAGCGGGGTAATCGCTGCCCCTCCCACTGTAGCTGCCAGCCTGGGAGAGGAGAGTGCTGGGGATTCACATTAGTGCTGGGAGACGCTCTAATATAAGGTAGAAATCTGCATCTATTTTATATAGCTCAGACACTGGGACATATATTGTTATTTAACAGATGGGATAACTATAATATAGTGGCTTAACAATCACTTTAAAGATTACAGTGGTGTACTCTCCCTAACTCCAGCCTTCTGATTGGAAAGTGAAAAATCAGCAGCAGACTGATGAAAGCCATCCCTTTGCTCAGCTATTCTCTCTTCCTATCAGCATGTTCCTTGTGTACATATTTGCATGCAGCACACCTGATTGGCTCCCAGTCTGGTGCTGCTGTATAGAGATTACAAAATTACAAGAGGCCAATACAAAGTTCATTTCAAACACTTATGCATGAACTTGCACATTTTTTTATTTAATCCCCAAATATATGTACCACTTGGTTCTGTTTTGATCGACGTAAGAGTAAAAGGTTCCTCCTTGTTTACTTTAATGCTGGCTGCAGCCTCACTCCACTCTAAAGTCCAATTTATGGGTGTTCATGTGAGGGAGGGTACAGCCACCAATGAGCCCCCACCTCCTTTCTAAAATGACTGAACATTTACTATTATTAATGATGATTATGTTTTGCCAGCTCTGATTGTTAATTCATATTAGTAAAGTATCACTCAGTGCTATGGGGATGTGTGATCTATGTGCTGGTGCCCTGGATGTTTACAAGCAGGCACAGATAGATAACACAGGTCTAAAGCATTGAAATATCTTTTACTATTGTGAATTAACAAACATCCCTACCTGAACATTCATAATTGCGAAAGAGAACTCAGTGCTTTGGCAGATAGATTTCACAGCCCTGCAATGCTGAGAGGTCTGTCTATTTTATGAATGGATGATTGGTGCTGCCAGTACCACGTATGACACAGCCCTGTAGTGCTAATCACTCATTAAAGTGCAAGAACGCCACTGCAGTAAAGATTAAAACTTGCTGAAAGATCTTCATTTCACACTTTGGGAGTGTCACATCCCCTGCTGTGCTCTTCAGTTCTATCAAACATCAGAAAAGGACACAGTAATGCAAACATTCTATAAGCAAGCTTGGCTCTTCAACCCAGTGGAGTTTGGTGGTGCAGGCAGCAGGACTGGTAGGTGTTAGTTGCTTGGTTTGCAGAGATCGTTTAAGCTTATAAAATAGAAACAGAGTTGGTTCAAAGTGTTACTAAACCCAGGACCCTGCATTCACTATATATGGTCTCCCACAGTACACAAAGCATGGAAATGTAATTATTTTAGTAAATATAAACTACTAAATACCTTTTCTCATCAGAAGTACATAGCAGTCTTGTGACTTCTGTCAGTGTCCGGCCGAGCACTGATTAAAACTTGTAGGAGGAATTTGCAATCTCTTCTGACTGTGCTATGAGGCTGCATGATCCCTGACCCTTTGTCTGGACAGTGCTGATTGGCCCTGTGCCGATCACATGCAGCCTCACAAAAAAAAAAAAACAACAACTCCCTAGCAGTACACACCAAATTAAGCATGTGCAGAGTGCCCCCAAGGCTCTGTACTATCAGGAGATGGATTGGAGATCATTAAAAAAGGGGAGGATCAGAGAAGACAGGATCAAACAGCCTTTTTACACAATGCACAGGATTAACCCTTTATGTTCCACAGTGAGTATAACGAGCATGCTTTGCTGCATATACAGACTGTTTTTTTCTGTTGTGGGTTTAGTAACAGTTTAACCAGTTTCCAACCAAATCTCGTAAATGACAAAACTAAGTACGGGTACTGGGTCCCCTTTAAGAGGTGCGTGGACCCGATGTGCATCGCCGGCAGGCATGATCGCCGCTGGCCAAGCACAATCGCATGCACGAGAGCCAGCACGGGGATTTGTGTGTATAAAACACAAATCCCTGTTCTGTCAGGGAAGAGGAGACATATCATTTGTTCCTACTAAGGATATGTCTCCTCCCCCAGTCAGCCCAATCCCCTTGCAATTAGAACACGCTGAGGGAACACACATTTAACCCCTTGATCGCCCCCTAGTGTTAACCCCTTCCCTACCAGTGACATTTACACAGTAATCAGTGCAATTTTATCGCACTGATCGCTGTATAAATATCAATGTCCCAAAAATGTGTCAAAATTGTCTATTCTGTCTGTCGCAATGTCGCAGTACCGCTAAAAATTGGTTATCACCGCCATTACTAGTGAAAAATAATAAAAATGCCATAAATCTTTCCCATAGTTTGTAGATGATATAACTTTTGCGCAAACCAATCAATATACGCCTTTTTGCGATTTTTTTTTTTTTACCAAAGATATATGTAGAAGAATATATATTGGCCTAAACATTTTTGGGGATATTTATTATAACAAAAAGTAAAAAAATATTGTTTTTTTTTTTTTTTCAAAATTGTCGCTCTTTTTTTTTTGTTTATAGCTCAAAAAATAAAAGCCCCAGAGGTGATCAAATACCACTAAAAGAAAGCTCTACTTGTGGAAAAAAAAGGATGTAAATTTCGTTTGGGTACAGCATTGCATAACTGCGCAATTGTCAGTGAAAACGACGCAGTGCCAAATTGTAAAAAGTGCTCTGGTCAGGAAAGGGGTAAAATCTTCCGGGGCTAAAGTGGTTAAGCTTTCTTTTAGTTACATTAATATGACAGACAGTGGCAGTGTCGTTTTTATGTACTAACCCCCATGGTCTTCCTTTTTCATTTTTGCTTATGACATAATAATTGAGGCTGACCAGTGTGGATTGTAGGATTTGAGATTTGTAGAGGTTAAATCTTTGTCTAAAAGTAAAACATTTTACAAACTTCATTAAAAACAAGCTTTCACTGTATGGTGTATAATAAAACTGTTCATTCGGTTGGCTGATAAGTTTCCTGCACTATGCTTTCTACGGTATTTTCTATCCCTTTGTCTTATCTCTCTTTATCTGATCAACCACTGTACAATCCCAAACATTGGAACTTGTTCAATTCTCTATGCGAGACGCATTGAAGATTGCTAAAATCAAGATAAGTCACATCTACTGCTCCACACTGATCTACTACTTTAATCGTCCAGTCAAAAAAAAATCAATTTCAAGCTTTGAGTAATGTGATCTCTCTGCAAGTTACAAGGCTTTGACTTTTTAGAAATGTACCCTTGTGAGTTTTTATTAAAAACATAAAATACAAAACTATGCATTTTATATATATTTTTTTTTTAAAAAAGCAGTTCTGTGGAGTATTATCAGATGGTGTCAGCAGCATGTAAAATATGATTCACACGTTTCCAGCCATGAATGTTAACTAGTGGAACTATTTGTCCTGTTTAAAGCATTCCAATCCTTGACTGGATATGAAGGACGCCATCAGGATATCTGTAGATATCACATTTATTTAGAGATGTTTGGGACTTAATTTAAAGGGGTAGCTTAAAAGTTATTTACTATTTAAGACCATTTTTAACAAGTGGGAGAGTTAGCAGAAAAAAAGTAGCATTTTCTAGAAAGCCACTGCTACTAAAAGTAATTTTACTTGGGCTTTTCATAAATTTTTGCTATAAATGTTTACATCATATGAAGTGCTTGGCCCATGTATATGTTCCACACCTCCCTTCTTTACACTCTCTCTGCTGTCACTACTAAGTATGCAGCATTTGATAAATGACCAGACTAACATTAATCCAAGACTTTAAAAAACAAGTTTGTTTAATGATGCAAGTTGCTGTAGCATGCAAGATTATTATAATTTTTTTTTACCATTGTTTTGTAATATGTTGGTTGGAAACAGTGATGCTTCTCATGTTCATACCCATAAACAACACAGCGTACACATATCCATACCTGTACACAACACAGCGATATGCATGACAAATCCAGCTGGTGGGCCTTTATGCTTCATAAGTGAAATAAAGATGTATAAATTCCAATAGCTGCTAAAACATTTTGTACAATACTCCTTTATAGCCTAAGAAAAACTGTCACATGGTATCAAACTGTAACAAATGTTCAAATGTTGTGTTCAACAAATGTTGAACAAATTTGAACAAATGTTCAAATGTTCTGTAGACTTAAACTAAGTTTATAGATTTTTTTTTATCAATGTGCTCCCCATGCCCCCTTTAATGCCTGTAGCTTCTTTATTTATTTTAACTTACATGGTACAGAGAAACCCTTATTGTAAGCCAGGTACTTTTAATCACCGGAGCCTGGAGGAGGAATCTAAGTGCAGCGATCACTTTCCTCAGACTTAGGGTGCCCTACTATTCTGATATACAGCCATGCCCACTGTGCTTCCCAGCAATTTTCTAGATTTTGTGACATATAGTCATATGCATATCTAGACATTTGTTTATCATTCTGACTATATTTTGTGCTTATTATTGTAGACCTGATGAAGGGGGAGTGTTGTTGCCCCTTAAAACTCGCTGGATGTTTTTCTATGACTTTTTTTATCAACAATTAAAATGATCTAGGGCACTTTTATCCTATTTTGGTTCTGTATTTCTATGGCCCTATACAATGTGGACAGCATCATGCTGACATCACAATGGCTGGAGGAGATAATAGGCATAGCCAGCACTAAGTGACTTTGAGAAGGAGTGTTCTCAGCCATGACAATGCCAAGAACCCTCCTCCTCTATGTGTGTGAAGGCACAGTGCGGAAGAAGGTGAATATGCTGTGGTGAATTTACTGCAGGGAAATTTGCATAGTCACTCAGCTGAAGGAAGTCCCGGACACTGGCATGGTCACTGCATATATTAAAACAGTAAGAAAATGCCAATATTTTACATTAAGCAGTTTTCTTTCTGGTATTGTGTTCTTTCAGTTGTATGACCATAGTTTTGTTTTAGCACTAAAATTGTTATAACATCTTGACTGTGGTGATCACATATATTTTGTAAATGTTCTTATGAACAATTATAATACACACATGGTTTTACATAAACAACAAAATACTAGCTACAGCGTGCAGATATTAAATAGATACAACAAAGTCAGTTTAAATATTTATTTTTGTGTTTGATAGGTCCACGCCTTTTCCTTTCATGTCCAATGGATGTGGATGGGTCTAAAATATGGTTTACAGATCTTTGGAACTATTCAGTAATTCCCTATCTCCTAGAAGCCATAAGGGAAGGACTCCAGGTAAATAGTTCATGTGTAAATGGTGCATTGAATGTACTGACTTTGTGACTACTTATGTAATGCAATATTTCTGTTTCAATTCAAGCCAAACATGAACAAAAATATTATAAAAAATTTACGGTTTTTAGTCTGAGTAATAACGAAGGTCAAAGGAACAGGAGTATCATAGGTTATGTGGAGCTTTCAGAGTGGCCAGTGTCAAACAAGATGAAAAGATCTCTGACTTTATACATGTTGAATTAGCTTTGTTCTCACTGGAGGCAATGTACCATATGAAGACCTAATTAAAACAGAACAGCATTGTAATGCAGATCATTTTGGAGCCTAGAGTGAAAGTAGAGATAACTGTGTGTTACCTGAATTGTGGAGCATCATGTGATTTGTTCTGCTATTCTGCTGCTGGATTAATGAAGAGCAGACAGGGATCGTCCTTTTTTTTCTCACTTCATTCACTCTGGAGCCTCCGAAAGTGCCCCTTCTTTCACACAATGAGGACAAGGCATTACTCTACATAATGCAGAGGTGTGCATCTTGAATTCTGCCTCTGCTGGCAAAAAAAAAAGAAAAACCAACAACAAAACCTAGAACACTTGTGAATGCTGGCTTTGGAAAGATACAATAAGTAGAGCATTTTTTAAGGTGCCTTTATTGTGTGACTATATACATATTATGTGATGTGCTGTTTTTTGTCTGAAAGATGTAAATATGTCCTAAAATTTGTAGTTCTGACATATACCTGGAACAACCTAGCAACAAATATTGTATTAAGTAAGTATTTTTTACAATACAACAGTTTTGGCACAGTCAGTAACTATAGGGTTGTTATTCAGTATGTTAAGCACAATGACCCCTTTGCTTTAAAAATCTACAGCTATTGCAGCAGCTATACTGTGTGTGTATTTTTGTATTTTTTATTATTATTATTCTGGATTTATATAGCGCCAACAGTTTATGCAGCGCTTTATAACATAAGGGAAAACAGTACAATCCAATACAATTTTATACCAGAGGAATCAGAGAGCCCTACTTGTTAGAGCTTACAATCTAAGAGGGAGGGTCAAGAGATACAAAATAACTGTGGATAATGGGCTGATGGATAAAAGTAATATATATTTGTTAGATGGGGGCCAGGTAGGCTTCTCTGAAGAGATGAGTTTTTAGGGTCTGAGAGTGGACAGACTAGGAGATATTTGGACAGATTGGGGTAGGGAGTTTCAGAGGATGGGAGAGGCTCTAGTGAAGTCCTGGAGGTAAGCATGAGATGAGGTGGCAAGGGAGCTAAAAGGAGGTCTTGGGAGGAAGGAGGAGAACAAGTCGGTTTTGAGACTAGGTTAGTGATGTAGCTGGCGGCAGAGTTGTGGATGGCTTTTTAAGTTATTGTTAGTATCTTGAATTTATTTGTTGGGTGAGTGGAAGCCAGTGGAGGGATTGGCAGAGAGTGGTAGCAGACACTAAGCGATTTGTAAAGTGGATGAGCCTGGCAGCAGCATTCATGCCGGGCTGAAGGGCAGGATAGGCTATGTAAGGGTAAGCCAATGAGGAGGGAGTTGCAGTAGTCGAGGTGAGAGATGACCAGGGAGTGATTTAGAAGCTGTGTGGTGTCATTGGTTAGGAAGGGGCATATCTTGGAGATGTTGAGGAGTTTGAGACAGCAAGCTTTGACAGTGGTTGGATCTGTCGAAGTTGGGTCGAAAGGATAACCCAAAGTCCCAGATTACACCTAGGACCTTGGCATAGGAGGACAGGTTGATAGTTGAGTCATTGATTTTGGCAGAGAAATCAGGGGAGGGGAGGAAATATTATGACGGATTTTGTGGTCGGAATTTCTGACCGTGTGTACGGGGGCTATCACTTATTCTGAAGGCTATTGGAGCACCAATTATGCAATCATTTTTGTCAGGCGCCCACCTGTACTAAATAGGTAATATAAGTGTAGCCAGTGACATGACCCCAGGGCCTCTCAAATGCACTATTGGGGTTATTTACGAAAGGCAAATCCACTTTGCACTACAAGTGTATACTACAAGTGCAAAGTGCATTTGAAATTGACCTGAAAGTGCACTTGGAAGTGCAGTCGCTGTAAATCTGAGGGGTAGATCTGAAATGAGGAAAGCTCTGCTGATTTTATCTTCCAATCATGTGCAAGCTAAAATGCAGTTTTTTATGTTCCTTGCATGTCCCCCTCGGATCTAGGGGGGGGGGGGGGGGGGGGGGGGGGGGGGGGGGGGGGGGGGGGGGGGGGGGGGGGGGGGGGGGGGGGGGGGGGGGGGGGGGGGGGGGGGGGGGGGGGGGGGGGGGGGGGGGGGGGGGGGGGGGGGGGGGGGGGGGGGGGGGGGGGGGGGGGGGGGGGGGGGGGGGGGGGGGGGGGGGGGGGGGGGGGGGGGGGGGGGGGGGGGGGGGGGGGGGGGGGGGGGGGGGGGGGGGGGGGGGGGGGGGGGGGGGGGGGGTGGGGGGGGGGGGGGGGGGGGGGGGGGGGGGGGGGGGGGGGGGGGGGGGGGGGGGGGGGGGGGGGGGGGGGGGGGGGGGGGGGGGGGGGGGGGGGGGGGGGGGGGGGGGGGGGGGGGGGGGGGGGGGGGGGGGGGGGGGGGGGGGGGGGGGGGGGGGGGGGGGGGGGGGGGGGGGGGGGGGGGGGGGGGGGGGGGGGGGGGGGGGGGGGGGGGGGGGGGGGGGGGGGGGGGGGGGGGGGGGGGGGGGGGGGGGGGGGGGGGGGGGGGGGGGGGGGGGGGGGGGGGGGGGGGGGGGGGGGGGGGGGGGGGGGGGGGGGGGGGGGGGGGGGGGGGGGGGGGGGGGGGGGGGGGGGGGGGGGGGGGGGGGGGGGGGGGGGGGGGGGGGGGGGGGGGGGGGGGGGGGGGGGGGGGGGGGGGGGGGGGGGGGGGGGGGGGGGGGGGGGGGGGGGGGGGGGGGGGGGGGGGGGGGGGGGGGGGGGGGGGGGGGGGGGGGGGGGGGGGGGGGGGGGGGGGGGGGGGGGGGGGGGGGGGGGGGGGGGGGGGGGGGGGGGGGGGGGGGGGGGGGGGGGGGGGGGGGGGGGGGGGGGGGGGGGGGGGGGGGGGGGGGGGGGGGGGGGGGGGGGGGGGGGGGGGGGGGGGGGGGGGGGGGGGGGGGGGGGGGTGGGGGGGGGGGGGGGGGGGGGGGGGGGGGGCAGCGACTGCACTTCCAAGTGCACTTTCAGTGCAATTTCAAATGCACTTTGCACTTGTAGTTTGCACTTGTAGTGCAAAGTGGATTTGCCTTTAGTAAATAACCCCCAATGACTTCCTAAAACTGGCTTATTTTATCAGATGAATAAACACGTTGTCAAGGTTTCTGATAACCAACAACTGCAATAGCATTTAACTGTAATTATATCTGCAGTTAGAGGCATTGCGATAATCTAGAACCACAGCTAGTTCTGTTGAAAAGTAACAGACTTACTGGCAAGATCACCTGGAGAAAATAAAGGAGTGAATGCCTACAAAAGGAAATGAATGCAGCCATCACATCTAAGAATTTGTAAGCTGTAATATAGTAAATATTTGCTTATGGGTGAACTACCACTTTAAGCATTCGCCATAACATTTTAGAACTGGATAATCAATTCTATGCAAAAAAAAACCACTATAACGTGCTCTCTTTTATGAGTATAAAAATGTTGCTGAACCTAAATAATAATAAAATGGCCACAGCCAGCTATTCGTACCTTGGTCCTGCCCATTGATTTGGCATCATTTAAGCCCAAAACGAAAAAACAGTAGATGAATCTGGCACCTTATAATTCTAACAGTTTTTTCACCTAATTTATACTTTATCCAGGGGTTCACTATTGTCTTTTAATTTTTCAAGTTATCTATACAGGATAGAAATAAAGATAAGCTGTGAATTTACAAATCACCACCAGGTGGCACTTTAATCCAAGTACACAGCTCTACTAAAATAGCTAAAAACTTCTGAATTTGACAATACAGACAATAAGCAAATACACAGACAAATCTACATCCACAGACAAAACTATACATCAAATAGGAATGCCAAGCAGGTAAAGTCGGTTGCAGATTTGGAAATGGAGAATGACAGCAATGCAGAGATAAGTTGTCCTGACTTCTTCTTTTACACTGATCTTACTGAGTTTTATATAAAAGAACACAAAAACCTACGTTTGAAATTTAACAAGAAATCTAACACACTTTACTAATTGCTGTCATCATCCATCAATTAGGAAGAAAATTATAACTATATAAAAATTAGAAGTAAATTATTATCCTTTAAGACAGACATGATGATTCAGAAAAGTGCACACCCCATACAACTGTGTATATCAGGAGATCCTAAAGGCCAAAGATATCTCCTACATGGTACAGCATGGAAAGGCAGAAAATGTATACAGTTTGGGCCCAAAAAGCACAGCTACATATACCCAACCGCATTTTTTGTGTTTTTAGTTCTTAACTGCTTGGCTTGTATAAAAACACTGGATGAAAACAAGGAGCAAAAGAGTCATCACTATTATGGTAATATACTCAAACACTTTCCACGTTTCTTGGCCTTTTGAACAGCTAAAAGGAGAGTAGTTTCACATGTTTGCAAATAGCTTTCAGAAGAAGATTGTGTTTTTCTCTAAAATATCCTATTATAATGAGCTTAATGGTAAATGAAAGGGCTCTTCTCTTTAATAAGCCACATTATGAAATTCTTTGATGACCTAATAAAGACATTCTGACTCCTTTTTACATCTTTCAATCTATACCAATGTTGATTTCAGCTTTGCCATCTGAGACTCGTGACAAATGTCCTAAGGTATCATCAAAGGGAAGATAGCTATAAAATATGTTGTAACTTATCTCTAAAAAATATGCTCTTCTTTCAAGGATTATTATGCAACATTATATGAAAAGGATCTGAACACCTGTCTTTTTTTAATACATGCTTTCTTTAAGGTCACTGTAGAAAACAAAAGCATATCAATTAGTGTTAGTAGAAAAAAAGGTTTTAGCTATAGGAAAAATATGAATTTCCAAGTCCTGGGAAAGTGTTGTATAGTCACAAGAATTTACTTTATTGGACCCGGTAGACACCTTTAAAAAATGATAAAAGGTTTTATTAAAACAAAAAATATGAATGCAATTGGGCGACTGGGGGGGGGTTGGGACTTTAAATGAAGCAGGCAGGTGTAAAACATTTAGATTTATTAAAAAAGCAAAACAAGCAAACAATCAATGGTAAGTTGCATGAGGGTAGTCATGAGTGCACCAAGGAAAGCAATGTTTTCCATTCAATGGATAAATATACAAAGATGACAATTGACCACAATAGTACAAATCACAGTTGCAAGTGATCATAGAAAAAAATAAAACAGTAGTTGGCATAAGACATGGCATATAATAGCTCTATGCATTTCGTGGATTCATCCACTCTTCAGGAGCATGCACGTGGAAAACTGAATGCTGTGATATGGTAGCGATATCTGTAAGGTCTGACCCTGTCACGGGAAGGAGGTTTAAAATAAGGTAATTATAGATAATAATGTCTAGGATATTTTTCTCGTTAAAACGTTTTCTCGTTTTAACGTTCTTTTTCAAAACAAAAAATATGATGATTTATAATGTTACTAAACCCTGGACCCTGCAATTACTATATCTGATCTTCCACAGTGCACAGAACATGAAAATGCAATAGTTTTAGTAAATATAAACTGCTAAATACCTTTTCTCATCAGTAATTAGAGCAGTCTTGTGGCTTCTATCAGTGTCCAGCCGAGCACTGGTTAACGCTTGGAGAAGTTCCCATTCTCATCAGATTGTCCTATGAGGCTGCAGGACCCCTGACCCTCTGGACAGTGCTGGTTGGCCTTGTGCTGATCACATGCACCCTCCGAAGAAAGAAAAGAACTCTCTAGCAATACACACCAAACTGAGCATGTGCAGCTTGCCCCCAAGGCTCTGTACTATCAAGAGATGGTTTGGGGACTGTGGAAGAAGAGGAGGAGAGGAGGAACAGAGTAAACAGGATGAAACAGTTTTTACACAATGTAGAGGATTAACCCCTTAGGGTCTACTGTCTGTTGTGGGTTTAGTAACACTTTAAATCAGTATGTTGATCCTGTGATTTATAGGTTTACCATTTTGAGTTCAGGAAGGCTTTTTTCTCTTTTAAACCAAACTAGGACATGCTGTAATGTTGAGGAGGATTTGCATTACTCTGGATCCCTCTGGAGGATTGAGATGTTTGTTTGAGATGTTTGTGTTCCTAATAGGATTAACCATGATTTGCATAAGATGTTATTCAACCAAACTATCTATGTAACCATTAAAGTGTAACTATAGGCAAAGCTTTTCATTTTGGACTAAAGGCAAAGCTTTTCACTTTGGATAAATTAAGGGAGGGTTACAACCCCTGTCAGTTTTTTTCTTTGTCATCTCTGTCCCCATATTTTTCTTTACTTCCTGGTTCATAGACAAAACAGGAAGTGAGAGGAAATCCCTCCAAAATGAGGGTATTCTGGTGTATCACCATGGTCACCAGAACTAGTGTCCCTATTGGAAGATTCCCCCTATATCTGTTCTGGGGACAACCCAGAATTTGAGATTTCATTTTACTTTCTCTTTTGCTGATAATGATAAACAGAACAAATAGAGAAAGGGAATCTCCCTAACAGTGTCACAGACATTCCCTTCCACTCTTTTCAAAAGAAAAAAAAAAAAGGTTCGCCTTTAGTTACACTTTAAATTATATTATGTAAAGAATAAGGATTTACAGTGATCGGTTTGATCTGTGAGAACTGAGCTTGTAATGGTCTGATAACAAGTGTGTTTGTGCAAAACATTACAAGAGTTAATGCGCATGTTTCATGTATACAGATGTATGGTAAACAAGCTCCTTGGGAAGACCCAACAAAATGGATAAAGGAAACATTCCCTTGGAATACTGCATCATCTCAACGTGAATGTCCTGCCTTACTGCAGTTGCGGCCAGAAGATGTAGGGTATGATGGATATGCCACTGCCAAAGAAGTATCAACATCCAAAAATGTACCAGAAAATGACAAAGATGGTGACCCCTTGGTATGTTGCCTAGTAAAAGTATTGTTTTTTTCAAAATATTTAAAAAGTTTTGTTATATTAGAACTAGTAACAGTGCTTTCAAAAGAAAAGACAAAGTGTGAAAAAAAACGAATGCATTTTGTCAGCAATTCAACAGCAATCATATGATGATTGATCACAAAATGACATCTCATTCTATTCAAATGGTACATCAACACATTAAACTTGAATATTATGCAAAGACACAGAACATTCTTGTGAATGCCCAGTGTTGTATACACAGCTCAAGGTAAAACTAATAAAACACCTTTGCTACATATAATTCTTTATCTAATGCCAGTCCAATACAGACTAGCTAATTATACAGATCTCAGTGGCAGCAAAGGTACCATTGTATACAGGGGAGGGCTGACAGCCTTAGGCCTGGGGGGCAAGTCCAGTCAAGTGGCCCACTTTAACCCCAAATCAGTTCACTATCTATGCACACCAGGTTACCCATGGCTAATGGCCAGCAGAGCCCTACAGGCCATGGTCAGCTCCCAGCAGGACTTAAAGGTCAGTGGCCAGCAGGACCAACAGGTCCATCGCCAGCTCCCAGCCTGTGGGTCCTGCTCACCTCTGGGTCCTTCTGGCCACTGACCATAGCCAGCTCCCAGCAGGACCAAAAGGCAGCAGCGGTGCATCCATAAAGGGTGCAGGAGCGCCGCCCCGCCCCTCTCCTATCACTCGTTCTCTCACATAGATTTATGCATGAATCTATCTATCTATGGTCGCCGCTGCCGCCCCCTATTCATGTGCAAGGTCCCATGTCGGATGCCGGGCATATGAATTACAGTGTCGGGGGTTTCTTTGGAAACGCCTGATTAGAGCCATAGGCTCAAAAAGGCTTCCTAATTAGAGCCATGGGCTCTAATAGGCTTCCAAAAGGGTAAACAGCAGGCGCACTGCTGTGTGTTTGCTGATTACTCATTGGTGTGTTAGAGAACCGAATACATTGCTACCCTAACACTGACCTGCCTCACAGCCAATCAGGTTGCTCAGGTTTTGTTACCTGTCACCTGATTGGCTGAAACAACAGGCGCCGCTATTGGACGCCTGACAGGAGGAGAGGATGGGAGAAGAAGTGCAGGAGACGCATGAAGGACCCGCTTGTTGCCGTCACCCGCTGCCCCACAAGACAGGGTAAGTACAGGGCAGAAGGCGAGCGGGGGGGGGCACACTGTGACACTGGCAGATTTTGGCACACTGGCAGCATTGGGCACACTGCCACACTGGCAGCATTGGGCACACTGGCAGTGTTTGGGCACACTGGCAGCGCTTGATGGGCACACTGGCAGCGCTTGATGGACACACTGGCAGCGCTTGATGGACACACTGGCAGCGCTTGATGGACACACTGGCAGCGCTTGATGGGCACACTGGCTGCAATTGATGGCAAAGTGGCTGCGTTTGACTGGTTCTTTTTTCAAATTTTTTTTTATTTTATTTGCGCCCCCCCCCCCCCCCCCCCAAATATTTTAGCACCAGCCGCCACTGCCAACAGGCCATGATTAGTTCCAGCAGGACCCACAGGGCATCATGTACTGTACCATTCCGGAGTCTTTTCTGCAGGTGATCCCTCTGTGTAGTGCGGGGACAAGGTCATCCAGTGCCTAGGCAAAGATAGCAAACTGACCCCCAGGTGGAGGAGGGAATGGGGGTAATAGTGCCATAATGTTTGTGACGTGCTGTGGGGTCACTGGAAGGAAAAAATGCTGCTGCGTTGCTGTCAGTTTGAGAAGGACTGATTGATAACTATGTCAGAGCCATCCAGTGCACTGTGATAAAATGTAGCATTACTATATTTTATTGCAGCTTACTGCACCGCACCTCTGGACGGTGCTGCAGTGTAAACGGGCACATAGAACACAGTTGTATTCTATGTGCTCTAGCAGTGACTGGTGTTCTTCCCGTGTGGAAAAGCCCTAATTCAGTAGTATAAGTTAATGGAGAGTGAGCATGTGCTAGATGCATGATTCTGACAAAACTATTGTATTAGATAAAAGTAAGCTGGGATGGAAAGGGTGTCAGTCCAAGTACATCTGTGGAATGCCCAGAGCTGAGCCCAGAGGCTGCAGTGATTTATATGAGCAGAGCAGAAATACAAAACAGGAGAGAGGATAAAATGAATGGGAAAAAGATAAGTGGATAAGATAAGGAGCTTCTGACTTACCAACCGCAAGATTGTACCAGCCGGGAGAGACGAGTACCCAGAGAGAGGGGGATGAAGCATGAGTTAAATCAGCCTGCAATAAATTAAAGAAACTGAACAGAAACAAAGGTCCCCAGAAGGAGAGGGAGATTATAGGAGTGAAGAGGACATGATACATTGCAGCAAGTAGGGGAGTTACCACAAAGCAGGTGCGGCTGCCTGGAACAGAGCAACAGGAGAATGACAGCTTGAAATTGCTGGCTGGCCGGGCCCCCCATGTGAAGTGACTCGTCTCCCTGCCGGGAGTTGTAGTTACCTGCTGCGCTGCTCAGTTCCCTCCAGTCTCTACCCACAGGACCACTTGAGCGTGGTCCAGACTACAACTCCCAGAATGCAGTGCAGCAGCAACACAGCCAATCGGCGGCCGACTTCCTCAAAAAAAAAAAAAAAAATGTCAGCAGACAGCGGCCGTTTTGATTATAAGTTAGGCGGCCTGGGGGGAAATTTCCACCCTGCCCCCCGGCCCAGCCCGCCCCTGATTGTATAGCTAAAGAGTCCCATACTGGGGTTAATTTACTAAAACTACAGACTGCAAAATCTGGTGCAGCTGTGCCTGGCAGCCAATTAGCTCCTAACTTCAGCTTGTTCAAATAAGCTTTGGAAAAAAAACTGAAAGCTGATTGGCTACCATGCACAGCTGCACCTGATTTTCTTCTTTTAGTAAATCAACCCCACTGTGTATTTTCTCAGTGGTATTCTCAGAATAGACTTATTTTGGCTGCAACTGAAGAAACAATTAGTGGTTCTACAATTAGGCTCTCATTACAATTTTGCACAACACATTATTTACCGAAATCTGCATGTTTCCAGTCTATATTTTACAGTACATCAATGGTCCCCATAGAACTAAAAGTTGTATTGTTGTTTTAGTTGGTGTTTGAACTCAGAATATACGTAAACTAATAACTGTTTGTTCCAGATAACTATACTTGTGGGCATGCAAATAAGGCACAGTTGTATGACAGTTTTGTTATTTGTGGGATGTGATAAACCACATTAAAAGATTTTGGGTAACTAGCATGATTATCAAAATAAATCTAGAGGATGGATATCTGTGGCCAATTTCACAGCAAAACAAACTGAATGAATCAGTTTCATTCAGTAAAATGCTTGCTTTTTCCAATCTAATGCACTGCTATAAGCAATCATATTGTGTAAACAAAAAGAAAAATACTGATCACTTCCCCAGAGTAGTACAATGTTACTAGAGTAACATTATATTGCTCTGGTTACAGTGTGTAAAAAAAATCGTAAAAAAAATAAAAAGTAAATATTGAATTTTTTTTTTTTGTACTGTCACCAGTCAGTGTCCCTGACCACTGCCATACCAGTTGTATGATGATGGTATACTGCACTGCACTGTGAATTTTTTCAATTTCTAAAAAATTTCCCAAAAATTATGACAAAAAAAACACGCAATGTCTCTTACTAATCATCTGAGGGGTATTTGTACTGCCCTGGAATTTTATTGCCTCATGAAATGATAGTCCATCAGGACATCAGGATTGATACATTTTCAGATATATACTATAGTTTGGAGACTATATAACTTTCCTGCAGACTAAAAAAATCTACACTGGGTTATTTTCACCAAAGAAAAGTAGCAGAATACAGAATAAAAAAAACCTAGTGGTGAATAAATACCATCAAAAAAAAGCTTTAGTTGTGTGAACAAAATGATAAAAATCTAGTTTGGGTACAACAGAGTTGCATGACTGTGCAACTGCCATTCAAAGTGCGACAGCAGTGAAAGCTGAAAATTGGCCTGGGCAGGAAGGGGGTAAAAGTGCTCTGTATTGATGTGGTTAAAGTGTGGATATGCATGGAATGTTACTTTATTTTTTAACTACTTCAGATCCACACTATAGCCAAATGACAGCTACATCGCGGACCTGCTTTGTCGGGAGTACGTCTATTGATGTCCTCCCATGCCCACTGCAGCGTGCACGGCGCGCTCTGTGATCAGCGAGTCTATGAGATTTGCTGATAACAGTTCAGAGTAAGGGGTTAATCACGACCCATTACAATGTGATCAGCTGTAAGCCAATGACAACTGATCATGTGATGTAAACAACCGGTAATCGGCTATTTTTTCTCCTCGCGCTGACAGTTTGAGGAGAAAAAAAAGCCGGCGGCCGTGAGAGGGAGATCAGTTCCGATCATGGAGAGCTGCCGCCAGCTCCTCAGTGCCCACCTGTGCCACCTAACAGTAAACAGTGCCGCCTACCAGTGCCCACCAGCACCACCCATCGGTGCCCACAGTGCCACCCATCAGTGACCACAGTGCCTCATCAACAGTGCTGCACATCAGTGCCACGTATCAGTGTCACCTACCAGTGCCCATCAGTGTGGCTCATCAGTGCCACCTATCAGTGCTCATCAGTGCCATCCATCAGGGCCCATCAGTGCCATCTTATCAGTGGCCATCAGTGCTGCCTTATCTGTGCCCATCAGTGCCGCCTTATCTGTGCCTATCAGTGCCCATCAGTGCAGCCTATCAGTGCCTACCAGTGCCACCTCATCAGCGCATATCAATGAAGGAGGAAAATTACCTGTTTGCAAACTATGAAACATGATTTCTTTTTCTAAATTTTCCATTTTTTTTTGTTTGTTTGGCAAAAAATAAAAATCCCAGCTGTGATTGAATACCACGAAAAGAAAGCTCTATTTGTGTGAAAAAAATGATAACATTTTCATTTGGGTACAGTGTTGTATGACTGCGCAATTGTCATTCAAAGTGCGTCAGTGCTAAAAAGCTGAAAATTGGTCTGGGCAGGAGGGGGGTTTAAGTGCCCAGTAAGCAAGTGGTTAATCTTGAACTTGGCTTTCTGCTGTTTCAAATAGTGCAGTGAATTGCATAACATGTGATATCCTGTTTCTAAACATTGTGTTTTCTCACCATATGTGCTAGGCGTTTTTAGGACATAACAGTGTTGTGTCTTTTTTTCATGGTGCATTTTACATTTGCTTCAATTTAACTGTAGTGTTTTCCACAATAAACTGGGCATATTCTCAAAGAAAGCTATTTCATCAAGCCTGTTCCACCAAGGAAAATGTGGATTTCTTTATCTAATTAAAATTATAGTTTTATTCCAGATGCCTGGCTCTGATTGTATTATCATTGTTCATGTGAAAGGTTTTATCTCTTTCAATAGAAAAATACACATGCAGCTTCTTTGAAGGGATAATGCATTATCAACAGTCACATGGGTGTCCTAGATTTGAATCTGGAACAGCCAGCATGTTATCATCACTTACTTTGATTTTTCTTTGCATTATCCATGTGCCATGCTCTGGAATCTTTAAAAAAATGCATATTTTGGCAGTTTTCATAGAATAATGCTTATGACACTTCTCAAGCTGTCAAATCGTATTGGTAATTGTACCAGCTAAATACTCACTATGTATTTAAAATTTGCTAATTATATTTACACCAGCTGTCTCCCTATACTTGCAATAGTTCAGAGTTTTGTTTTTCTTAAAGCGGGATTCCGTCCACCAAGAATTTTTTTTTTCAGGGTCATTTATAGACTTAGGTAATGTAAGCATAGTACTCATTTTTTGTGTTTTTAAGTTCCCCCGCTTGCTGATTTCGTCCACAAGAATAACTTATAAAAATGCATCCTGGCCGTTGTCATTTTGCTTGTGGGCATTTGAAGCCCACAAGCAATTATTTCCGGGAGGCGGTGAATGCTGTGCTCCCAGCATTCACCGCTCGATCCCGCGCATGCTCAATGATAACAGCGAGCAGCGTCGTAAAAACGGGTGGCGGTGTCGGAGATCTCACAAGATTTTGGCATGATGGCGTTCGCCAATGATTCATGGGAAGACTCTGACAAAGCTCCCAGGGGTCTTTGCGGAGCCGGGGAAAGGCAATAAACATGCCTACTCCCACGGGAGGAGAGCCCGGAAGTCAACATACAAATTACTATTATTAGTACTATTATTATATTTAACACTATTCCCCACAGTCTCTCTTCTGATCCAGGACTCCTCATCAATGACTGTGTAATGATGAGGACTTCATCCATGACCGTGTAAGGACGAAGTTCCCTCACAGACTTCCTGGCATGTCTCCACATCCAGCCCTCCACTGTGGTACACTTACCGACCTTTCTCTGCTCCGAGTTCATGGTGAAGAACTTAATCGGACAGTACGTTACGACAGCTTATACTGCCCCTCTCCTCCAGGAACTCCTCATCAATGACCGTGTAATGATGAGGACTTCACCCATGACGTGTAAGGGTGAAGCTCCCTCACAGCTCTCCCGGGTCTCCTCCCGCGATAGGCACACCCACCCAGATGGGGGTGCCCTCCTACTTCTGTCTAGTACTCCATTCTTCACTTCTCCTGGCCGACAACTCCTCCCAGTGGCCTGTTACCTCAGCTTATATGGGAGGCCTGCCCCCTGCCAATTCCAGTTGAGCTGCCTGCCACTACAGTTCTAGGCCCTGCCCCTCTTCCAGAACATTCTCCCTGGAAGCAGGGGAGGTGCCTCAGAACTAGAGCACAGGTGGTCACACCCACTGCCCCCAGATCAAAACAAACAGGCCTAGCTTGCAGCATAAGCCTGCTTAAATTTGCCTGTACTGACAGTTCCTTACCAAAAATCCTTACTCTAGCACCTACCTATGGTAAAGTGTGCTACATATGAATATTGTTTCAAAGGTTATGACTACCCCGATTTATTTTTATTGGCTATTGGTAAGAATTAAGACATTTTCAACAGATTCTTTTTCACATAGGTTTATGGAATTATATTTAAATAATGATTACTCTTTATAAATCATTCAACTCTTTTCAACATGCTAAAAATAAAGTGCAACCAATGGCCCCATTGTGATTTATGAGAATTTGTAATACAAGAACTCCTTAAACTGAAATGCATTGTGGGTTAGCCTAAATCAAAGGCAGTACAAGGAAAACAGAAATGGAAGGCGCACACACCTAGTGCATTACTAAAGATAATTTACCGTATAAGCCGAGTTTTTCAGCACATTTTTTTTTGTGCTGAAAATGCCCCCCTTGGCTTATACTCGAGTCAAGAACTTTTCTGCTGCAGAGAATAGCATTTTCCAAACGGATTTTGGGGCCCCGTATCCCGGGGCCACTTGGTGCTAGGAACCCCAAATTTGGTGTGCAAGCACCGTGGAACTAGCACTACAACATATTCAAGCTGGGGTTCCTAGAACCAAGTGGCCCCGAGATACAGGGCCCCAAAGTTGGTTCGCAAAATGTCATTCTCTGCTGCAGAAAAGTGCTTGACATTTTCCGTACCGACATTGGGGCCCTGTATGTCAGGGCCACTTAGTGCTAGGAGCCCCAGCTTTGGTTAGTAGTTTTAGTTCTAGTTCTACTGTGTTTGCACACCAAATTTGGGGTTCCTAGCACCAAGTGGCCCCGAGATATGGGGCCCCAAAGTCGGTCAACTGTGTCCATCTGCAGCAATGTCATTTCGGTACCCTTTGGGTCCAGAGATCCCAAATTTTGGCAGCAGATAGGGGGCATCTAGGAACCATTAACTACAGAGTTTGAAGTTCGGGGGACAGTGAGGCATGAAAATGGGCACAGTGAGGCTGCAAATGGGCATTGTTGACCCTCTTTTCCACTTACAGTAGCTGCGCATCACCCTAGGCTTATTCTCGAGTCAATACGTTTTGCCAGTTTTTTGTGGTAAACTTAGGTGCCTCGGCTTATATTCGGTCGGCTTATACTCGAGTATATACGGTAGTAATAAAAATGTTTTATATAAAAGTGGGTACTCACAAAATGCAACTGACAAAAGGCCATAAAAACAATGCATGGACATTGTACCCACTTTTATATTAAACATTTTTATTATTAAATTATCTTTGGTAATGCACTAGGTGTGCGCGCCTTCCATTTCTGTTTTTCTGGTAGTTCCTTTCAGATTACCCCATCTGAGGAAGGCAGCATCCATCCAGTTTTGGATACCATATATACCTTTCACACCACTATGTTATCTGACATCTGTTACTCCACACCTTGGAAGACCTATTAGCACTGGAAGTGACTGTGTTTTTTAAATCAAAGGCATCTATAATTGAATAACGTGTATGTTACCAACACCTATCCATTCTAGAAAATAGCTGTATTTTACATCTACAGTAGCTAATTAAAATTCCACATTGCACCAAAATGATTTAAGAGTGTTCAACCTATCCAATAATGGTAAAATTAGCCTTAAAAATACCTTCAAATTATAGAAATTTGTTCAGTTCCATTCTCTTAATTTAGTTGGTCACCCCAGGAATATGACAAGCTATCCATGATGTTTTCATAACAAGGATACACATCTTTGCAAGTTTTTTCCTGGGGTTACAGATCTTGAACTTTCAATGTCAAGTCCGACGCTAACTTTAACCACCTCAGCCCCGGAAGGATTTACCCCCCTTCCTGACCAAGCCCTTTTTTGCGATACGGCACTGTGTCGATTTAACTGACAACTGCATGGACGTGTGACATTGTACCCAAACAAAATTGACTTCCTTTTTTTCCCACAAATAGAGCGGACTTTTGGTGGTATTTGATCACCTCCTGCGTTTTTTATTTTTCACACTATAAACAAAAAAGAGCAACAATTTTGAAAAAAAGCTATATTTTTTACTTTTTGCTATAAAAAATATCCTCAAAAAATATATAAAAAAACAAATTTCTTCCACAGTTTGGGCCAATATGTATTCTTCTACATATTTTTGTTAAAAAAAAAAAAAAAAAATCGCAATAAGCATATATTGATTGGTTTGCGCAAAAGTTATCACGTCTACAAAATAGGGGATAGATTTATGGCATTTTTATTAATAATCTTTTTTATTAGTACTAGCGGCGAGCTGCAATTTTTATCATGACTGCGACTGCGCAGGGGACGCAGCTGCGTACGGGTACGCTGTTTTGCACACCCGTGCGACTTTGCCGACGTGTATTGGCATGAGCCGGTCGGCAAGTGGTTAAAGAAACTAAAGAATCACCAGAGTCATAGTTTTGTTGCTGTTTTCAGTTATAAATCCTTTTGAATGCCCACAACATCTCTCTTAGATATGCATCATATTTGTGTGTAATAATAGCAATTTTAGTTTATTCGTCCCATTGATAAAAGGTTGTGCAACTATGGAATATACAAAATCTTTAATACCGCTTTTTAATTCTAGATTGGGTGAGTCTTTGGCACATATTCAAAACAGAATGGGGTTGATTTACTAAAACTGGGGAGAGCAAAATCTAGTGAAACTGTGCAGAGAAACCAATCAGCTTCCAGTTTTTTTTTGTCAAAGCTTAACCACTTCAGCCCCGGACCAATTTGCAGCCAAAGGACCAGGCCCCTTTTTGCGATTCGGCACTGCGTCGCTTTAACTGACAATTGCGCGGTCGTGCGACGTGGCTCCCAAACAAAATTGGCGTCCTTTTTTTCCCACAAATAGAGCTTTCTTTCGGTGGTATTTGATCGCCCCTGCGGTTTTTATTTTTTGCGCTATAAACAAAAATAGAGCGACAATTTTGAAAAAAATGCAATATTTTTTACTTTTTGCTATAATAAATATCCCCCAAAAATATATAAAAAAAAACATTTTTTTTTTCCTCAGTTTAGGCCGATACGTATTCTTCTACATATTTTTGGTAAAAAAAATCGCAATTAGCGATTATTGATTAGTTTGCGCAAAAGTTATAGCGTTTACAAAATAGGGGATAGTTTTATAGCATTTTTATTAATATTTTTTTTTTTATTAGTAATGGCGGCGATCAGCGATTTTTTTTTGTGACTGCGACATTATGGCGGACACATCGGACATTTTTGACACATTTTTGGGACATTTGTCATTTATACAGAAATCAATGCTATTTAAATAGCACTGATTCCTATGTAAATGACAGTTGTAGTGAAGGGGTTAACCACTAGGGGGCGGGGAGGAGTCAGTGTGACGTGTTGTGTTTTTTTTACAGTAGGGGGGCGTGGCTGTACGTCTGACGTCATTGATCGGCGTTCCCGATGACAGGGAACCGCCGATCACTGACAGTCAGTGTAGGAAGCGCGGGGAGAGGTTTGTTTACACAAACCTCTCCCCGTTCTTCAGCTCCGTAACCCGATCGCGGGATACCAGCGGCGATCGGGTCCGCTGGTCCCGCGGCCGTGGTCATGGAGCTCCCGACCGGGTCGCGCGCGCCCCCCGGGCAGGCAAATTAAAGGGGACGTACAGGTATGTGCCTTTGCCTGCCCGTGCCATTCTGTTGACGTATATCTACAGGAGGCGGTCGGGAAGCGGTTAACTGAGCAAGCTGACATTAGAACCCGATTGACTACCATGCACATCTGCACCAGATTTTGCACTCTTGAGTTTTAGTAAATTCACCCCAATATGTTTTTATGTAAAAAAGAATATAACAATTGGTACAAACTGAGAGACATGTTATACTTACCTGCTCTGTTCAGCCCCTCTACTCTGGTCACCCACTGGCACTCCTTGCCCTACCTCTTCAGTGATTGCACCCAACTTTCTATGGGGGCACTTGTGTGGGCTCTCTCCCGAGCTACCCTGTCTGTGTCAGCCTTGCCCCCTGCTCAATCATCCCAGAATTTGATTGATAGTAATGAGAGCTCAGGTAAGTAAAGGGGGGGGGGGTGGGGGAATCATCCTCTGTTTTTTACCTTAATGCAGAGAATGCATTAAAGAGATTGTAAAGTCAGAAGTTTTTTTTTATCTTAATGCATTCTATGTATTAAGAAAAAAAGCATTTTATGTGCAGCAGCCCCCCTTAGCTACTCTAAAACTTACCTGAGTGTCTCATGTGGCCACGATTCTCCTTCCTGATTGATTGATAGCAGTGGCAGCCAATGGAGCTGCTGCTGTGTCTCAGCCAAAGTCAGCTAGCCAATCAGGAGAGAAATGGGGTGGAGCCAGGTAGGGGCTCCATGTCTGAATGGACACAGGGAGCTGTGACTCGGCTCGGGTGCCCCCATAGCAAGAGGAAGATCCGGGCTGCTCTGTGCAAATCCACTGCAACAGAGCAGGTAAGCAAGTAAACATGTTTGTTATTTTTATAGGAAAAAAAAAAAACTTTCACCTTTACAACCACTTTAAGGAGGATATTTTGGAAACAAATTCTATCAATGACCAATTTCTCACAGGCTTCTTTTCTATTATTTACAAAGGTCATACACTGCCATGTTCAGAATGCAATGGCTGTCATGCAGATTCATGATCTGTCACATCCTATTGCTTTGTTCACAAGTTTAGAAGCTGCAAACCTAGGGCAGATGCAATATTGTTATAAAGCTTCTAAAATGCCTGTGTGGATATACCTTTACAATATCCTTTTGATGGTCAGGTCTCTTACTAAGAACAATGGCTGCAGAGACATCTGCTCATTTATTTGAGCTTGCAATCATTTTGTTTAGCTTGTTTCAATACTGAAATAATACACACAACTATGTCTATAGAATTCAGCTGCATTCACAAAATGTGTGCATATGAAAAGCATTTACAGAGCCAGCAAATACAAATTTGGAAAATGTAGACTGTTTCATATTGACCACTGAAATGTCTCAGTGCTCAAGATGTAATAAAAGCTGTGTATAAAGGTTATCAGTTTACTTCCCTAAGGTAGATAAACCAACATTATCTGAAAACGATACCGTGGATTTACAAGCACTGGGATATAAAATCTTCCTATCTTCTGCAACTGAAGCATATGCCCACTATTGAATCAACAAAATGATTTTAAACAGTGTGTATTTTTTTGGATGAAACTATACTGTAAAGTAGACAGGTAGGACTACATATTGCCCTTTATAACTATGAATTTTGTAGGATATTTTGGAAGGATTATATTAACCTTTTCTCCACTAATAGTCTAGCCTTTGCTGACCAGTAAACCCCTAGTTAAATCCATGGGCAATGCCTTAAGGTGGGATTCACACCTCTCTGTTTCACAGCACAGACATTTGCCATCTAAATTAATTTAAAGTGGTGTTGCACAGAAAAAAAAAAAAATCATTAAAATTCCTAAAAAAAAAAAAAAAAAAAAATTTGGATTTTTTTTTTAACTCACCTCTAAATGGGGGTCCCTCTTAGTCTGCCTCCTTCAGTGCCTGGGCTGGTGACATCACTTCCCCTTGGCGCAGGAAGGGCTCAGCTCTGCCCCCTCCCTCCTGTCAGTCATCTGGGACACGTGACAGGTCCCAGATGACTGCGCGGCCAATCACGGCACGCAGCGTCGCTCACACATGCACAGTGGGTGCCCGGCTGTGAAGCCACAGCCGGGGGCCCACAGTTAGAATGCCGGCGCCACAGAGCGGAGGGAGGGATGACTGGGGCTTTGTTCCCCCACATCGCTGGACCCTGGAACAGGTAAGTGTCCGATTATTAAAAGTCAGCAGCTGCAGTATTTGTAGCTGCTGACTTTTATTTTTTATTTTTTTATGGAAACTCCTCTTTAATGAAACACATGAGATTGAACGTATGTTGCAATGAAAGCACAAAGTGTCTCTCATACATTCTAAAAGTGGTGAAAAATTTGTCAAATTACCTGTCTAGAACTTTTTCTTGAATTTGGCTCATGCTGCGCCACTTTTAGAACGCAAGCGAGACACTTTTGCAAAATCTTTCTGAGACAGTTTTTCTCCCTTTACACGAAAAGAGAGTTGGTCTTAATTATCTCCACTTTTATAGTTGTACCTGTTTATCTGCGGCCATCCCTTCTCTACATCTGTTCAAAGATGAATTATAAAGCTTGTCTGAGAGTTCTGAAGTGAGGAGAGCTCTGACAGCTGATTGGAGGGAAGGGACACAGCCCCCTTCACACAGCACACAGGAACAGCACTCAGGCTATCAATCAGCTGGAAGTCCCTCACCATCACCATTTTGTAAATTGGTGTCAGGAAAACTCATCAGAAGTGATTAATGTTGATAGCAGAGTAATGGACCAGGAGACAAAAGTGACACCTAGTGCTCCAAATTGAGACAAGTACACACTATAGACTAGAGGTATATGCCTTGTTCATATTTCATGTCGGGGCTTTACTGAATTCCCCCCTACTGTATGTGTATTATTGCAGTACAGTAGCTTATATCAAACATCTAAACAATGCTATGCTGCGATATTGTCTGAATGGCTTGGAACCATGATGCTAAAGAAAGCTCTATTTTTTCATACATGCTGGAAAGGCTAATTGCTGCTTGGAATAGAGACTCTAAACTGTGTTATGAAAGAAGCTGATTTCTGCATTGCATACCTTGCTGTTTTGTTTTTGAGCATTCAAGGGTAACTAACACTTTGCTGTCAAATTACTGTCAAGCTTTAAAAAGGTTCTCTTTATGACAGCATTCGTATCCTTTAAACTCATTTCCACTTTCAGCATACCAAAGCATCTGACTTACAGCACATTATTATCCTACTTTTGTTGTATTCTTTGGGAACATAAAAATCTAATAAATCATTATTAATTAATGTGCTACAGCCAGTCATGTTAATATTAAGAACATAGGAGGCAATGTTCGTCTTTTCATAGTTGAACAATTCCCTAACTAAGATAGATTGTTGCAGTAATGTTAGAAGGGTTCTTGCAGTTGTCATGTTTAAGTATTCTTCCCTGTTCTCTTTTTTTTTTTTTTGTTAATGCCATATTATCTTTCCCATTTTTTGTCAATTTGACTTTTGCAGTGTGATTCTAGGAAAAAAGCTTTGGCCATCTATTTCATTACATCACAAAATTACTATTTCGCTGCAGAAAATATGAAATAAAGCTCTTTGGATTCGGATGGTGTAATGTTTTTCTCTTTCCTTCCCAGATGAATATGCTAATGCGGCTTCAAGAAGCAGCCAATTTTTCAAGTGGACAAAGCTGTGACAGCGATGGCACGAGTCGCCATGATGAAGTTTTGGAACCATCGCTCGAATCAACTCTCTAAGGATTCATCCATGGATGTTATATTGTTATTATAGTTGAAAGGTTTTGTCCAATAGCTCACTGCCATTACTGAAGCAGCACAATGCAACACCCGTACCAGGTAAATGTGCTGGTAGGCAGGTGACTTGGTTCATAAAAGAAGTCAGGTGAAAAATTGAAGTGGAAAGCTTGAATTCGTTTAATCTCAATGCATTTTAATATGAATGGAGTAGAGTGTATCTCCATTAGTCAACTGGAAAGAGCCCTGGATAGAGGGCAAATAAAGCAGATTGCACATTTGCTAGCCAAACTGGAATTGTTTTATGTTCTAAAAGGTTTACAGCACAGATGCGTATGTATAATGTATGTTCTTGTTTTTTTACATTCTGTACTAATTGTGCTGTGTTTTAGTCCACTTCAAATCTCCGATGTAAGACATTGTGCCGGTCACATGACTACATTAATGAGATTGTTGTGTAAAGTGCTGCCTCCGATCTGAATAATGGTCTTTAGTTCAAACTAAAAGCACAAAAATGTATTTGTGCATCTACCAGAAAATCTACTGTGATAAACTGGATAAGTGCCAATTGTAAATCTGAACTGCCATGCTCAGACTTCTGAACTCAGCAGTGTTGAATCACTTGTTTATAATTGTCCTTATTGCCAATCTGTTGTTTTTCTAATCACCTACGGGCCGCTTAAACAATTTTATAAAAATGAATATGGCTTCCCTGTGTTTATGTGAGTCTTGCTCGTGAAGGAAGGAGTAAAAAGAATAGAGAAGTCTTATGGTGCCATCTTACTGCCTTAAAAATATCTCTTGATAGTCTTACAGTCAGAGTACAAATACAACTTATGTCTCCTTTCCCAAACTACTATGTAATTTCTCACTCAGCACAGTGCTCTAATCTTTTATTTTTTAGAGATTGTGATCAATGAAAATCAAACAGACAATTAATTTATGTATAAATTGTTTTAATCTCTGTATAAATTGTTTTAATCTCTGAGATAAAGATCAAAAATGACGTGTACCGTGACTTCAAAACTCAAACAGGTGGTTGAAAAGTTTTTTTTTTGCTTGCTTTCTCGCAAAGGAAATATTTTGATAGATTTTCCAGCAGTGCTGGGAACACTTGACAAAAAATGAGCACAAATGTTTTATATTTAATTTCTCCCTTTCCCCTTCTTATGGAGTTAGGCATGTATGAATTTATTATGTTGTAAATGGGGCTCTCAGTGTTTGAATAAGACTGAGGCAGTGTAGAGTTTTTAATATAAATGGGTTGGTTTTGCACAGTCTAATTGGGTGGGTGTTGTATATAGAAACCATGACAAAAATGCCTTGCACCATTAAAAAAGAGAAGAAAAAAAAAAAAAGTAAAAAAAAAAAAAATCCAACAAAACACATTTGTATTTTAACTTGTTGGTGTGTGTTTCACAACATATTCCATACATTTTAAACAGCTCCAGAATTCAAAATCTCATACTGTTTTCCTGGTGTGTTTGTTATGTGCTTACACTTATTAGGATTATGAAGGAGATACAGTGCTACAGTCATGTTTCTAAAAACTATATACATTGAGCCAGTATATTTTGTGATAATGTCAGAATGTATTTCATGTGACCTGATTGATTATAGAAAGGAGACCATGAATGGACCAACAAAGTCAATCATTGATTAAAAACACAATGATAATAATAATAATAATAACAATAATGATAACTGAAGGGCTATGGCTTTGTGTAGACCTTGTAAACCAGATGCTACCTTCAACATCAATTACTGGTGCTACAAACAAGTCTTGGCCAAAACCTTGGTCATTTGCTTAAATCCTTTTACAGGAATGATGCTATACAGTGCTATTGTTAAGACCAGGTTTCCCTACACGGTGCTATTGCCCAAATGCAAATCTTAATCAGGTTGTGCATGTACAAATTTCATTCACAGTAGGTCATATAGATTTAATTTCTAAAGAATACCTTCATGGTAATGTATTTAATGGGCATCGGTGAAGTAGGATAGATGAGCATAGTAAGCAAAAAACGCTCCCTTCTATTTTTTTTAGTACCATTCTAAGTAACGTTCAGGTCATGTGGTCTGCACTTCAGTCTCTTTGGACATAGGGGATTTTCACCTAGACTTCTGTGGGACTGATACTAAATGGAAAGCATATATGTGAGAAAACCACAGGTCCTAAATGCTGTTTAAACCAGGGCATTCAAGCACATAATAGGGGAGTGCAATTTGCACAGTACACTAGCCACCTACTACACTTAATATATAACCATGGTGCTAACTTTAGAAGCAGACAAAAATATGCATTAAAGGAGAAATTCAGTTAAGACCAAAATCATCAGTAAGTCTATGCAATGTCAGATTCTGACCACTTGCTATATTTTCTCATTTCAAATGTGAGCTACATCAATTGCCAAACAGATGTTTAAAAGTCTAGCTTCTCTATTTCCTTACTGCTATTCTGATTGCGATTAATCAATTTGTTTTGCCCAGAGTGCACAGCCAGCAATGGCTGTAGAAGACAACACAAATACCTTTGTGCTGTAAGAAAGTCATTAAAGTTACAGTATGTTGAAAGAAATCTAAAGTGGAAAATAAACTTTTCTTTTAAGTAGTGCATAACAAAAACATATAAACAGCTGTTCTTACATGCTTAGTTACTGATTTGTGTGTTTTGCCTGCAGTTCTCCTTTAACTTCAGAATTTTTGTGTTTTATTTATATTTGGTCTGAGTAAGATTGCAAATATTCTTCTGACATGCACACCAGATATAAGCATATAGACCTTCCTACAACACATCTCAGTGAGTGCATGTAGTTTACAACAAAGAAACAAATTGTTTGTGAAACATTTGTCAGTATACATTTTATATTTTGTACATTTTTGATGTAACATATCATGTAAATAGACAGAAGCAGTGAAATAGATTCATCTGGAAAGTTTTGTAGTCTTTGTAAAGCCCTCAAAATAAGTTTTGGTGTAATTGAGATTAATTGAATGATGTATTTTCTATAAGTTGATGGTTCTTCTCGCCTGTAAACCAGCTTGCATCTATTTTTTGCAGATGTGCGCAGTGTAACTGTCTAAATTATTACTTTGCCATTAAAGTGGTATTATTTATTGAATGGTAATTATGTCGTTATTTGATCTGTATTAAACTTAATTATATTATACTTTTATGATCAGATCACACTACATCTTGTATTGATGTATAAATGCATCTGCACTAGGTAGGTCATTTACACAGAAATGTTATTTTAACTGGCATATCCAGTATAATGCACAGCAAAGTGTATACAGCTGACTCATTGGGATTTACTTACTAAAGGCAAAAAATCTCTTCACTTTGCAAGTTGCATAGTGTAATGACATTTTCCAAAACATAGTGAATGAGAAGAAGCTCTAAAAGGCTGGATTCACACCTATGCACTTTTTTTCTGGGTCTAGCGGTGCAGCAGGCGTCGTGATTGTGGATGGATCTACATCAGGGCAAATTATTATTTTTTTTTTAATAAAGAAATTGTGATAAACTGTGTGTGTGTGTGTTTTTATTTATTTTTGACACTTTTTTGGTGAATGAGTAGGGGTACAATTTGATCTGGGGGGGGGGGGATCTGGGGGCCCACTTGGTAAACATCAACATGGGGCCAAATTACTTTAGGGTGGGGGAGCCTGCTAGGCTGCATGCTCGGATATGGTCTGGTATGGATTTAGGGGGGACCCCACGCCATTTTTTTCTAATTTAGGCATGGGTTCTCCATGTTTTTTTTTTCTTATTTCTATTGGCAGCAATGTTTTTTTTTCATTTAGCTGTCAGCGGGGAAGGTTGCTGACAGCTGATGATTCTGTTGTTACTGATGTGGGCGCCAGCTTAGCAAACGGCAACTATTCAATGTGCACTCGGCAGGTGAACATTCCATCCACCCCCTCTGAAAATTTGGGTGTTTGCCGAATACACGAACAGGCAATGTTTGGCCTGAATTTATGCTCGACCCGAAGCTCGACCAACACTACTTGTGATAGCATGGGCAGTGACAAGTTCTCTTTATAGAGAGATCTGTGGTCTCTTTGACCACAAATCTCTCCTTTTGCCTCCAAAGCATCTTATCAAACTGATCAATCAATCCCAGCGGCAACAGTACCAGGCTCCCTGATCGCTTGGGAGAGGCAGGTAAAGGCAGAGGTTGGTACCACCAAGAAAAGTAATCGTCTGCAGAAAAAAAAATGATCTAGAGACAGGAAGTGGTTAAATAGTTTGGGCCAAGCTGGTCCAAAGTAATATTTTAATTATTAAGTGATTTAGCCACTGTGTGCACTGTATCATACGGTAGTAGGATCAGAATGGGGTTACTGTCTTCCACAGCAGCACAAGTGACTTTCCATCTGATGCTAGATGAAATTAGGTTAGCTTGAATGCTTCTTTCAAGAGAATGTTTCATTCAAGAGAAGCCTTGTATTTGTATCCATGAATACAAGGCTTCCTCTGATTGGCCAAGGTTACATCATAAATGAATGATTCAGCTTTATATTAGGGACTGATGATTGATGAGTTTTTGAATGGTAAGAGGCATGGCTGCTCACTCTTCATTACAGTCTGCAGCTTCTTCCAAAACACATGACTGTATGATCTCACTTAATTTCTCCATCCATTTTCTGCCAACATCACGTCCTGTTTAACCAGCCTTTCAGACTGTTCATTACCATTTAAATAGAAGAAGCCCAACTACTGACAAAGCTGGATATAGATAGATTTGAAATTTGACCAATTTAACTGGTTGAACTTAGATCCATATATGGTCAACAGAAATCATTTCAAAAATCAACTTCTGTCAAATGTAAAATTGTTCTTGATAAGTGGCTGCAGCAAATGAGCTGCAGCTGCTGATCACTGCATTCCATATTCTAACAGCAAAGAGTCCCCACTGTCAAAATACAATGACTTAGCTCTATTGCGTGGATGGAGTAATCCCTTATTTTTTCTTTTCATTCAGCCTACTAGCTGAACAAAGAAAAATGATCCATCTATGGCCAGCCTTAGTGTCATACATTAAACATTGTTCCCACTCTTTATAAAATTTACAAGTATCCTGAATAATTACTTACAAGTAGAGATGAGCCGAACACCCCCCCCCCCCCTGTTCGGTTTGCAGCAGAACTCCCGAACAGGGGAAAAGTTCTGCCCTAACCAGTGAATTACATTGAAGTCTATGGGAGCCGAACATCCAAAAAAATCAAAAGTGCCCATTTTGAAGGCTTATATGAAAGTAATTGACCATAAAAGGGGTATGGGGTCTGGGTACTGCCCTGGGGGACATGTATCAATGCAAAATGTATTTTTAAAAACAATAGATTTTTCAGGAGCAGTGATTTTAATGATGCTTTAAGTGCAACAATAAAAATGAAAATTTTCTTTAACTATAGTGCCTGGGGTCCTCTTAATCTGCCTGTAAAGTGGCGTATCTGTAGCATGTATAGCACATGCTGCAGCAAAAATTTAATTTCTAAAGAAAAAAAAAGAGTCAAATCACATTTAAATTGGCTTGTGGTTGCAATTTCCAACATCCAGCTATTTAAAGGGATAGTTCACCTTTACCACAAAAATGCCTATGCAGATAAGGGAAATCTGTAGATAAAAACAAACTGTGCAGCTCTGACTAAAGTTGAATAAAGCCCTTCCTATGGGTGTAGGACATTTACATACCTTAGGAAGCCTGAGTGGAATACTCCCAGGACGTTGCTAAGTACTCCCAGGACTTTGCCAAATGAGGCCTAGTCATTACTGCTCACATCCACCATCACAGGAATGCACTCCCTAATGCTGAGCTCAGAACTACTGCATCAGAGAAGAGAAATAATAATATGTGAGGGGGGTTGAATCAAAGAAAGAGGTAAGCAGTGATGACTAGGCCTCACTTAGCTACGTCCTGGGTGTATTCCACTTAGGCTTCATAAGGTATAATGTAAATTGCCTACACCTATATCAAGGGCTTTATTCAACTTTAGTCAGAGCTGCAGTTAGTTTTTATCTACAGATTCCTCTTTACCTGCATAGGCAGTTTTGTGGTAAAGGTGAACTATCCATTTAAAAAAAATTAAGAAAAAATGGCGGGGGGTCCCCCCAAAATCAATACCAGACCCTTATCCAAGCACGCAGCCTGGCAGGTCAGGAAAGGGGAGGACAAGCGAGTGCCCCTCCTGAACCATACCAGGCCACATGCCCTCAACATGGGGGGTGCTTTGGGGCAGGGGGGGCTCTGCCACTCCACCCCAAAGCACCTTGTCACCATGTTGATAGGGACAAGGGTCTCTTCCCCACAACCCTGGGCTGTGATTGTGGGGGTCTGCGGGCAGCGGGCTTATTGGAATCTTAACAAGAGGGCCCCCAGATACCACACCCCCTATCTGAATGAGCCCATACCTGTATAAGAACTGTCAAACAGCAAGCCAGCCTTTCGACGGTTTGCCTTTACGGCGGAGCAGCGAGCAGGTTGGCGGTGTGGCTGGTGTTGTATTGACGATAGATTTACATGTTTTATATTTAATTAGGAATTGTCAAAAACTGTCTCTGTTTTTTATTACTTTTTGACACTTTTTCGGTCAATGGGTAGGGATACTATATACGCACGCCATTATTTTCCTTTTACTATGCACGCCATTATTTTCTTTTTACTATTTTTACAAGCAAATGTTTTTTTTTTATTCAGCTGTCAGCGGGGAAGCCTGTTGACAGCTGATAACTCATCGGTTGTAAAGATGCCACGGCCGGCTTCCCGGCCCCGCTCCTTAACAACCAGATTTTACTGCACCCTGATTGGGCAAATTGCCCAATCATGCACAGAATGCACTGCAGGGCATCCTGCAGGTTGAATACCCACCGAACACCCTGCAAATTTGGGTGTTCCCCAAATGGCAATCGCTCACTCATAGCATTGTGATTGATGTGAAACACATTAGCGGTGTGTGTTGGTCTGTACTTATCCATGGATGCATGGTATTTGGATTCTGTTTTTATGAAGTAAAAGGCGAACATTTGGAGTGTGGCTATCCAGCGTTTTGTTTTCATGTTCCTGTTGCAACCAGAGTTGGCACCGAGCCCTTTGTGGAGAAAACTGATACTGGGAGAGGTGCGGTGAACTCTTATCACTACTACAAGGATTTGAGTCACAGGAAAATGGAAATGCAATGGTCTCATTGTAACTAAGTGACTGGTTATCGAAAAAATGTATACATAGCAATTTGATACAGAAATGGCAATTGGTGTTCATTATTCAGCACGCTGGTAAAAAAAAAGCAGAGATGCCCAAAACAGTCTGCTGTTCTGTGTTGAAAAGAGAAATATTAAAATAAGCAGCAAAAACAAGCGTACCAGTGACTCATCCCTTTTTTGTGTGTGTATATATATATATATATATATATATATACACACAGTCATGGCCAAAAATATTGGCACCCCTGCATTTCTGTCAGATGTGCACCACTTTGCCCAGAAAATTGTTATAATTACAAATGTTTAGACATTCTCATGTTTATTTCTTTTGTTCGTCCTGGTATAACACAAAGAGGTGGAGAAACAAAAAGCCAAATCTGACACATTCTGCGCACAACTCCAACAATGGACTGGACAAAATGATTTGCATCTTCTCAAAATTGTAAGGAATAATTGCATTCCAAGTTTATGATGCTCCTGTAATTTATAATTACACTCACCTGTATCAACTAACAGGTGCTGACAATATAGAAATCATAACGGTAAAATGGTGAAAAATGTAATGGTGAAAACATTTCTGCTGTGTTTCTCTGTGTGCCACATGGTGTATGGAGAAGAGAAATAGCAACAAAGAATTTTCTGAGGATTTGAGAACAAAAATTGTGGAAAAGCATGGACAATCTCAAGGTTACAAGTGCATCTCCAGAGATCCTAATTACTATTATACAGGATTTATATTGTGCCAACAGTTTGCGCAGCACTTTAAAACATGGGGGCAGACAGTACACTTACAATACAAATCAATACAGGCGGGATCAGAGGGCCCTGTTTGTTAGAGCTTACGATCTAGAAGTGAGGGTCAAGTGGAACAAAAGGTAATAACAGTGGGAGATGAACTGATGGAGAAAATGAAAATACAATTGTTAGGTGTGGGTAGTGTAGGCTTCTCTGAAGAGAAGGGTTTTCAGGGACCATCTAAAAGATAATAGAGTAGGAGATAATCGGACAGATTGGGGTAAGGCGTTCCATAGAATGGAAGAGGCTCTGGAAAAGTCCTGGAAGCGAGCATGGGAGGAGGTAATGTGGGAACTAGAGAGCAGGAGGTCTTGAGAGGAATGAAGAAAATGAATAGATTGGTATTTAGAGACTAGGCTAGTGATGTAGCTGGGGGCTAAGTTGTGGATGGCTTTGTAAGTAGTTAGTATTTTGAATTTAATTTATTGGGTGAGCGTAAGCCAGTGGAGGGATTGAAAGTGAGGAGTAGCAGACACAGAGCGATTGGTATGGTGGAAGAGTCTGGCAGCAGCATTCATGATGGATTGAAGGGGGATAGACCTATGTATAGGTAGGCCAATGAGAAAGGAGTTGCAGTAGTCGAGGCGAGAGATGACCAGGGAGTGAAGTAAGAACTTTGTTGTGTCATTGGTTAGAAAGGGGTGTATTTTGGAGATGTTGCAGAGGTTGAGGCAGCAATATTCGGACAGTGATTGGATGTGGGCCTAATGTTTCTGTGTCCACTGTGCACAACATTGTCAAAAGGTTTACAGCCCATGGCACTGTAGCTAATCTCCTTGGATGTGGGCAAAAGAGAAAAAAATTATCAAAGATTGCAAAAGAGGATTATTTGAATGGTGGCTAAAGAACCTCAATCAACTTTCAGACAAATGCAAGCTGATCTTCAGGCACAGGGTACAACTGTGTCAGCTCGCACTAAACGCCACCTCCTGAATGAAAAGGAACCCTATGGTAGGAGACCTAGGAGGACCCCACACAGAAACATAAAAAAGCCAGATTGGAGTTTGCCAAAACTTAACTGAGGAAGCCAAAATCCTTTTGGGAGAACGTGCTGTGAACAGATAAAACTAATTACAACTTTTTGGTAAAGCCCATCATTTTACTGTTTTGAAGAACTGAGGCCTTTAAAGAAAAGAATACAGTCCCTACAATCAAACATGGTGGAGGTTCGCTGATGTTTTAGGGTTGCTTTGCTGCTTCAGGCACTGGATGTCTTGACTGTGCATGGCATTATGGAATCTGAAGACTGCCAAAGAATTATGGGTTGCAATATAGTCTAAATCTAAAACCCATAGAGCACCTGTGGAGAGATCTCAAAACAGCAGTTGGGAAAAAGAACCCTTCCAATCAGAGAGAACTGGGTGAAAGAAGAGTGGTCCAAAATTGCAGTAGAGAGATGTAAGAAACTCATTGATGGTTACAGAAAGTGATTGCTTTTAGTAATTGTTTCCAAGGGGTGTGCTACCAAATATTACATTTAGGGCGCAAATAATTTTGTCTATTCCATTTTTGAAGTTTTGCGTGGAATGTGTCATATTTGTCTTTTTGTTTCTCCACTTTGTTGTGTCATAGCAATGCAAACAAAATAAATAAACATGAGAATGCCTAAACATTTGTAATTGCAACAATTTTCTGGGTGAAGTGATGCATTGTCTGACAGAAATGAAGGGGTTCTAATATTTTTGCCCATGACTGTATAAAAATATAAAAATTCATGGGTGAGTTACGCTTGTTAGCAAACTTCAATAGACGCATCAAGGAGGCTCCATACTCACTGTTCCCACAAGTTGTTAGCAGTACAAGAGGTGAAAGGAAAATCTAAGGCCTCATGCCCACGGACGTTTTTACAGCCGCCTTTTTTGAGGGTTTTTTGCAGCTTAAAAACGCCTCTCCATGTTAGCCTATGGCCTCATGCCCACCATGGGGTTTTTGAGCTGTAAATGGCATAGCCATTTTTTTTTTTTTTTTTTTTTTTTTTTTTTTTTCTTTTTTTTTTTTTGCCACATCAGTTCAGCCTTTCGCAAGGGACCCGAATCAACTTGTCCGTTCATCACTGTCCCAATTGATCGTCACATCATTGTGGCTATACTTGCTTATGATTTATCAAAAAGAGGGGAATACATCATACAACACCCAAACAGAAACTATAAAGCTGCCCCTCCCCCCTCTCTTTCCCTGTAGTCATTTTATCCCCTGCCACCCATCCCTCCCTTCCTCCGCGTCATCCCGGCACCACCGCTCAACCGTCTGTATGCAACAGGATATCCGTCTTCTCAATGGCTATAGCTGAATCCTAACTGCTTCTACAAAGCTCCAGGTTTTTTTAAATTTCAGCCAACCTTCCCATTTTATTTTTTCCATATCCCCCATCCTTTCTTCAGCCCTACTCCTTAAAATCTCCATCTGGCGTGTATCTTCGACCCTATCGATCCATTCCCAGACATGTGGGCTATCGTAATTGCCCCAGTTTCTAGCTATCGTTCGCTTGGCAGCATTTAAAAGGTGAGGGACCAGTGATCTCTCATATTGTTTTATCCCTTCTCTGGTGCCATGCAGCAAAATAACCCACGGGTCGTTATCAAGTGCGTTACCAGTAATTTCCTTCACGTATCCTATAATTTTGGCCCAGTAGATCTTAATTTTACTGCAGTCCCACCACAGGTGGGCCATGGTCCCTTTCTCGGGGCATCCCCTCCAGCAGGCCTCCGAAGATCCCGGGAGAAACTTGCTTAACTTAGCCGGGGTGATGTACCACCGAGACATGACTTTATAATTTGATTCAGCTGACCTGGTATCTATAGCGGACCTATGGGTTAGTTTCAATATCTTGCCTATTGTGAGTGCATCTACTTTAGTGCCCAAATCTCTCTCCCATTTTTGGATGAATGGAGGTATTCCCCTGTCGCTCCCCTCAATTAGTAGTTTATATATTTTGGAGATCATTTTCCTCCCCTTAGCGGCCGTGAAAACCCGCTCCATTCGGGTCAGATCGTCCGCGGCCCTAATCGGTTGGGGAAGGCTGCTTAGAAAGTGGCATAGTTGCAAGTACCTCCATTCATCCAACTTGAACATGTCGCCTTTTTTCCGAAGTTCTGTGAGTGATAGAATCCTACCGTTTTGCATTATGTCTTTCAAACGTGTGCCCTCTTTTTTAACCCATCCCCCTCCCACCGTTACCCTCCCTGGCTGAAAATATTCATTGTTTCTAAGTGCTATTAATGGTGAATTAAACTCTCCATTTAAGTGCTTGTAAACCCTATCCCAAATGCGCAATGTATTAGTGGTTATAGCGTGCGTGTTTTCTCCCAAAGACCTGTGATGAGGTGGGTTCCATATGAGGGTACCCAATTGTGCATTGCTTAGTGATTTTTCTAGTTTAACCCATCTTTTGTCACTATGATCTGCCCCCCACTCGGGGATTCTTGAGAGGACGGCTGCTTGATAATAATTTTCAATATCAGGGACCGCTAGGCCACCCTTGTTTTTTTCTTGCTTTAAGGTACGCAGTGCTATACGATGCTTCCTATGTCTCCAAATAAAATTCATAATTAGGGAATTTAACTTTCTTAAATAGTTTACCGATAGGGGAATTGGGAGCATCTGGAATTTATAAGAAATTAATGGTAAGATCATCATTTTTACGGAGTTGATCCTCCCCAGCCACGTCAAGGGTCTATTTTTGAATTCTTTGCATTTTTTAGCGATATCATCTAATAGGGGGAGGTAATTAATATTAAACATTACCTTCAGGGACCTAGATAGGGTTATTCCCAGATACTTAATTTGTTGCTTCCAGGGAAACCCAAATCGCCCCTCCAGGCTCTGCTGCGCCGAACTTGATACATTGACATTCAAAACAAATGTCTTGGAGGAGTTGATTTTAAAATTAGAAATCTCCCCGTATTGTCTCAAGACTTTCATCAGGAGGGGCATGGATGTCTGTGGGTTTCCCAGGAAGAACAAAACGTCATCTGCGAATGCCGCCAGTTTATGTTCCTCGTCTTCGGCTGTTACCCCATGTATTCCCGGGTGTCCCCTTATTGTGGACAACAGAGGCTCCAGGGTCAAAATGAATAAAAGGGGGGACAACGGACATCCCTGCCTGGTGCCGTTTTTCATGTGAAACGGCCGGGAAGTTGTTCCATTTATTTTAATCCTAGCTGTTGGGTGGGCATACAGTACCGCAATTTTTTGAATAATCTTGGACCCAAAACCCATATGGGTTAAGGTTTGGAACATGAGTCCCCAGTCTACCCTGTCGAACGCTTTCTCGGCGTCTATCGACAGGAGTAGACCTGGGGACCCTGCTTTCCTAATCTTATGAATTACCAGCAGCGCTCGGATTCCGTTGTCCCTTCCCTCTCTACCCGGGACGAATCCCACCTGGTCGGGATGGACCAGTGTGCTCAAGTGGCCCCTAATCCTCTCGGCCAGAACCTTAGCGTATAATTTGGTATCGGCATTTAGGAGCGAGATTGGCCTGTAGCTCGAGCACACTGATCCATCCTTCCCCTCCTTCAGGATCATGGTGATGTCCGCGGCCAGAGATTCAGTCGACATTCCGAAGGTCTGGCCAAGTCCATTGAAATATGCGCAAATTCTGGGGATTAATACCTCCTGAAAAGTTTTGTAGTACAGATTAGTAAACCCGTCCGGGCCGGGGCTCTTACCCTTGGGGGATCCCATCAGGGCCCTTTTAATTTCGTCTTCCGTAAAGGGACTATCTAGCCCCTCACTTACCTCCGTTGGGAGCTTTGGGAGACCTGCGTTGTTCAGAAATCTTTCCCCCTTCAAAGCCCTATCGGGTCTGATCCCCTGCGGTTCCACCGAGTAAACATCTTCAAGATAGGCTCTAAAAGATTCGGCGATGTCTCTAGATGGGTACCTAATGTCTCCTTTTTTGTTTCTAATTTTTTCGATGTAATTACGGGACTTTTTATTACGGAGAGTTCTGGCCAAATGTTTTCCGGATTTGTTACTCCAAATGTACCTCTCCTTGGCCACTAAATCCGATGTTTGTTTTATTTGTAGTTCCATCAGGTCTTTTAAGTCTTCCCTAAGGGAGATAATTTTTGAATAAAGATCCCTGTTTGGTGAGATAGTGGATTTGTGGATCTGCTCCGCAGTTTTTATTTCTTCTACCAGGGCATTTTTTTTTTTTCCTACTCTCTCTTTTTTTCCAGGCCCCCTTTGTAATTAAGATCCCTCTTATGTAGGATTTATGGGCATCCCATAGAGTTGACCCCAATACCTCCCCGTTGTCATTGATTTCGAAAAAAAAATTTATTTCGTTTTTAATTTGCTCAACTATTTCCTCATCGTGGAGGAGTTCCTCGTTCAGTCTCCAACTCGATGAGGGGGCCTGTAGTTCGGGGCAATCCAGAACCATTGAAACTGGGGCGTGATCTGATATGGAAACAATCTCCACCTTCGTGCCCTTAACTCGTTCTAAGAGGGCATGATCAATAAAAATATGATCCAATCGGGAGTACGTCCCGTGTACGTGGGAATAGAAGGTGTAATCCCTGTCTCCAGGGTGTTGTATCCTCCAGACGTCAACCAACTGATTGGCCCTCAAGTTCTGTTTGATCATTTTAAGTTGTTCCTTACATATCCCACGAGCACGGGACGTACAATCGAGGTCCGGGTCCATACAAAAGTTGAAGTCCCCCATCAAGATGACATACCCCTGTCTAAAGTCTCTTAATTTGGACAAAATCTCTTTCAGAAATTTAATCGGTTTAATATTGGGGGCATATATGTTTGCGAAAGTATATTTATTGCCGCCAAGCGAACCTCTCAGAAACAAAAATCTACCCTCTGGGTCCTCCACCCTTTTCTCGACTTGAAACTGTATATCTCTAGAGAATCCGATGGCCACCCCTCTTGCCCTATTGATAATGGCATCACCATAGTACCAAGATGGGTAATGACCCGAGGCTAATTGAATATTGGACATCCGGGACAGGTGTGTCTCCTGGAGGAAGACCACACCAGCCCCGTAAGCCCTCAACTCCTCAAGGATCTTTTGTCTTTTAGCCCGGAGATTAAGTCCCTTTACATTATAGGATACAAATTTAATCGAGGTCATCCTGTCACAATAACGAGGCTTTTAATGTCAGTGTTCACACGGTGACGGGGTGACGCGGACGGAACCCCCCCCCCCCCACCGGCCCTCCCTCCCTCCCCCCCTGCCCCCTTCCCCACTCCCCACCCCCATCTCTCCTCTCCTCCCTCCTCCACCCCTCCCCTCCCCTCCCACCCTAACCCTCTCTAGGGTCTTGGAGTCGCTGGGGTCCATTCAAATGCCTGGGCCTCCGCGACTCTCCTACCATCCCAGAAGGGGTGGGGCACTGAATGTCTGGTGAATCCAGCCATTCTCCCGATGGTATTATATAATCGGGGAGCAGCGAGCGGTGAGCATGCGGCACCCTGCTGGCCCGACGTTCGCCCGACCCGTACCGGGAAAGAAAACCCCCCCCCCCCCCCCCAGCTCACACCCCCCGCTCCTTCCCAATTTCCCCAAAAGGGGATTTAGCCGTTCTCCCCCCTATCTACCCATCCTGGCAGGTCCGGGACCTGAATGCCCATTTTACTGCAAAAGTCTGACAGCTCCTCCGGAAAACGCAGTCTGGCAGAGCGCCCATCCTTGTTCCCGATCAGGCATGCAGGGAACCCCCATGTGTATTTTATGTTCGCCAGTCGCAAAGCTTCTAATAGGGGTCTCTGCTGCCTGCGCCTTTCTAATGTCTGAGGGGATAGGTCCGAATAGATTTGGACCTCAGCATCTTCATAATTCAGAGGGGGGCTTCGATATAGTTTTGCCCATATTTCGGCCTTGTCCTCATAATATCGAAACCTAACAATAATATCTCTTGGTCTGCCCGATCCTGATGTCTCCCTTCTGCCAAGTCGGTGGACTCTCTCAATTTTGGGGAAATCTTCCCGGCCTCTTCCTATCAACGGGTTAAGTATTGAGAATATAGTGTCCCTTAAATCCTCTCCAGCCTTCTCCGGGACCATTTTCACTCTGATGTTCTGTCTCCTGTTTCTATTTTCGATATCCTCCAACTTGAATTGAGTGTCCCGATAGTTCAGATGTAATGCTCTTAATTGCTCCTTTAACTCACGAGTTTCGTGTTCCTGGGTCTCCACCCTCTTCTCGACCGTTTCAACCCTCCCTAGCAGGTGGCCCCAATCTTCTCTGAGAAGAAGGAATTCCCCTTTGATAGAATTTTCCATCTTCTGGAGCATTTCCTCCATATCTCTCTTAGTGGGGCACTGTCCCCCATCGTCCCGTTCAGGAGGCCCACTTCCATTCGTCTCGCTCTCCACCGCCTGCTCTGATATGGTCTGATCAAGAGTCAGGTCCGCTTTTTTATCTTTGACTTTCTTTTTATCCGTCATAGCTTTCAATTGATGGTCCGAGTTTTGTGGTTGTGGGCTAGACCCAGATCGCATATATTGTTTTATGTCGCTAGCCGCTGGTTTGGGGGTTTTGGGGGGGGCTTTTTTAGATGGTTTACTCATATTTCCTATGGGGGGTTTTCTAAATCTCCTCCCCAGCTTGCTGGAGGGGGTACTTCCCCGGGATGTTCCAGATTACTCTCCTGTTTCCACCCTGCCTCCGCCTGACCCGTCTCCTCTTCTTCTGACTCCTGTGAGTGGGGATCTGTCCCAGTTATTTTATAGTTCCCTTGTGACCGAGCGTCTTCAGCCGAGGGTTTGCCTTTCGGCCCTTGTGGGTTTCAAGCTGTGGGGGGGCGGGCGCTCCCCTGTATAGCTGTCCAAGACTTCCTTTATCCAAATAAAGCGCCCTGTCCAATACCCCAGGGGTAGGTAGGACGTGCCCGTTAAACGTGGACACAGAAGACAGGGGGTCCCCCGGGAGGTTAATGATGTTGTAGGTAATAAGGTACCAATCTGGGGTAATATACTAAGGCAGATTTACACCCGCCGCGTCTATAGGCAGCAGAAATATCCCCACCGTTTTAATTTCCCTGTCTTTTCCCTATCCGTCCATTTATAAGGGGGTACATTTCTCCCCCTTAGAGATGATAGGTGGTATCAGCACCGTGATGGGCTGGGATCCTGGGTCCCCTTGCACTAGTGGGTATAGACAGGGTGAATACAGATTGTTGTGTGGGGATTGCCCAGTGTGAACTCAGGACTCTCCTATCCCATTCCATACATGCTGAGGGGGGGGTCCTTAGACTGCCCCCGATGGGGAACCCTCGTGCCGGTATATAAGCAGTAATAAAACACTACAAGCCCCCTGCTACTGGGGAGAGACAGATAAAAAGGAAAAAAAGAGCACAAAAATAGAAAAATAAAAGAGAAAATATGCTGACGGCTGCTGGAATAAGCGTCTATCCTTGTGGATCAAATGTATAGCACAGGCACCGGCCCCTGTATGTTGCTGGTCCAATTATGAGCATAGAGAATCCCTAGACACATTCCTCCTTTAAGGGGAGACAGGTTGTGTAAGATGTAAAAAAAGTCCTGCTTACCTCTCGCCGTAGGATCAAAGAACCTTCCCCCTCCTAGAGGGGTTTGTTAATCAGAATTACTCACGGTCCTGGGGGGAGCCCCATCCTGGGTCCAAGCGTAGCTTTCGGCAGGGAAGGAGAGCGTGGGAGATCGAAGTCAGCGGGGAGGAGAGCTTGCCGTGCGGAAAGTGGGGGGGGCCGTCCCGGCGCTAGTCGCCCAAACGCCGGTCAGCAGGCCCTGGTCTTAGTTATGCGTCTCTGATCAAGGAGCTGCCGTTCGGAGGTACACGGCGCGTCCCTTCCATGGAGCGCCGGCGTCTGTCCTCCTCGCGGCCAGCGTTGTCTCAGGCTGCCCGCTGCATCAGGCCCCTCCCCCCGTGCGTAGCTACGTCCGCACGTCCTGGCTCATCCCCCTGTCCGGCATAGCCATTTTTAAGCTGCAAAAAAAACCCAGGACCAGTGGGTTCTGAGGCTCCCGCGCTAGAGCTGTAAAAACGTCAGACACCGCAAAAGGTGTTAAACGCGATTTAATGCGGCTTAACGCTGTGTTAAACCTCGTCCGGCATTTCTGTCTCTATTCAAAATCAATGGTTCCCTATGGGAGCTCATTGATTTGAATAGAGATCACACCAGAAGTCGGATCAAGAGGATCCGACTTGCGGTGCGACCTGCGTGCTAAGATTCCTGAGGGGGGGAGCCCAGCGAAAATTTGGAAAAAAATGTGCGTGAGGTTCCCCCCCCCAAGACGATACAAGACCTTTTGGTCTGGTATGGATCTTAAGGGGAACCCCACACCGAAAAAAATGGCGTAATGGTCCCCCCCAAGATCCATACCAGACCCTTATCCGATCGCAGCCTGGCAGGTCAAGAAAGGGGGGCGATCGAGTGCCCCCTCTCCTGGACCATACCAAGCCACATGCCCTCAACATGGGGGGGTTGGTGCTTTGGGGCAGGGGGCTTATCGGAATCTGGGAGCCCACTTGATTAAGGGTGCCCCCAGATCCCGGCCCCCCACCCTATGTGAATGAGTATGGGGTACATCGTACCCCTACTCATCCACCTGGGGAAAAAAGTGTCAATAAAAAAAACACTGTACACAGGTTTTTAAAGTAATTTATAAGGCATCTCTGGGGGTCTCTTCCGACTTTGCGGTTCTCTTCCAACTTCTCTGCGCTCTCCAGTGTCTTCTGCCGGGCTCCTCCGCTATCTTCTGCTCTTTTACCTGCTCTTTTGCACGTGGTTGCCCGATCTTCTCCGTTGTCTTCTTCCCTCTTCTCTTCTTCCGATGTTGACTCAACGTTCTCTCCCACTGTTAGGCATGATTGATTTTGAATAGAGACAGAGAAACGCGGCTGAAAGCCAGCACGGAGTAACGTGCATTGAATTCAATGCAAAACGCGGATAAAATCGCGTTTTTAACACCGCTTTTTTCCTGGCGTCTGTATTGGCTTTACAGCCTGTTTTTTAAAACATCTGTGGGCATGTAGCCTAAGGGACACTTGATCCAAGAAAACTATTTCCTCTCACTTTCTGTTGTCACCCACAGGGCAGATGCTGCTGGGTAGAGAGGAGGGAGACCAGTAAACATTAATTCTAAAAGACCCCTGGTGTCTCATTAAGAGAGCCTGTTTTAAAAATATTATATCACATAGGGGGTTGGAATTGTTCATTGGAATTGTTCCAATTGTGATATAATAAAAGTTTTAGTAAAAACAAGTAATAAAATAATAACCAAGCACTTAACACCTCCCCAAATAATTTATTTTTGCCACTCTACCCCCAACGTGCATACACAAAAAAACAAACATTAAATGTACCCATAGGGGGCGTCTAAACTGATGACCTGTAGTGGCATTTAAAGCGTTGCCTATGGAAGGGTACCAGTGTTTTTTTGTCATTTTGCAGGCTCACACACATTTAAAGTTTGACATGTTGGGCATTTATTTATTTAGCACAATCTGTTTTATATATAAAAAAAATGGGTAATATTTTATATATGTGTGCACTAAAATTAGCTTTAGTGCATTTTTAACTGAACTTTTGCACTTGAAAACCATTGTACAAATTTCACATGACCTAAAACATTGGAACTACCACCATTTTATTGCACAGGGTGTTTGGTTTCAGAAAATACATAGGGGTTGATTTACTAAAACTGGAGAGTGCAAAATCTGGTGCAGCTATACATGGTAGCCAATCAGTTTCAGCTTGTTCAGTTAAGCTTTTACAAAAAAACCTGGAAGCTGATTGTTCTCTCTCTATGCAAAGCTGCACAAGATCTTGCACTATCAACTTTTAGTAAATTAACCCCACCATGTTTATAGGTTTTAACTAATCTTCAGCCCTAAAATTATTTTCAAATGTGTGTAAACCTATCTGTATCCAAAAATAAAAATAAAAGTTTTGGCTATAGATATATTATATAATAAAATTATTTTGCTCTTACTCTAAGGATGTTCTTATTTGAATCTGAAGGTCCATTTGCAATTCCACAGTTTTTTTACAGTGTTTTTCGAAACATTACAAGACATTTCCCCAAAATGAGAATGAAAAGAAATACATCTTTTGCACTTACCTATAGAAACATTAACCACTTAAGGACCGCCTCACGCTGATATACATTGACAGAATGGCACGGCTGGGCACAACCACGTACCTGTACGTCGCCCTTTAAGAGCTCGCGACCCGGTCCTGAGCTCCGTGACCGCGGCCGCGATCTGGTCACAGAGCTGAAGAATGGGGAGAAGTCTGTGTAAACAAACCTCTCCCCGTGCTTCCTACTGAGCCTGTCACTGATCGGCTGTTCCCTGTCATCGGGAAAGCCTACCAGTGACGTCAGACGCAAAGCCATGCCCCCCTACTGTAAAAAAAAAACACACAAACACAGACTTAACCCCTCCCCCGCCCCCTAGTGGTTAACTCCTTCACTGCCAGTGTCATTTACACAGGAATCAGTGCATTTAAATAGCATTGATTTCTGTATAAATGACAATGGTCCTAAAAATGTCCGATGTGTCCGCCATAATGTCGCAGTCACAATAAAAATTGCTGATCGCCGCCATTACTAGTAAAAAAAAAATATTAATAAAAATGCTATAAAACTATCCCCAATTTTGTAAACGCTATAACTTTTGTGCAAACCAATCAATAATCGCTAATTTAATAATAATACGTTTTTTTTATATATTTTTTGGGGATATTTATTATAGCAAAAAGTAAAAAATATTGCATTTTTTTAAAAATTGTCGCTCTATTTTTGTTTATAGCGCAAAAAATTAAAACCGCAGGGGTGATCAAATATCACCAAAAGAAAGCTCTGTTTGTGGGAAAAACGCTAATTTTGTTTGGGAGCCACGTTGCACGACCGCGCAATTGTCAGTTAAAGCGACGCAGTGCTGAATCGCAAAAAGGGGCCTGGTCCTTTGGCTGCAAAATGGGGGCTTACGTGGTTAAAGGCTGGTACACATGGGCTGAATTTAAACATTAGGCCAGTGTGTACAGCAGCCTGTCCGACAGAAGTCGGCCTAACGTCTGGCTTCTGTTGAACGGGCATGATGGGAAACCAGCAGCCTATCAGTGCTTTGCAGTCCCCTTGTCAGACCACAATAGTTCAGATGTGAGATGGCTGTACTAACATTGCATAGTTAGAACAGAGAGCTCCTTGCAAGCGCTGCAGTCTTTTTTGTTCAGCCCCTTCGGTTGAATGAAAAAAAAAAAAGAAAACCTGTTTGTACTAGGCTTTAGGGCAAAAAAAAGCTGGGCATGTTTTTGTGACTGTAGTGATTTTATAGAAAATGCAATATATAGCTGGGTAAAAGATATACAGTATGAGCAATAAAGACTTTGTGCCTAGAAGATTTTACCTGCCTAAAAAAAACCTTTCCCACATGGTATTAATAGAAAATATTTTCCCATTTATTTAATTTTTGTGTGTCTTCAACTGTCCATAACTTTTAGATCCCATTAAAGGAAACCTGTAGTGATACTCCCATGGCTGCCCTTCTGCTAGTTCTCTTGCTGTCAAGCTAATTCAACGGCTTCAGATTCTAAATTCAGAACAAGTATACAAATTAAACGTTCTGGCTCCACTCTGAGACACTGAACTGTAACACGTAAGCAGCTAGGACTTTATTTCCCTTTAATCGTCAGATTTCCAAGGAGATACAATTTATTTTAACAAGTACAACCTATTATATCTGTACTACACATTACCTGACGTTTTCATTTTAAAGCATGCATAATCATATGAAATCACTATGAAAATATCAAAATAAGCTTACTAGAATATTCTGTTTTGTCACTTTTCCATGAGTTAGCCCTATTGTTACAAGGGTTGGTAATGTTTTTCTTCCTGGCTTCTAACTTGCTTTGCACCAGGGTTAACTAGGAGTTTGAGCATCAGCATAAGTGGTAGATAATGAACTTTTCTGATACATTTTTATGGCAGTGCAAGCGGGACTGAGGATTGAGAAGACCTTAAACCCAGTTAATTACGCTTAGTTCCTTATAGCAATACAGTCCAGCCCATTGATGTATTTTAAGGATTTTATTGCCGAACTTAGGAGAAGAAGGTGGAATACCCAATGCATGTCATGGATGAAGCTCACAATTCACATGCACATAGCAAGTCTAAGTAACTTTCCCTAAAACAGAGCTTTAATATGCTCTTTACCAGGTCTGAAGCTTTAAGATGAGTGGGGGTTCTTGTGTACACTCCAGTGTCCCCAGGCTCCTGCCCAACACCCCAGGCACAAGCTCCAGGCTGTCGGAAAAAACTCAGGCAACCTTCCAGAACGTTAATCAGGATATTTATTAAAGCTTGGTCCAGCACACTGATGTCAAACTCTTCATGGAAGGACCAGTTATCAAACAGACAGAGTAAACCCCAGTTGCACCTCTGGCACACATTCTGGAGCCTACTCACCTAACCGGAGCCTACTCACAGAGTTTGGTAAACAATTTAACAGCGAGAATTTCAAAACACAACAATCTGTCAAAGATTTTTACAAAACTGCAATGAACAAAATACATTGGGGTTGATTTACTAAATGCAAAAATGATGTTTACTTTGCAAGGAAATTTGCACTTTGCAAAATAATTTCCCTTAAACCTTAGTTAAGGTGGGGAAATTTCACTTAGCAATAAATACCCAATCACATGCAAGGAAAAAAAAAAGCATTTTTGCTTACACACGATTGGGTGACATGATTGGGAAACACATCCAGATTGCTGTGCAATCTGCTTACCATCATACAGTAGCTAAAAATGTAAAAGGGTCACCTAGCCAGTTTATTCAAACATTGTTGGCTGCCATTTTTGTCCCTCTGTGAATTTTAAACTCTGCTCCAGATTGTATAACCAATACGCCATCATTGCGAAAAAATGAACTCAAAATGTTTAAAAGTAAATCAAAATACCTTAAAAGTTGCATTAGAAGTCAGAACATAACTGCTTATCACTCTTAAAAGTGTGGCTTTAATAAACTGATATCTGTCAGCTTTGCCAGAGGTTCTGAAATAAATTTTCCACAGTAATACATATCTCCCTAGCTTTATCCCCCAAATGCATCATTTCTAGAATTAAGTAATTAAATACATTAAAGTCAAATTGGATTTGACTTTACCTCTCTACCCTAAGGCTTTAGTGGCAGAAAAACCTTTGGCATGATTAGGAAAACGCTTCAGTACATTTAGCAGTAACTTAATTGCAGAGCCAGACAGAAACATCTGATTTAGTAAAATAAGTTGAGCCGGAAAACAGAAGCAAGATACTGTTCACGGTTTTATGTAATAAGCACAAGGCCAAATTATAATATCAATATTAATAACAGAATGCTGAATACATTTCACCATAGTTTGTCACCAAGTTTTATGCGTATTTCTGTGAATTTGTAGGTAGGCTTTTTAAGTTTTCCAGTTCTCATCCAGTGTGCACAGCTGGGGTTATAGCAAGTGAGCCTCTAGTAATCCTATTTTATAGTACCCGCCTGTGGTGAAAAAAGGAATTGTACAATGCCCCAATGGTCTGCAGAACATGGAAAACAATACAGAGGTAGGTAAGGGTGCAGCTTTTTGCACACTTCCTTTCCCATGATATAACCCAGATCATCTAAGGTTGTCATTGTTAAACCAGGGAGATAAACGTGAAGAAGAATGTCCTATTGGGTTTATTAAAAATGCATTGCAAAGATGATATGCGAAACGCAGTAACCCACAAATGTCATTCAAACTTTTGTCCCAAGTCCATGCTAAGCCTCCTCTCCTATTTCTTGTAACCCCCTTTCCTACCTTGATGCATCTACCACCTGTGTTTCTTTAATAGTTTGTGTTCATATAACCTTTTTTTAAAAACTGTATCTGTTCACATGAAATTTTGGGTCCCCTTCATCTTCTCTCAATGGTGGAACATGACATCGTTCTGTGCAGCATTTTAGAGAAAAAATTGTGCAGCGGAAATGTGTCATATGAAAACTAAACCAACCAATATTGGTATGTGGAAAGATAGCAAACAATTAATCAGAAAGTAAATGCCTACAAAATGCCTGTGCATAAATAAATAATAAAATTAATAAAAAAAAATAGATATGGTGATAATGCTAATGCTGAACGCCCCCCCCCCCCCCCAGCCAGCCAGCCAACCCCCGCCCCTCAGGCTCTAATTATGTGCTTAAGAATACAAAAAAAAATTGGAATCCATGGATCCGGTGCCCTGCATGTAGGTTAGGGGCTGGGTGCATTGAATTGGGGGGATGACACACCTGCGCCCTGCATGAGCGGCTGCCACTGCTAGTTATAAAAAAACAATCCATTCTGTCTAATTTCTTTGGATTACAATACTTTATTGCCTATAGCACCACATGATTACTCACTTACTTTCTTAGTACATGTGTTGCTCCACTTCTCATGCTTAGACAAACTGTCACTCCAAACAAGTGTAAGAGACCTCTGAAGAATACCTGGCAGAGCTATTTTCTTCCTTTTGACAATCATACAAGTGATTCTTATGCCGCGTACACACGAAGGGACTATCCCGCGGGATTATCCGCTGGACCGAAGTCCAGCGGATAATCTCCTCGTGTGTGGGCGCCGGCGGACTTTTTTTGGCCAAAGTACGGCGGACTAAAGTTTCAGGTTTTGTTTTCAAATTATCCGCTGGACTTGGCAGTCCAGCGGATAATCCGGTCGTGTGTAGTATGGTCCGGCGGACCCAAAAGGACGCATGCTCAGTAGCAAGTATTTTTCTAGTATTTTTCGTTTTCTAGTCCCGTCGTACGTGCTGTACGTCATCGCGTGAACCGTCGGACTTTTTGCGTGATCGTGTGTGGTCAAGTCCGTTCGCTTTTTAGTCCAGCGTACCTAGCGGAAAAGTCCAGCGGATTGTCCGCTGGACTTAGGTCCGCCGGGAAAAGTCCGTACGTGTGTACGCGGCATTACAGTACAACTCTAAAGTCATCTTTATATCTTCTGACAGTGTATATGGAAGCTGACTAAAAGTTAAGGCTAAACTATATATTTTTGAGAGTAGTTTTCTTAATACAGTAGGTTGAAAATATGTAAAACAAAATGAAGCACAAATTGTTAACGTGGCACCATATCCAAGGTGTGCCAAAACCAGAAGAGTAAAAGAAAAAAAATTACTTCATAGGTTGCCACACATAACCCTAGATAAAGGAAATGAGTACTAAGAGTAGTCTTCTTCTTGTTTAGGTTGGAAATATCTATTCAATTTTCTGATTTGTTGAACAAAACTGTAAATGTTTTTGCAAGAGTGCCTGTGACCCAATGACCTCATTTGGGAGCATAAATCTAAATACTTTAGTTCTCGTTCACTCAGGAGGCTGTTGGCATTAAAAACAGATGGCTAAGCTGAAGTTTTACAACCTTGTTGCTGTCCACCCAAATTCTAACATTACAGCCTGACAGGACTCTATACATGCCATGGATGCAATACGTTGCTTCATGCAGTTTTAACTCGGGCTGCAGAGTTTGACAGATAGCTTATCAAACATGCCTTTTGAGATCAATGGGGAAAAATTGCAACTGTGAGCCAAATGCCTGGCAGCTGCAGTGTGGTACTGCAATGTAAAATTGCCATTCAGCAATTGCAAAAAAAAGTTTTAAAAAATAGATGACAGTATTCCATTGCAATTTCCTTTTCAGGAGATGAAAAGCATTACCACCTGTCTGAAAGAGACTGAAGAAATCAACAGGAAAAGTCATAAATAAACTCTCTATAAGAAAAGCAAATGGTAACTATCTACCAGTTAACAATATTAATCATGGGTTTTAGCAAACTTTTTTGCTGATTCATAATTTTCATGTGAAGAAGCTGTTATTTGTCTTAATTGGAGTGCCAGCCTTCATTATGTTCACCTAAGCAAACTCTGTGTTGTAGTAAATAAAGCTGCAGCATCTGTATCTTTTTTTTTAAGTAAGGATGAGCCCTACAAAGTGTATCACCAGAAATGAAACTATTGTTTGATACACAGTAATATCCTGCTTCTGTGATTGGCAGTGAGTCATTCACCCAAGCAGGATATTAGGTTTCTGGAAAATCCTGTACAGAGTGTACAGAACACCTTCATGCTGCTGTATTGAAAGGAAGTGGCATTTAAATTCCTAAAGCTGAAAAACAAAAGTTAACAGTATTGCAGAGAAGACATTCTAAAGAACATGTATTGAGCAGCAGATGTGCAGCTCTGAGTACATTCTTGACACATCTTGGTGCTCCTGTTTACATACGTGGGACTTCCCCCCCCCCCCTCCCTATGCCAATCAAGTCGGCTGAACACCCCGCATTTGGAAGAAGACAGAAAGAAGATGTCTGTGCAGGTGAGAGAGCAAGTTGGGCTGAGTATGTGTAGACTCTATGTCCCCTTTAACTAATTCAGGAAATCAGCACCGTCATTTTTAATAATATTGAATTACAAAATTACTTTTGTTTCCATCATCTGCAGTGTGTTTTATTTTGCTCAGCAAAAAGTAAAAACTTCCTTTAGGACATCTCCACAAAGATGTCCCCAATTATTTTTCTTGGCTTTTTAAGTTTGGCCTGTTGTCCTGGAAATGATAAAGAGGTTTTATGTGTTTTTATTGTCTTCCTTGTCTTCCTTCAGTAGATTCGCAATTTTGGCTTCTCTATTTCTTATGCTAACTGATGCTCTCATCAAAAACCATGAGAGAAGAGAGAAACAGGCGCTTCTAAATGTAGACTGTAACAAGATTTAATTAACCACCTGATTACTGTGCACTTAAACCCCCCTCGTGATCAGACCAATTTTCAGCTTTCATTGCTCTCACACTTTGAATGACAATTACTCAGTCATGCAACACTGTACTCAAATGATTTTTTCATCCTTTTTTTCCCACAAATAGAGCTTACTTTTGGTGGTATTTGATCACCTCTGGGTTTTTTATTTTGTGCGCTATAAATGAAAAAAGACTGACAATTTTGAAAAAAAAATGAATTTTTCTTTGTTTCTGTGATAAAATTTAGCAATTTATTACGGCCAATATGCATGTTAATGTCATAAAACAGGTTTGGGGACCCGGCCCCCCCCCCCCTGCCCCAAGCAAAAAGAACTTTTAAAAACTAACGTTTTTTCGGGAGCAGTGATGCATAAAGTGAAAAAAAAAAAAAGTGAAATTTTCCTTTAAATATGGTACCTGGGGGGTGTCTAAAGTATGCCTGTGAATGTGGCATGTGTTTCCCGTGTTTTTAGAACTGTCCTTGCACAAAATGACATTTTTAAAGGATTTAAAACCACTTGCGCTTTACTGAGAATCTGAACAGGTACATTATGAAGTGTAGCTCCATCCCAAAAAAAAAATATTTTTAAGCTTTTTGGAGAACATAGGGAGGGGTTCATCACCCCTTTTTGCTGTCTTTGCACATCTGTTCAGAACCCCTCACTTTCCGTCCCAATGACAAATGTTTTTGGAAAAAGTGGGGTTTTATTGAAACAAGGATTGGTGATAAAGTATCAGTAGAGAGGAGAACCTTTTTCCAAATTAAATCTAACAGGACCCTTCCTAGGGGTAATTTCCTCTCACTTCCTGTTTTCTCTTTCCATTTGCAAGTAGGAGTCGTTGTAAGTTGGATGTTTGAAAGTAGGGGCCCTCTGCAGAATTTGCCCCACAAGACTGGTGGGCACAGTAATTGCTTGTGAGTTAATGATCAAGATTTGTAAGTACCTGTTGAACAGGGCAGAAAAAATTGGGGGTGGTGGTGGTGGTGGACGGTGTTGCCACAAGCAATATTACAGTTACTCTTGATGGGCGCAAGAATGGGCCCTTTTTTAGATCAAGATTTAATTGCAAGCACCTTGAACAGGGCAGAAAAATTTTTGGCGGTGGTGGTGGACGGTGTTGCCACAAGACTGTAGGCCCTCATAGTTACTCTTGGTGGGACGCAAATGGGCCCTTGTGAACTTTTAGATCAAGATTTGTAATTACCCGCCCCTGTTAAACAGGGCCTGAAAAATTGTGCTTAGGCACTGGTGCTCACTGCAATTTTTCTTCATTTTTTTAAAAAAATTGTAATTATAAAAATTTTGGCCACATTTTTTTAAAAAATTGTAAATTTGAAAAATACTGCTACATATCTTTGGTAAAAATACCACCCAAATGTGTGGATAAAAAAATTGTAAGTACACGCCCCTGTTAAACAGGGGCTGGCAATTTTTCTTCATAAATTTTGGCCACAATTTATACTGCTACATATCTTTGGTAAAAATAACCCAAATGTGTGGATATTATGTGGTCTGTGTGAAAGTTATTGAGTCTACAAGCTACGGTGCAAATCATAAAAAAATGATCACATCTGATGTACTGAGGCTTATCTCATTTCTTGAGACCCTAACAAGCCAGGAAAGTACAAATGCCCCCCAAATTACCCCTTTTTGGAAAGTAGACATTCCAGGGTATTTAGTAAGGGGCATGGTGAGTTATTTGAAGTTGTCATTTTTTCCCACAATTCTTTGCAATATTAAGATTTTTATTTTTTATTTTTTTTTCACAAAATTGTCATTGTAATAGCTTATTTCTCTCACATGGAATGTGCATACCACAAATCACACCCCAAAATACATTCTGCCACTCCTCCTGAGTATTACGATACCACATGTGTGAGACTTTTTCATTACCTGGCCACATACAGAGGCCCAACATGCAGGAAGAACCATCAGGTGTTCAAGGAGCATAAATTACCCATCTAACTTGTTGACTACCTATTACACTTTTGAAGGTCCTAGAGCACCAGAACAATGGAAACGCCCACAAAATGACCCCATTTTGGAAAGCTAACACCCCAACGTATAATCTATGAGGCATAATGAGTCTTTTGAACGGTTCATTTTTTTCCAGAAGTTTTTGGAAAATGTGGAAAAAAATTAAAACGCGTTTATTTTTTACACAAAGTTGTCCGTTTATAAGATATTTCCAACACATAGCATTTACATAGCAAAAATAACACCCCAAAATACATTCTGCTACTTCTCTTGAGTATGGCGATACCACGTGTGAGACTTTTACACAGCCTGACCACATACAGAGGCTTAACATTTCTCAACCACCTATTACACTTTTGAAGGCCCTGGAGCACCAGGACAATGGAAACGCATAGAAAATGACCCCATTTTGGAAAGGTTACACCCCAACGTATAATCTATGATGCATAATGAGTCTTTTGAACAGTTCATTTTTTTCCAGAAGTTTTTGGAAAATGTGGAAAAAAATGAAAACGCATTTTTTTTACACAAAGTTGTCCGTTTATAAGATATTTCCAACACATATCATTTACATAGCAAAAATAACACCCCAAAATACATTCTGCTACTCCTCCTGTGTATGGCGATACCACGTGAGAGACTTTTACACAGCCTGGCCACATACAGAGGCCCAACATGCAAGGAACACCGTGAGGTGTTCAAGGGACACATAGCATGCACATACCAAGAATTACACCCCAAACTACATTATGCTGAGAAAAGGGTAAACAAAAGATTACCTGTGGTTGTAGTAGCGCAGTTGTCCACAGGAGGATAGCACTGGTCCAGGCAGCAGGCAGGGACTTGGTCAGCAACAGCGAACACAATTTTTCAGGCAGCAGGCAGGGATACTGTCCATATACAGTCCAGGGTCAGTGCAGAGATATTGTCAGCAGTGCCAAAAATATTGGTCCTGGTAGTAGGCAGGTCCATGTGGTGTGGTCAGTGCGACAGACAGAGGCATGACGGCAGTAAGTCCTACAGGCAGCAGGCAGAAGTAGGGCCTCGTTCAGGACAGAATAGAGACAGGGGTAGAGGCTTCTCCCACCCAAATCTCTTTGAAGCCTCCGAGTCTCCAGACCCTAATCTAGGATTGAGAAAACAAAGAAAATTGTTTTCTTCATCCAGAAAAACTATTCTGGAGCCCCTCACATATGTGAGACCCCTGTGTTGAATCCCACTAGTCCAGTAGCAGGGTACAAGATCAGTCCAAGAGGCAGGTAAATATCATGGTCAAACAGTCCAAGGTCAGTTCCAGATCAGGCAGAGGTATGTACAGAATCGGCAGGCAGAAGCATGGTTGATAAACAGTCCAGGGTCAGTTCCAGATCAGGCAGCGGTATGTACAGAATCGGCAGGCAGAGACATGGTCGAATAACAGTCCAGGGTCAGTTCCAGATCAGGCAGCGGTATGTACAGAATCGGCAGGCAGAAGCGCGGTCAAATAACAAGCCAGGGTCATTTACAGAGCAGGCAGTGGCATAAGGGGTGTGAAGGTGTGTAAAGGCAGGAACTGAGGATTAAGTTTACCATACTTCACTAATAATTTACTGAAGAATGGTAACAGCGAAAACAGTCACCTATGCAGAGGCCTGGTTCGGAAGGACATTGTGCACAATAGTAAGATGTGTCTCTTCTGACTCCTGCTCTGGTACACACCTTACATATTTTTTTACGTCTTTGTCCTGTTGGTTTTGGAGGGATTTTATCGGGAAAGTGGCGCTCGGAGAAAACGAACAAGGGGGGGTTTAGCCAACCTGACGGACTATCACGGTACCTGAACAGACGTATGTCTAAATACAAAAAGTTATTTCTAAATAATTTTTATTAACACATAATATACATAAAACATGTCTAATATAAAAAGAGTCATTCTAATCCAAAAATATGCATACAAACACAAATAGGTCAAATTTTTGAACCAAACTTGCTGATCAATGCTGGTTGACGCGTTTCACTTGCAGCTTCTTCAGAACCAGAATACAGCAATTTGTGATATCTGCAGTACATATCAGGGAGACATGAGAGTTGTTTATGAGTGAGTCATCATATTTTTTTGTTTTGTCATGAACCAAAAAATTCAGCAGAAAAGCAACTAATTATATTCTTAATTTTACTAGTGCCTACCTTTAAATTTACATTCCTTTGTGGAGATTTGTCCACAAGGTAGGACATATATAATGTCGACCATACATCATCAATTAGCTAGAATCAAATCTTTTGGGATTAGCAGCCAAGACTCGCCAAATTTGGGGTCCGAAACCAGCAAAAAAGGCATGAGCTGGAAAGAAAAAAAGAGAGTGGAAAAAAAAAAAAAACCGAATAGTTATTAATGTGGTTAACATCAGATGACCAGTCCCAAGGGGAAATAATAAATCCTATACGTATATATATATATATATAAGATGTACTCACATAAAGGAATGGGCGACACTAAAAGATGGACGTGCCAGGGCTGGCCCGTAGAATAGTGATATAGAGGGGGGAAACTGAAGAAATGGCTTTGACCCTGTAATTCATAGTACCAACATCAGGGACATATCCGAATGCACTTAGTTCTAATTACATGTTAGTTCACAACAAACCGATATGTACCTTAAAAGCCTAGAGAGATTTTATTATGAATCCCTTTGGGAGCGGTAGCCTCAAGTTAATGGCACAGTCACCAGGATAGCTAGAACGTCAAATCAATAATCTAAGAAGAAAAAATATAGTGGTATATTTAAAACATATAATATGTTCCAACGATATTTTATTAGATGTGTCGGCTCACCATAGTGCAGCCTCACATAGAGCCAGAAGGTACCTGATAAAATGTCAAAAAAGAGTATCCCCGCCTGGAATGGACCACCAGTTGTCCGTGGCAATAATGTCAGTGGACAGATCCGTCAAATATACGCTCTATATCAAAAGAGAGAGAGTGTAGCTAGTGAGAAAACTGGTGTCCAATTTTGTATGTGCCAGGGACTAATTAATCCCAATGGCAACAAATACAGCAGGAATAGCAGCCTAAAGATCAAAGGTTTGGGTAGATTACCTTGAATCAGAGGAAAGGACATATCACCAGCAGCTCCCCAGCACTCCATCTGCAGCAGCTATCTGCTGGAGTGCTGGCTAAATAGTCAATTTTGGCGCCAACTCCAGAGGGGAAGACTACCCCCTAGAGACAATTAGTATCTCCTCTGATCAGCTGGAGAAACAGCCGGACCAGATGCCAAATAGCGCAGGCGCAGAGGCGCTCTCGCGTATGCATCAGAACGAAAAAGACGGCGCCCGCACATTAAGAGGTCTGCCCGTCGCGGCCAGAAAACGAAAGTTTGCGCATGCACAATAGGAGTAGGCGATCCCGAACCCGGGAAAGACAGATCAACAAAGGAAACAATAAGGAGGATTTAAATAAAGCCCTTATCAGATGTATATGCGATCCAAGCCTGCACATTCCGAGCATGGGAGAAGAAAAAAAATTGTGTATATACAATGAATCAAAAATATTTATGTTAATAAAAATACATAAATAAAAAATGAATAATAAATAATAAAAAATAAAAAAAAGGGAGGGGAATTTGTTCTTTTGATCTTTACCAGCCCATGCTTTGAGATGAAAAAAGGGGAAAGGGACTCCTCCGACACCTCCACCGCAACGCCGAGATTTGACAAATCTCCACAAAGGAATGTAAATTTAAAGGTAGGCACTAGTAAAATTAAGAATATAATTAGTTGCTTTAGCGCTGAATTTTTTGGTTCATGACAAAACAAAAAATTTGATGACTTACTCATAAACAACTCTCATGTCTCCCTGATATGTACTGCAGATATCACAAATTGCTGTATTCTGGTTCTGAAGAAGCTGCAAGTGAAACGCGTCAACCAGCATTGATCAGCAAGTTTGGTTCAAAAATTTGACCTATTTGTGTTTGTATGCATATTTTTGGATTAGAATGACTCTTTTTATATTAGACATGTTTTATGTATATTATGTGTTAATAAAAATTATTTAGAAATAACTTTTTGTATTTAGACATACGTCTGTTCAGGTACCGTGATAGTTCATCAGGTTGGCTAAACCCCCCCCTTGTTCGTTTTCTACACATATTTTTAGGAGGAGGTACCCCCCATAGCTTCTCCATACATCTCTACGGCGCTTGGAGAGTCGACTAAGAACATCTGATCTGATATATTCTGGTGGGCCGTTCGGGACTATAAGGGCAGTGTAAACTTCCTCCTGGTAGCCATAGAAGCGTTTGGGGTTTGGGGTGGAGTTGCGGTAAATTACAAATGAATTGTATACGGCCAATTGAAAAAGATAAATCGCAACTTTTTAGTACCAATAGCATGTCCATCTTATGGCAAGGTATAGTTCCATCATTTGGTCATTATAGTCAACTCCCCCCATGAACAAATTATAGTCGTAGATGCATTTGGGTTTGTTTATGGGGCCACTCCTTCTGGGGATTTCCACAAACGTATGATTGTGGATAGAAGACAACATACAGTGCCTTGCGAAAGTATTCGGCCCCCTTGAACTTTTCAACCTTTTGCCTCATTTCAGGCTTCAAACATAAAGATATAAAATTTTTATTTTTTGTGAAGAATCACCAACAAGTGGGACACAATTGTGAAGTGGAACGAAATCTATTGGATTTTTGAAACTTTTTTAACTAATAAAAAAAATGAAAAGTGGGGCGTGCAAAATTATTCGGCCCCCTTGCGTTAATACTTTGTAGAGCCACCTTTTGCTGTGATTACAGCTGCAAGTCGCTTGGGGTATGTCTCTATCAGTTTTGCACATCGAGAGACTGAAATTCTTGCCCATTCTTCCTTGCAAAACAGCTCGAGCTCAGTGAGGTTGGATGGAGAGCGTTTGTGAACAGCAGTTTTCAGCTCTTTCCACAGATTCTCGATTGGATTCAGGTCTGGACTTTGACTTGGCCATTCTAACACCTGGATACGTTTATTTGTGAACCATTCCTTTGTAGATTTTGCTGTATGTTTGGGATCATTGTCTTGTTGGAAGATAAATCTCCATCCCAGTTTCAGGTCTTTTGCAGACTCCAACAGGTTTTCATCCAGAATGGTCCTGTATTTGGCTGCATCCATCTTCCCCTCAATTTTAACCATCTTCCCTGTCCTTGCTGAAGAAAAGCAGGCCCAAACCATGATGCTGCCACCACCATGTTTGACAGTGGGGATGGTGTGTTGAGGGTGATGAGCTGTGTTGCTTTTACGCCAAACATATTGTTTTGCATTGTGGGCAAAAAGTTTGATTTTGGTTTCATCGGACCAGAGCACATTCTTCCACATGTTTGGTGTGTCTCCCAGGTCGCTTGTGGCAAACTTTAGACGCGACTTTTTAGGGATATCTTTGAGAAATGGCTTTCTTCTTGCCACTCTTCCATAAAGGCCAGATTTGTGCAGTGTACGACTGATTGTTGTCCTATGGACAGACTCTCCCACCTCAGCTGTAGTTCTCTGCAGTTCATCCAGAGTGATCATGGGCCTCTTGGCTGCATCTCTGATCAGTCTTCTCCTTGTCTGAGCTGAAAGTTTAGAGGGACAGCCAGGTCTTGGTAGATTTGCAGTGGTCTGATACTCCTTCCATTTCAAAATGATCGCTTGCACAGTGCTCCTTGGGATGTTTAAAGCTTGGGAAATCTTTTTGTATCCAAATCCGGCTTTAAACTTCTCCACAACAGTATTACGGACCTGCCTGGTGTGTTCCTTGGTCTTCATGATGCTCTCTGCACTTTCAACAGAACCCTGAGACTATCACAGAGCAGGTGCATTTATACAGAGACTTGATTACACACAGGTGAATTCTATTTATCACCATCAGTCATTTAGGACAACATTGGATCATTCAGAGATCCTCGCTGAAATTCTGGAGTGAGTTTGCTGCACTGAAAGTAAAGGGGCCGAATAATTTTGCATGCACCACTTTTCAGTTTTTTATTTGCTAAAAAAGTTTAAAATATCCACTAGATTTCGTTCCACTTCACAATTGTGTCCCACTTGTTGGTGATTCTTCACAAAAAATTAAAATTTTATATCTTTATGTTTGAAGCCTGAAATGTGGCAAAAGATGGAAAAGTTCAAGGGGGCCGAATACTTTCGCAAGGCACTGTATATACATCCCTTCTGTCCCTCCACTTCACTGCCAGAATCTCCTTATTTCGCAAACTTGCCGCTTCTCCTTTTCTCAACTTCTTGTTCACAAGACTTTGAGGAAAGCCCCTCCGATTCTTTTTTACAGTGCCACATGTTGGTGTCTTCATCCGGTGGAGGTTGTGGAACAGTGGCAGGGATGTGTAGAAGTTGTCTACATACATGTGGTAGCCTTTATCCAGTAGGGGGTATGCGAGGTCCCAAACAACTTTCCCGCTGGATCCTAAGTAGTCCGGGCAATTAGGGGGCTGCAGCTGGGTGTCCTTCCCTTCGTACACTATAAATGAATATGTGTACCCTGTGGCTCGTCACACAATTTGTACAACTTCACCCCACAGCTGGCCCTTTTGCTGGGGATATATTGCTTAATTTTAAGCCTGCCGCTAAATTTAATAAGGGACTCATCCACACATATGTGTTGGTCCAGGGTAAACAGCTGGGGGAATACTTGAGAAAAATAATTTAGAAGTGTCCGAATTTTGTAAAGCCTGTCATATTTTGGGTCATTTCAAGGACGGCACTGGGTATTGTCACTGAAATGTAGGAACCTCATGATCATCTGATACCTGGATCTGGGCATTAAAGCGGAGTAGAGTGGCATGTGGTGGAGGGGGTGGGTTGACCAATAGGTACGCACTTGATTTTTTTTGTCGAGTCCCATATTGAATGTGAGGCCTAAAAAAAACTTGAACTCCTCCACCGTTAGGTCTCTCCATTCATAGGGATGGGCATAATACGAGGTTGGGTTTTGCAAAATAAATTGCTGGGCATAAAGGTTGCACTGGGCCACAATTGACCCTAACATGTCCTCCATAAAAATTTAATTAAAAAAATCTATTGGGGTAAAATTCTGTGTGTCCACCTGGACTCCTGGCTGGGCAGTGAAAGGGGGAATGTTGGCTTCTCCTGAATTAGGAGGAAGCCACAAAGGGTTCTGAAGGGCATAGGGAAGGCTGGATTGGGGCTGAGGTGACACCCCACTGGTACTTGGACTTTCTTGCACTGCGGTGCTGGTAGATGGCACTGCGGTGCTGGTAGATGGCACTGTGGTGCTGGTGGATGCCACTGCCTCACTAGAACACCTTTGTTTGGCGGGCCAAACAACTTCCTCCTCTGAGTCACTCAGTGTTTCACTACTGATGACTGGCTCATTCATGTCAGATTCGGAATCCAAATTTGAAATGGAATCCGACATAGAGAGCTCCCCGTTGCTCTCGTCGGGCGTGGAAAGAATTTGGTATGCCTCCTCGGCGGAAAAACATCTTTTAGACATATTGGTTGCTGGTGTGCACTGATGAAGCAGCACAGATGTGATCTGATGAGGCGGCACAGGTTGGCACAGATATGCACTAATGAGGCGGCACAGGTGGGCACAGATATGCACTAATGAGGTGGCACAGGTGGGCACTGATATGCACTGATGCGGTGGCACAGATGGGCACTGATGAGTCGGCACATATGTGCACTGATTGATTGCACAGATGTGTACTGATTGCACAGATGTGGCACAGATGTGCACTGTTGAGGTGGCACAGGTGGGCACTGTTGAGGTGGCACAGATGGGCACTGTTGAGGTGGCACAGATGGGCACTGTTGAGGCGGCACAGATGGGCACTGATCGATTGCACAGATCTGCACTGATGAGGCGGAACAGATGGGCACTGATTGGTACAGATGGGCACTGATTGGTACAGATGGGCACTGATGAGGTGGCACAGATGGGCACTGATGAGGTGGCACAGATGGGCACTGATGAGGTGGCACAGATGAAGTGGCACAGATGAGCACTGATGTGGCATAGATGCGCACTGATTTCACACTGCACAGACAGGCACAGAAGGGCAGGCGGGAACAGGCGGGCAAAGGCAGGCACATATGGACACAGATGGCACAAGTGGGCAAAGATGCACACAGCTGGGCACAGATGGCACTAGCTGTGTGTACTAATAGTGACTGTGGGCACTGATTGGGCACACTTTTTTTTTTATAGATATATATTCGCTGACACTCACTGACACTGAGATCCCTCTCTCTTCAGAAGCTGTCTCGGTGGGAGGAGAGAGAAAGCCGGCAATAAGAGATGATCTCATATGTTTACATCTCTCATTGGAGGCGGCGATCGCGCTGATTGGCCGTTTACAGCGATCTGTGATTGGCTGTGTCCAGGGGACACGGCCAACACAGATTTCCCCCGCTGCGCGCTCACAAGAGTGCGCGGGGAGCCAGGAAAGAGGACGACGTCAATAGATGTCCCGGCATCTTAGATCCGCGCTGTAGCCGTCATTCGGCTATAGCGCGGATCTCAGGTGGTTAAAGGCATGTATCAATACAACTCACATGAACGAAGATAAAAGCAGGCATTTCACAATAGTCCAAGCAACGTCAGCGGGTGTAGGGGCTTCATAAGCCCACGCTGTATCAGTCCGCCACTTGCAGAGGCTGTTCCGGCCAGCAGATAGATGAAAGAGAGCGCTGGAACTCATGCTGGAATGCAGTGTCCACCCTGATGACATCACTAATCCACGACACGTTTTGGAATGCGAAAAGTGCTTGAGAAAGGAGCGCACAGTCTCTCTGGGTTCTCCCCAACTGCGCATGCTTCTAAACACATTGCGGCTTAGTACCATCATCCGGGTTGACGCTGCGTTCCAGCGTGAGTTCCAGCCCTCGCCTTGAGCTATTCCTCCTTTCCATCTATCTGCTGGCCACAACAGCCTCTGCAAGTGCTGTACAACTGTGAGTTGTACTGACACATGCCTTTTATTAAATCTTGTTACAGTCTACATTTAGAGGCGCCTGTTTCTCTCTTGTGTTCTGGGGGCAGCTTCCACTCCCCCCTTCAAGGCAAGCCCTCAATTTGTGGACTATTTTGGCTGTCCTAGGATGAGCCAATTATAGGACTATACCACACGTTTAGGACTTTAATTCATAACTGAAATTGTTTTCCTACCAGCATCAGAACATTTTCATCAAAAACCATGGATTTATTTTGAATTAGTTAAATATTGTATGTCTCTCCTTTAATATTACATTTATATTTAATGAAAACATAAACATATCATACAACTGGATATATATATATATATATATATCACATGGAATATTTTAGGATTAACCACCTCAATACGAAAAAATTAAATTTTCTTATTTTTCTGTCAGTAAATTTTGTAAATAAGTATTTTTTTTCCTTCACTGATGGGCATTGATGAAGTGGCACTTATGGGCACTGATAAGGCAGCACTTATGGGCACTGATGAGGAGGCACGAATATGCCACACTTATGGGCACTGATAGGCAGCACTGATGGGTGGCACTGGTGGGCACAGATAAGCAGCATTGGTGGGCACATATAGGCGGCACAGATGGGCATTGATGGGCAGCAGTGATGGGCATTGATGGGCAGTACTGATAGCCAGCACTGACTGGCATCACTAATGGCCACTGATTGTTGGCACTTCTGGGCACTGATTGCTGCCACTTGTGGGCACAGATGAACAGTGCCCTGATTACATACCTAGCTGTCCCCTGTGAGGAGATGCCGCTGATCGGCTCTCCTCTCCTCACACTCTGTCAGTGGGAGGCGAGGAGCCACGATTACCGGCATCTCCGTGTTTACATGTGACCGGCTGTGATTGGCTGCGGGCGGCAAGTGGTTAATAGACAAGATGACTGCTTTATAAAGATGTGCCTATTGTGAGTGTCCATGTTTCCTGCATTCCTACAATTACCATTTACAGATAGAGTCTTAGAAAAATAAACCTTCATAATATGCAGTTGACATATTGATAACTGGGAAAAAGCACTAATTAGTATTCCCATTCTCCTGAGGTTACTTTCCAAATTTGCAAAGTTATTTGACCTACAGGTTAATTAATCAATGAATGAGCCACTGAATACATCATTAACTAAATTTACCTATCAGCTAAAAAGTCAAATTTTTCTACGGCAATGACAAAGGAAAAGAAGATGGTAACTGCATTGTATAATAAATTATCCTCATATGATCAAACTATGAATTGCTTCTAATTGCAATCTTTTAATATTTTAAATAAGGAAAACAACTAAGCAACAATTTTAGTCCTTGCTTCTGTTGACACAACATGTGTTTTGCTAGCTCTCTGGTTAGATCTGAAATATAATAACACAGGTTATAATATGCAGATGATTAGGCAAGCTGACCAGATCAGTCAAAGGTGGATAAAACTTAGACCCTCAGATTGTACTTTATGTGAAAGCATTCCATACTATTTAGGTGATCAAATTAAGTCATGTGAGAGGATTCATTTTTTTACGTAGCTGACCTTTCTGGGATGACCTCCCAGCGTTAACCTATTGCTGTGGACACTCCCTACCATCTCACCAATGACTACCAGTCAGTTGACTGCCTTTAGTCACGTAGCCACTAGGTCCATTTGACCTTTTTGGGCTAACTTCATTATAGCAGTACTGGAAGAGGGCTTACTAACCTCATATAGAAACAACATTTAAAGCTGAATTCCAGCTATGACATGTATGTGAACTTTTTACCCTTCCAAATCTTATGTGCTTCCATGGCATCAGTTTTGTGACTGACTATTCACTAATTATTGCCTGCAGCTGTATGGCTTCCTATGTCACTTCTCCCTCTCTACTCACAGGACTATGAATGAGCAACCACTTTGCAGTAAATAGCAAAATGTAGTATGCAATGCAACAGAAGTCATTGGGCTGGAACTTTCACTCTCGGCTTAAATTTCTATGTTGGGTTGAGCGAACCCGAACTGTAAAGTTCGGGTCCGTACCGGACTTTAGGGTGTTCGGGTCCCGGACCCGAACCCGAACAATTGACTGTATGTTCGGGTTCGGGTCCGGTGTTCGGGGATTTAATGTTGCTTTTTAAAATGTCTTTTAAAAGCACTCGCGGCTATATGAATTGATATTCATATAGCCGCGAGTGCTTTTAATACAGAGAACAGTCATTGAAGTCATTTATTTTTAAAAAGTTAGTCATAAAAAGTGTTTGGGGACCTGGGTCCTGCCCCAGGGGACATGTATCAATGCAAAAAAAAAACTTAAAAACGGCAGTTTTTTCGGGAGCAGTGATTTTAATAATGATTAAATTGAAACAATAAAAGTGTAATATTCCTTTAAATTTCGTACCTGGGGGGTGTCTATAGTATGCATGTAAAGGGGCGCATGTTTCCAGTGCTTAGAACTGTCTCTGCAAAAAGTGTCATTTTTGCAGAAAAGAAAGCTATTTAAAATCACTCGCGGCTATATGAATTGTCGGCTCCCGTAATACAGAGAACAGTCATTCATTGAAAGTCATTCATAAAAAAAAAAGTCATTGATAAAAAAAAAAAAAAAAAAAAAAAAAAAAAAAGCGTAGGGGTCCCCCCAAATTCAATAACCAGGCCCTTCAGGTCTGGGATGGATATTAAGGGGGACCCCAGCCAAAAAAAAAAAAAAAAATGGCGTAGGGTCCCCCTCAAAATCCATACCAGACCCTTGAGGTCTGGGATGGATTTTAAGGGGAAACCCAGCCAAAAAAAAATGGCGTGGGGTCCCCCTCAAAATCCATACCAGACCCTTATCCGAGCACGCAACCTGGCAGGCCGCAGGAAAAGAGGGGGGGACGAGAGCGCCCCCCCTCCCGCCTGAACCGTACCAGGCCACATGCCCTCAACATTGGGAGGATGCTTTGGGGGTCTAAGACCCCCAAAGCACCTTGTCCCCATGTTGATGAGGACAAGGGCCTCATCCCCACAACCGTGCCCGGTGGTTGTGGGGGTCTGCGGGCGGGGGGCTTATCGGAATCTGGAAGCCCCCTTTAACAAGGGGACCCCCAGATCCCGCCCCCCCCCCCCCTGTGTGAAATGGTAAGGGGGTACAAAAGTACCCCTACCATTTCACCAAAAAAGTGTCAAAAATGGTAAAAATGACAGGAGACGGTCTTTGACAATTCCTTTATTAAAATCTTCTTTCTTCTTTCTTCTTCTTTCTTCATCTTCTCCTTCCGGCATCTTCTTCTTCCATCTTCTTCTTCCTCCGATCCGCTTCTTCTTGGCCTTCTCGTCCAGCATCGGTGTCTCTTCTGGGCCGCTCCGCGCAATGGGAGGCTCCCGCTGGGTGAGGCTTCTCTTCGGTATCTTCTTCCACGGCGTCGGTCTCTGAGGCTTCTCTCCGGTATCTTCTTCCAGGGCGTCGGTCTCTTCTTGGGCCACTCCTCGCAATGGGAGGCTCCCGGTGTGTGAGGCTTCGCTTGGGCTGACAGTTCTTTTATAACGGAGGGCGGGGCCACCTGGTAACCCCGCCCCCCTCTGACGCATGGGGACGTCATGGGGACTTCCCTATGGCTTTCCCCACGTCACGGGGAAAGCCATAGGGAAGTCCCCATGACGTTCCCATGCGTCAGAGGGGGGCGGGGTTACCAGGTGGCCCCGCCCTCCGTTATAAAAGAACTGTCAGCCCAAGCGAAGCCTCACACACCGGGAGCCTCCCATTGCGAGGAGTGGCCCAAGAAGAGACCGACGCCCTGGAAGAAGATACCGGAGAGAAGCCTCAGAGACCGACGCCGTGGAAGAAGATACCGAAGAGAAGCCTCACCCAGCGGGAGCCTCCCATTGCGCGGAGCGGCCCAGAAGAGACACCGATGCTGGACGAGAAGGCCAAGAAGAAGCGGATCGGAGGAAGATGAAGATGAAGAAGAAGATGCCGGAAGGAGAAGATGAAGAAAGGAAGACCAGAAGAAAGAAGAAAGAAGATTTTAATAAAGGAATTGTCAAAGACCGTATCCTGTCATTTTTACCATTTTTGACACTTTTTTGGTGAAATGGTAGGGGTACTTTTGTACCCCCTTACCATTTCACACAGGGGGGGGGGGGGGATCTGGGGGTCCCCTTGTTAAAGGGGGCTTCCAGATTCCGATAAGCCCCCCGCCCGCAGACCCCCACAACCACCGGGCACGGTTGTGGGGATGAGGCCCTTGTCCTCATCAACATGGGGACAAGGTGCTTTGGGGGTCTTAGACCCCCAAAGCATCCTCCCAATGTTGAGGGCATGTGGCCTGGTACGGTTCAGGCGGGAGGGGGGGCCGCTCTCGTCCCCCCCTCTTTTCCTGCGGCCTGCCAGGTTGCGTGCTCGGATAAGGGTCTGGTATGGATTTTGAGGGGGACCCCACGCCATTTTTTTTTGGCTGGGTTTCCCCTTAAAATCCATCCCAGACCTCAAGGGTCTGGTATGGATTTTGAGGGGGACCCTACGCCATTTTTTTTTTTTTTTTTGGCTGGGGTCCCCCTTAATATCCATCCCAGACCTGAAGGGCCTGGTTATTGAATTTGGGGGGACCCCTACGCTTTTTTTTTTTTTTTTTTTTTTTTTTTATCAATGACTTTTTTTTTATGAATGGCTTTCAATGAATGACTGTTCTCTGTATTACGGGAGCCGACAATACACATTAGCCGCGAGTGATTTTAAATATCTTTCTTTTCTGCAAAAATGACACTTTTTGCAGAGACAGTTCTAAGCACTGGAAACATGCGCCCCTTTACATGCATACTATAGACACCCCCCAGGTACGAAATTTAAAGGAATATTACACATTTATTGTTTCACTTTAATCATTATTAAAATCACTGCTCCCGAAAAAAAACGGCCGTTTTTAAAAGTTTTTTTTTTGCATTGATACATGTCCCCTGGGGCAGGACCCAGGTCCCCAAACACTTTTTATGACTAACTTTTTAAAAATAAATGACTTCAATGACTGTTCTCTGTATTAAGGGGGACGGTAGCCGACACTTTATTATAGCCGTTCGGGTCCCCATTGACTTCAATGGGGTTCGGTGTTCGGGGTCAAGTTCGGGTCAAGTTCGGTCCCGAACCCGAACTTTTTTCTGAAGTTCGGCCGAACCTGCCGAACCCGAACATCCAAAATTAAATAAAAATGTTTTGGCTTTCACTACTTTAACATTAAAAAAAATAAAAAATCTTCTTTTAAGTTTACTAAAACTATAAGCCAATTGATTGGTTCATTTGATTGGATATATATTGAATGAAGTGTTATACAATCTAGTTTGTAAATCTAAAGGCAATTGTGCAATAATATTGTAATGTCTGTTGCAAGCTCTCACATTTTCTGGAAAACCATGATAGGAAGTGAAAAAATCGAAAGAAAATCTAGATGAGAAAATGACTATTTGAAATATGCCTTCACTATGACATCATACAAAACAGTTTTTAATATGCAGCACACATCAAAGAGTCATATGTTGCATAATGTGCCTTGTATTTTCCTGCACAACTCAAAGTACTGTTAAAAGATCATATAATTATACACCCACTTATATATGAAAGTGCTGAGCTACAGAACCACCTACGTTTTAAAGTATTTTGTTCTTTGAAAATCTGTAACTTTTTTCTTTTCAAAGAAAAAAAAAGCTTAGTCTTTTTAGCTGAAAACTTATAAAATAGCTCTAATTGACCATGTGTTGCTAGGTTTACTCTGTATGCACATTTCAGTCATTCCGGTCTGTTTGTAAAGAGTCATGATAAGAAAATAATGAAGTAAGCAAGGCTATTTCTAGCAACACTCTTTGATGTTGTTACTTTCCAGGCCCAGCATTCAGTCTAAAAGGAGTACAGTAAAACCTTGGTTTGAGAGTAACTTGGTTTGAGAGCGTTTTGCAAGACAAGCAAATTTTTTTTTATAAATTTTGACTTTATATACAAGCGATGTCTTGATATACAAGTAGCGTCATGTCACAACTGAGTATAAAAGAGAAGAGAGACGCCTCTAAGTGTAGCAGTATGGTACAACATTTAGCAACTCCTATGGTTGATGATTAAAACAGGCACATCTAGGTATGCAGGCATCCGGGGTAAAGCTGTCCACATAGACCGTCCTCCTCACCGCAATCAAAGTCGTCCCTTCCATGCTGCGCTCGAGTGGTTCAAGCCTCCCCTTTATATCTCTCTAAGGCAGGGTAGTCTTCCCGGTCATGATTGCAGACTGACAGCGGTGAGAGCTGGCGGTGCGAGTGATGGTCTATGTGGACATCTTTACCCCGGATGCCTGCATACTTAGATGTGCCTGTTCTAATCATCAACCATGTTGCTAAATGTTGTACCTTCATTAAATGTAACCATATTGCTACACCTAGAGGTGCCTCTCTTCTCTTTTATACTCTGTAGCTCCTGCTGGATTTTGCTTCTAATCCCCCATTTGTGGAGGGACATTTTATGGTTACACAACCTATCACATTGCTATAATCTTTTTATATGGACTATAAACTGAAGGATTTATGAATAAATGGTTGTAGAACGAATGACCTGAGTTTCCATTATTTCTTATGGGAAAATTTGCTTTGATATACAAGTGCTTTGGATTACAAGCATGTTTCTGGAACGAATTATACTCTCAATCCAAGGTTTTACTGTAATAAGGTTTGTGCACCAAAAGGAAAGATCTAAAAGGAAACCAGTAAGAAATGCCAGTCTCCTGGCTGCCTGTAACTTCAGTATTTGATGCACTAGTGTTCATTGATGCACTGGTGTTGTTGATGGTTCCCCTTAAAATCCATACCAGACCCAAAGGGCCTGGTATGGACTGGGGGGGGACCCTATGCCATTTTTTTAACTGCTTTGCGATCCCGGGCTGTCAATTGATGGCCAGGAGGTGCAGCTCTCAGGTCATATGACGCCCTCCCCTTCCCAGCCCTCCAGGGAGCGCGCCCAGGTCACTGGTCATCGGGTGCCCAGGTCACTGTGCACCCGATGTGCGTGCCCGGCTGCCACGATGTTCGCCGGGCACCCGCGATTGCCCGGTAACACAGCAGGACCATGGATCTGTGTATGTAAACACACAGATCCATCGTTCTGTCAGAGGAGAGGAGACCGATAGTGTGTTCTCAGTACAGAGAAACACCGATCGGTCTCCTCCCCTCGTGAGTCCCCTACCCCTACAGTTAGAATCACTACCGGGGAATATATTAACCCCATCAGCGCCCCCTAGTGTTAACCCTTTCCCTGCCAGTCACATTTATACAGTAATCAATGCATTTTTATAGCACGGTTTGCTGTATAAATATGAATGGTGAAAAGTGTCGCAGTCACGATAAAAATCGCAGATCGTCGCCATTACTAGTTAAAAAAAGATAAAAAAATAAAAATGCTATAAATCTATCCTCTATTTTGTAGACGCTATAACTTTTGTGCAAACCAATCAATATACGTTTATTGCGATTTTTTTTTTACCAAAAATATGTAGAAGAATACGTATCGGCCTAAACTGAGGAAAATAAATATGAGATAATTGAGCCGCAGTATAGTTCAAGTTAAAGTCTGGCAAGACTGCTCCACCTAGGGCAGCTGGATTTTTTTAGGATCAGCCATGGCAATTTGTGCTTGCCAGTACCCCATACAAAGGTGTTCAAGATAAAGTCAATGGTCTTAAATATTTTAAGAGGCAAATATACAGGGGAGTGCCAGAAGATATATAACAATTTAGGTAACAGGACCATTTTGATCAAATTGATTCTCCCTATAAAGCCCAGTGGGGGTTTTGCCCAAACTTGTCTTTAGTTTAAGTGGGGTAAATAGAGATTCGACATTCAAGGGGATGTAATCCTGGATAGAGTGGGAAACCTGCACTCCCAGGTAGTGTAGTGAGGCAACTCTAGCAAGGGGTAGACTGGTCTGGACAAAGGTTGGTGGGAAATGATCTAAGGGGAGAATTTGGGCTTTTTTTTATAAGACTTTCCCAATTAATATCTAGGCCAGAGTGTGCTCCTAATTGGGCAATAGTGTGCAGTGCAGAAGCGAGGGAGGTCTCTGTATTTTCCACGTACAATATTGTGTCATCTGCGTACATACCCTCAGTTTCCACCAGATGGCTAGAGCAAAGGCCATGGATATTGGCATGAGATGTGGGTGATATGGCCAGGGGCTCTGCTGCAAGGGCACACAGTAATGGAGATAGAGGACACCCTTGATGGGTACCTTTGTTCAGTGGGGAAAGGGCCACTACCACCCTAGTGCCAACTTCAGCATGTGAGCCCAGGATACTCATAAACAACCGTCTGATGTTAATAGCCATGTTTTCCCAGGAAAAAAGCCTTTTTGATCAGAGTGAACTAAAGATAAAATGACTGGTTTAAACGAGAGGCCAGTATCTTTGCCAGAATCTTAACATCCACTTGTAGTAAGGAAATGGGACAATGGGACTCTGGGAAAGATGGGTCCTTGCCAGTTAGCATAGGTGACATTAAATTCAAAATGGTAGACCATCAGAGCTGGGAGCCTTTGCAATAGCCATTTGGGATACTGCCCAATACTTAATCTATGGTCAAGGGGGCCTTAAGCATTTTAACCTGGTTTATGGTAACCCTGGGAAAATGTAATGATTGAAGGTACAGTATGTTTTAGTGGACTCAGCAGAATGTGTCACCTGTGAAGTGTATAAGCTGGAAAAAAAATGTCCTGAATTCTGCTGCAACCAGGCTAGGGTCAGTAACTAGTACACCTTTTAATGTACACAGGGAGACTACAACCGGGGGTTTTAGATTGAGGGGAACCAAGTACGCTAACAATTTTCCAGCTATTTGCCATGTTCATCTATATGAAAAAGAAGAGCTTGTGCTTAGCCTGTTCAGGATGTAATTGGTCCACAGTAGGTGTCTGCATCTTCATCTTCAAATTAATAGCTAGAGCTGGGGAGGGACTTGTAGTAAAGGACTTTTCCAGTAAGTGCAGTTGGGCAGTAGCATCTTTAAGAGTTTGTTTGGATGAGGACTTCAGATGGTAAATCCTGGGGGAGAGAACAGCACAGGTGTGTAACTTAAAGGTCTCCTAGACTACCCCAGGGGAGGCAGTGGTGGCATTGAGATTAAAAAAGTGTTGCCACTCCCTGGTCAGCCCCTCCAGATTTATCAGGTAAAAAGGGGTTCAGGCACCATATGGGTGTGTCTAAAAATGGGCCTATGGCTAAGAGTGCCCAGTGTGGTCGGACAAAATTTTAGGGCTAAAACACACATCTACTAATGACAGGAGCAGGGTGAGAGACAGAAAGTTAAAGTCTATGAGGGACATAAAGGAGTGGGTAGCTGACTAACAGGAGTAGGCCTTGAGAGAGGGATACTTAAAAGACCAAGAGTCCACCAAGGCAAAATGTCAGAAACCATGAATCAGAATGAGACAGAAGTACAGTTAAATGACACTTGTTTAATAATAATAATAAAAAGGTAAACAGAGTAAACGTAGTCAAAACATAGCCAAAGTTCAGGAACTGGAACTAATAGTCAGACAAGCTAAACGTCAGGGAGCCAGAGATGAGCGTAGTAGAACAGCAAGCAGGATCTGGAGCCAGAAGGAATGTCAGCCAAGCAAGTCTTTAACAGGAACACAGGAGAGCATCTCTAGAGATGTGACCAAGGCGAAGGCAGAGATCATTTGGGCTGGACGGCTTAAGTAGCCAGGACTGACGAGCAGAATATCATCAACAGGTGAGTCACTGTAGAGAGAAAGGAGCTGTGAATTAGCCGACATCTGAGTGGCCAGCTTTGAGAAGGAAGCCCTGACACAAAATTATTTAGAACATGGTGAAGCCTGGTTTAGCGCCCCACTGTGGAGTCATTTAAAACTTGGCTTGATCGGTCTTTGTCCTGATCTAATACCATATTAAAATCTCCCAGTCAAACTGCCGGCGTGGCTGGGTGTTGAGCCATAGGAATACGAATCTACCATGTGGGTCTGTGGTCACCTCTATCTGCTCAAAAGGTACAGATTTCGCAATGAGGGCAGATACGCCCCAGGAATAAGAGGAATGAGTAGTGTGGTGCGCCCACCTCACCCCAAGGGCATTTAAGGGCTAGTTGTAGTAGACATGTGATGCGTGTTTTGACCAGGTCAATCATGTCCACATGTTGAGATTTAAGCAAAGCTCTGTCGCGCATGCTGTAGACATTCCATGGGACCTCCCAATCCCCCCAATCCTCCCTGTCAGCCAGCATATTATCTAGGGACACACACTCCAAGTTATCTTTATCTTCCCCTGAGTATGAGGGGGGTCTCAAATTGCAGGGCCTCAACCAGAACATAACTCACTGCTCTTACAGTAAAATCCTCTGCAATTGTAGCAATAATAACTTCAGTTGCTTACCAGTGCGATACTTTCTTGGGGCCTAGAGAGCGGTTTGGTTCTTTCTTTTCTATTTTTCTTTGTTGTAGGCCTCATCTGAGGCCACAGGGGGCCATAGTGTATCCTAGCTTGTGAGTATCAGCATTAAGCTGGGTGTACTTTGCAGGAGAAAGTGACAGTGATACCAGTGACTGTTGTCCCTCTGCATTACCTCCAGTTGAGCCGTGCACCTATAGTGTCCTTGATGACAGACTAGGATATACTGTATTGTCTTCAGCAGGAAATCTCCACATTGGAGGCAGCAACACTATAACCTTGGAAAAAGAAAAAGTATCCTCATAGTGTGGTACTATGGATACTCAATGGGTAATATAGTGCCACGTCCTAATTTAAGTAGTCAAAGAGAAAAGGGAGGGACTTTGGACTTTTTAGGCACCAACGACAACGTCTAGTTTTTACAAAATTTATTTTATATAAAAAAGAGCAAATATACAACAAAATACATTTAAAAACCACATCTTGTCAACATTACATATGGTAAGTACGAGCCACACGTGTAGCCTAAAGTAGCTAGCCTTGGGAACACCGATAAGGACGATCGGCTAAAATTAGCAGGTCCAGTGATTGTAGGGTGTCCAGCGGTGAGGCGAGGGTACAGTGGGACGAAGATACTCGTGACAATTAGCTCTAGCTCTACATGTTTCGCGTTTTGCGTAAACGCTTCATCTGGAGCGTGATAGGAGAATCACTGACAAGAGAATGATAGTTTAGAAAAACACATAATGAGTATACAGTATTGCATAAATTACAATAATACCAATATATATTACATACAGTTAGGTAATTTAATCGCTCTGCTGAAGGGAGATCAGGCCACCAATCGTAGCCGCACAATAAGGACCCCTAGTCCAACACCTAATGGGGGCGTATATGATATAATACAATGCTATAAAACATATATATGGGTCAACACTTACTGAAATTGTGAATGTAGCTATAAGTGTGGTAAGTAAAAAGGTAAGTCCCAGACGTCCAGTAGGCCGTGTATATATGGAAGCCGGTTGATGGTGGAAGGATTGTATCACTGGTCAAGGTCCTATTGGATGTCATTATAGAGACATGTAGGTAGTCAATAAAGTAGGACAAGTAGATATATATACATTAGAGGGCCAAGACCTAGCATATGTAGTACAAGGCTCACCTGAAGCAGGAATGTGTACTATTTGACTAGCAAGCCCATACGGGGTCGTTGGTGTGAAACTGACACACAAACAATAGTTACCCACAATGTATGGGGAGCTGGATGTCCAGTAAGTTGATGGCCCGCATCCGACAGGTGCTGGTGGTGAGGCCCGGGATCTATAAAAACGTATATGGAGATGAAGTTAAACATCTCCAGGACAATGTCTACCATAGATGGAGAGAGGGCAGGAAGGACCAAAAAATATCCAGTGTGTAGCCTAAGGGGAGGGGAGACAGGAAAGGTGGCTTACCTTAACCACAGCCCAAAGAGGCATAGACAAGCGGCGTCTCGGCGGTGGACTGGTGAGGGACGCTGACCATGAGCACACTGTGTGTGCTACATATACGTCCCATCCGTCGTCAATTTCCGGCCGAGGCCGGAATGACGTCATCCGGATCGGCCGTGGTGACGCTGTGCGCATGCGCCCGCACACCGCGTCGCGCCTGCGCAATGCGGCACGACCGTGTGGGGCGAATTGCGCATGTGCGTCGAGCAGGGAATCCCAAGGAAGGCCGTGCGTATCACCGCCTCCCCTGGGTTCTGCTATTCGTCACTTAAGGATGGTGGGTGTGACGATGGGCGGCCGCATTAGGTGTTGGTGGAGGCCTGGAATTGCGGTCACAAAGAGGTGGGACTGACAGCCCCTTAAAGCACAGCCATAACAAGAGAATATACATATAATATGGGTTTATAAACAGTTTTACAGAAAGGTAAACAGCTCAATAGTAAATGTATATCCCTAAGGATGTCATCAGTACATAGTAGCTATTTCTTGTGACGATCTAAATTTTTAGACTAACAGGGGAGCCGTGGATGAAGGGCAAACATGAGAGATCGATCAAGGTCCAGGGATTTATAACCGGACCTAAACATGCAGGAATAATAATGGTGGGGACATGGACTGGACATAAGGATAGGTGTCCAAGCTAGATGACAAGCAGAGCCTCATAAAGGTGACCATGGGTAGGGAGGAAGATAATTTAGGTTATTGTCACGAGCATGGTGGGTGGTGATATAGACCCAGCCATTCGTGAGGTTATCGGTCCACTGTCCATGGGTGGGAGCAGGGACCAACAATAGGACGGGAGAGAGGGGAAAGGGGGGATGGGGACTGCCAACGCGGAGATTAAGTTCTTATTAGTGAAGAGGAATTGTGCCATAGAATGTATCCAACTGCTCTGTAGTCCTATAGAAACGGTTTATAGGACAGTGCCTCATTGATGCCCGGAGGGCGGGTAGCACAGAGGCGTTCAATCCAGAGAGTCTCCTTTTTAAGGATAGCTTTGTCCCAGTCACCTCCTCGCGGATCCCTAGGGATGACTGATAGGACAATAAAAGATGCTACAGTGGTATCGAATCTGTGGTACAGATCAAGGTGTCGACTTATCGAGGTGATCATTTTGCCACCCGAGGAGTAATATATGTGATCTTTAGTTTCAATAATTTTTATTTGAGAACTGTTGTGAACAATTACAGTAACAATGCGCACAGCGCCATATGTGTTTCTTATATTTATGAACAAAACAGAACAAAATTTCAACATTATAAAGGAGTAACATTAATAGGTGCATTATAAGTTTGTTAACCGCTATTATGTTGTTCACTAGCATTCCTAGCTTGTTGAATTAAATAGGAGGTCCATCTACGTCTGTTGTTTCAGGATAGAGTTTTGCTGTGGTGCAGCATTCAGGTGGGTGTCCACCCCCTAGTCACCCCTTTGGGGATCACACTGTGACCAGGGAGTGGTCCCCCCCATTGGTTGGCCCATACCTTTTCCATCCTATGCGTCATTTATAATGGTCTTAAGTCATCAGTTGTTAGGTTTGTGTGCCCTGTGAACCTATGCTTATAGGTTGCTGAAACTTGTACATGGAATGTGAGTGTAATCGTTCGTTTGAATATCTGAAGCTTACATGTTCATGTTGAAATATAAGAGAGTGGTAGAGAAAAAAGAAAAATAGAAAAGAAGAGAGAGAAGAGAGGAGAGGGGTACGGTGGGGGTAGGTGTGGGAGAGGGTGGGTGGGGTGCGCGCGGGACGTGGCCCTCCCTTGTTGAAGAGAGGCAGGGTGCTCCATTGGCTATTTAGTTTTGTTTACAGTGGTCTAGAAGGTTGGCGGGCGGTATCCCATCTGCTATACCACTCGACCCAAGGTTTCCAGATTTGACATTTGGTTGTGTAATTCCCTTGAGAGGCCGCGAACATCAGTTCATATGTTATGTGCAGGTTAGTGGTTCTTATTACCTCTGTAATAGAGGGGATTTCGGGTTTCAGCCACTTTCTTGTGAGTTCTAGTCTAGCGCCCGTGAGAATCTGGGTTGTTATGTGTCTTGTTTGGTGAGGTAGTGTCTCTATGCCCAATGAGAGTAGAGCCATATCCGGAGTAGTAGGGACTCGACTATTGGAGATATTTTGAATGATATGGAAAATTTTTTGCCAGTACTGTTTGATTTTATTACAAGCCCACAAAATATGTAGGATGGAGCCCCTATGGCCGCAATTCCTCCAGCATAGTGGAGGTATGTCTGGGTTAAATCCCGCTAGTCTTGTGGGGGTCATATACCACCTAAGAAATATTTTTTGGTAAAGTTCCCATAGGTTCGCGCTTTTAGATGCTTTGTATATGGATGTTATAGCTATTTGCCATTGTTCAATAGTATATGTAGAATTAAGGTCTAGTTCCCAGGTTCTCATAGAGGGGGACTTGGTGCATACTGCTTTTAAGTTAAGGTAGCCATAGAATACAGAGATCCCTTTAATAGAGGTCTTGGGGTTAGTCAAGTAAAGATATATTTTCCAGGGGACTTCTGTGTTAAATAGTATGTTGGATGTCAGTAGGTGGGAAATCTGCCTATGCTTGAATTGGTCCTTGTTTTCTACTTGGTGTTCAATTTGAAGTGCTCTGAAAGATTTAAGTGCTGGACCTATGTAAAGGTCCTCTATGTGTTTGATCCCCATTTGTGGCCAGTGGTTAACATGAAGGTCTGGTATTAGAAGTTCTAGGCTTGTGATAGGTATCGGAATGGTTTTCTGTGGTATGTCAGCTTTTGGTAGTTTTAAGATAAGTTTCCATGCTGATAGGGAGGCTCTTATAGTTGGTGAGTATCTGGGGGAATGAGGCATATGTTCGTGTACCAGTAATAGGTCAGAGAGTTTGTGGTTGGGAGCTTGGTGTCTCTCTAGTGATTGCCATCTCGTCTCATGGTTACCAGGGAACCAAGACTTTAGTTGGGCTAGAATTGCAGCGTAATAGTAATCTTTTATTAATACGTGACCCACTCCCCCAGCCTCCCTGGTTTTGATCAGTTTGTGGAACGCACATCTTGCTCTCTTCCCTTGCCAGAGGAATCCATTGACCAACGCCTGTACTTGGGTAAAAAACCTATCTGGCACAGGGATAGGAAGGGTTCGGAATATGTACAATAGCTGGGGAAGTAACATCATTTTAAATGCCGCCAAGCGGCCTGACCAGGTCGATTCAGTCTTGGATATGGCTTGTAGTTTATGAGGTATTGTTAGTAGATATTGAGTGTAATTAGCGTCTGTCAATTTGTTTGTCTCTGAAGTCAGGGTTACCCCTAGATATTTTATACCTTCTGCTGCCCATTTATAAGGAAACCGCTTTTGGAGGTTGTCTCTTGTGGGTGCATCAATTCCCAGTCCTAATATATACGATTTGTTATCATTGACCTTATAGTAAGACACACTATTAAATAGACTCAGAGCTTGATGAGCCGCCTCCAGGGAAGAAACCACATCTGTCATAATCATTATGATATCGTCTGCAAAGAGACTTATGGAGTGCCTGTCTTGGCCAACAGGGAAACCTATTATTTTCGGATGTTCTCTGATATAGATAGCTAGGGGCTCCATCAATAAGTTAAAGATGAGGGGGGATAGGGGACAGCCTTGTCTGGTCCCATTAGTAATGTTAAATGGTTTGGATATGGTGCCGGACATGAACACCTTGGCGGAGGGTGTGGAGTAGAGAGCCATAATGGCTGAGAATATGGGCCCTGAGAATCCGAAAGATTCCAATACTTTAGCCAGGTACATCCAGTGTATTCGATCGAAGGCCTTCTCTGCATCCAACGCCAAGAGCAGAGAAGGCCTTCGCTGGATTTTTGCTAAGTGGATTATGTTAATCATGCGCCTGGTCGCATCAGATGTTTGTCTGTGTTTGGTGAAGCCCGATTGATCCGGATGAATCAATGTGGGTAATATATCCAATAGTCGGGAAGCTATAAGTTTGGCGTACAACTTCAGGTCTATATTTAATAGAGAGATCGGTCTAAAATTGGAGGGGACAGTGGGCTCCTTCCCTGGTTTTGGCAAAGCGACCACTAGGGCCTCCAACATTTCTGGGGGGAAAGAGGCAGAGGCAGCTGCTTTGGTAAATACTGGAGTCAAGAAGGGGGTCAGTGTAGTTTTAAATTCTTTGTAGTATTCGCTACTAAATCCATCTGGCCCTGGGGATTTGTTTAAGGGTAATGAGTTTATTGTTTTTTGAATTTCTGCTTCGCAAAATGGGAGATTCAGGGATTGTAGTTGTTGGGGTGACAATTTGGGTATGGACAGCTTGTCTAAGAAATCATTGATGATTTCAGGGTTCGGCTGTTTAGTGGTGGGGTCGTCTTTTAAATTATACAGAGAACCATAGTAATGACTAAATGCATCTGCGATTTTTTGGGGGTGGAATTCTTTTACATTAGTGGCAGGATGAATAATATAGGGTATTCTAGTTTTATATCTGTGTCCTTGTAAATTCTGAGCTAAGAGTTTTCCTGCTTTATTGCCATTCACATAGTAATTCATTTTTAGCCGTTTGGTGGCTTTTTCAAAATTGTCTAGGAGGTGGAGTCTAAGGTCGTATCTAAGTTGCGATAATTTCTGGGAGGTATTCTTATCAGCAAGTGTTTTATTTTTGGTTTCTAAATCTGAAATTTGCTTTGTTAGCTCCGTAGTGCGTTGCTGCCTCTGCCTCTTTGCCCTTGCCCCTATTTGGATCAGCATACCCCTTATGAACGCTTTGTGGGCGTTCCATAACATAATAGGACATTGCACAGAATCAACATTTTCATGAAAAAAATTGTTTAGGTGTTTTTCAATCTGATCCTTGATGGTCTTCTGTTGCAGTAGGAAGGTGTTCAGCCTCCATATTGAATTGGGCCTGGGGTGGGTGGTGTTCGCTAGTGTGAGTACAATTGAGGCGTGATCAGACCAGGTTATGTTGTTAATACGGACGTCTTTAGTGTTGAACAAAATCTGTTGATCTACTAATGCGAGGTCTATTCTTGTGTAAACCTTATGGGGTGCTGAGAAGAAGGTGAAGTCTCTTTCGTTACCATGGATGCATCTCCATGCGTCATACACTTCGTGTCTCCTGATGGAGGGGTTTAGTGAAGGAGGGCTACGTAGGTGTGCGGATGTAGAATCTATCTCTGGTTCCGGGGTGATATTAAAGTCTCCACAAAGAATAAGTGGTCCTTTCTGGTGCTTTCTGATTCTTGTCATCAATTTATTGAAGAAATGTACTTGGTGTTTGTTGGGTGAATAAGCCGTTGCTATTGTGTACGGTGCGGAGTTGATCGTACAGACTAAGATCAAATATCTGCCTTGGGTGTCACATATCTTCTGGAGAAGTGTGAATGCTACTGTGTCTCGTATCGCTATTAGCACTCCTTTTGTTTTGTTTTCAGCGTTAGATGTGAATACATCTGGGAAGCTCTTGTGAGAGCATTTCGGTGGTGCTTTGTTGCAAAAGTGAGTCTCTTGGGCACATAGGATATCTCCTTGGTGGAGCAAGGCTTCTTGCCATAGGGACTTGCGCTTCATGGGGTGATTGAGCCCCTTAGCGTTGATGGAGATTATATTAATAGCCATAGTTCATTTATAGAGAAAGTCATGAGATGGGTGGTGGCCCAGACCTCAACACTTGGTCTACGAGATACATATGTTTTGGTAGTGTCGTGGTGCAAGCAAGACTTACTTGGATATTTTGTTGCTGTTAGATAGCCCTGCGGTATAGTTGTGAGCTGTGTTGGTGTCACAGTCCGTTGTGATTCTCTGCCGCTCTTCTGGAGTTTTCTGTAGATTCGATGTGGAGTCGACCACGTCCCACGTGCACTAGTAGGAGATTGGGGAAGGAACAGGAGAAAGAGGGGAGCAGGGGGTGCAGAAAAGAGAAAAAAGACATAAAGCAGCCACAAAAAAAAATAAGTTGTTAACTTTGTTGCATACATCTGGTTGCAACTTAACTTGGGGGTAATTATACCCATAGACAGCTTATCGCTGTGAGATGTTGTTGGGGGGTAAGTCTTTTCCTAGCGACTCCAATGGTCAGGGACAAGTTGCAATTTTTGTCTCATCCATGCATTCCATTCAAGAGTGAGAGGTAGTATTTTTAGTCGGGATCTTTTTCCATTCCTGGGTGAGTCGGCGGGGATTGCTAGATATAGCAGATTCTTCTTGGGGGTCTGGCAGTATATCCCATTCCCTCAGGAGGGCTATACCTTTTTCCAGGGAGGTCACAGTGTAAGTGTGGTTGTTCCTAGTCACAGTTAGTTTTGTAGGGTAGCCCCATCTGTATATTATTTTGTGGTTTCTTAGTACCTTTGTCACTGCATTTAAGTTTTTCCGTTTTTGCAGAGTGTACTGTGACAGATCAGCAAAAAATTGAAGGTTTTGGCAGGGAGCGGGGATTTGGTCTTGCTTCCTCATTATAGACATCAGTTGTTCCTTGATGTGGAAGAAGTGTAGTCTAAGAATCACATCCCTAGGTATCTGGTCGGATAGGTGGGTAGGTTTGGGCAGCCGATGTATCCTATCTATGGTGACATCTAGGTCTGTGAGTGATGGCATGAGGGATTTGAATATGGCGGTAGCGTGTGCAGCTAGATCAATCTGCAGCACAGATTCAGGGATCCCCCTGATTTTCAGGTTGTTCCTTCTGGATCTGTCCTCTAAATCCGCCATTTTGGCTTTGATCCAATCTGATTCGGCTTCATTCTCCTCATGGGCATCCACTAGTTTATTGATGGCTGTGGCGTATTCTCCCATCTTGGACTCAATGTGGTCCACCCTGTTTCCCACCTCCTGTATATCTCTATTGATCCTGTGCATGTATCCTGCCATGTCTGATTGCAGAGAGCTGCGCAGCGATAGAAGCATGTCTTTTAGGACAGTGTCCATGACCGGCATGTTTTGTGTGGGGAACGATTCTATTGATTCCGGTAGTTCCCTAGTGTCTTCCCCTGAATCTGATGTTGGGCTCCCCGCTCTGTCTAATCCCTCGTCATCCATTCTGGGTTTGGTCTTGGCTGGGCTACATGTGGATGGGGTAGAGGGGTACTGCCGTCTATCGTCCGGGAAGTCCCTCATTTGTGGCCCATTACCTTTAGATGAGGTCCGCTGCTGCCTCGAGGTTTCTGGTGACGAGTAGGCCTCGGCGCCATCTTGACTTTCGGCCTTGCCGCTCGCAGGGTAATAGTCCGTCAGCCGTTGCGGTTTTCGGTCCTGTTTTCTCTTCCCGGACATCGTTCATGTGTGATAGGTGTATGCCCGCTTTGTGTCTCGGTAATTCCGCCGTGGATGGTCGCTCGTCGGTCGCTGTTGTCCCTGAGTTTGCCGGAGCTCCGCTGTTACACGTCCATCCGGCTCGCTCGCTAGGCCACGCCCCCCATATATGTGATCTTTAATGCGAGCGCGGAAATGGCGAAACGTCTTCCCGACATAGAAAGCACCGCACGTGCAGTACATTAAGTACACAACTCCTTGGGTTTCACAATCCGCATGGAATCGAGGGGTAAAGGTTTCCCCATTGGGGAGGGTAAAGGTGGTCCCTGGTCTCACCCATGGGCAGTAGGTACACCGTCCACAGCGAGTAATCCCATGTTCACGTGGTTGTGAGTAACTATTTTTCACGTAGTGGCTGGATGTCAGTTTATCGCGTAGCGATCGTGATTTGCGAAAGGTAATCACGGGGTTAGGGCCTATATATTTCCTCAAGATAGGGTCCTCATGGAGAAGAGGCCAATGTCTAGCTAGTATTTCGCGTAGCTCAACGTGCTGTTTAGAGTATCTTGTTATGTATCTAACAATCTCGTTGGTTTTGGTGATTTTAGTCTTATATATAAGTGAGTTACGTGACTGTCGAAGGGCTTTGTTGAAGGACCTTCGCAAGATGGATTTACTATAGCCTCTGGCTTTAAGTCTGTCACGAAGGGAGTTGGCCTGTAGTTTAAATTCTTCAGTATGTGTACAATTTCGTCTAAGCCTAAGATATTGTGCGTATGGTATGCTCCTAATTAGTGTTTCAGGATGGGCACTCTCGGCATGGAGTAGGGTATTTCCAGCCGTCTCTTTTCTGTAGAGTGTGGATGCTAAGCAGCCAGATTGGTCTCTGAAAATAGTAAGGTCGAGAAAGGTGATTTGTTGTGGATTTACCGAATATGTAAATTTTAGGTTGAATACGTTAATATTGATGGCGTCCATGAAACATTTGAGCATAGTCAGGGATCCTGTCCATACCATAAATATGTCGTCTATATAGCGTAGCCAACAAAGTGCATGGCCAGTAAAGGACGACAAATTATCATCTGAAAAGATAGTACGTTCCCACCCCCCCAGGTACAGATTGGCGTAGGCAGGGGCACAGCAAGTGCCCATGGCTACGCCCTGCACCTGGAGGAAGTGGGACTCTTGAAAGGTGAAACAGTTCTTAGTTAAAATAAACCTTAGCAGGTCCAAGACAAATTCACCATAATCCCAACGGTGATTGTCTTGTTCCTGAAGGAAGGTCCTAGCTATCCCGATGCCCTGCTCGTGAGGGATGCTGGAGTAAAGTGCTTCAACATCAATGGTCACAAGCAGGGCATCGGGAGGCACGACCATTCCCTCAATATGTTTAAGTAGATCTAGGGTATCCCTCGTGTAGGAAGGGAGAGACAGCACGTGAGGCATAAGTACAGAGTCTACTAGGCGGCTCGCATTTTCAGTGAGGGCTCCGTTGGTGCCTAAAAAGTCCAAAGTCCAAAGTCCCTCCCTTTTCTCTTTGAACACTATAACCTTGTCATTGCCAAAACCCTCTTGAAGATAGCCAATACTTCATATCCAGTTATGGAACATAGTTCCAGACTTTCACATGGCTACAGTCACAACCCTGTGTCCATGAAAGCACTCTCCCCTGTCACAGGCAGGTTGATTATGATGACTGGTGCATATACTTTTCAGCCCAGTTTTCCCAGTTAGAGATAAGTAGCGGCAGTAAGCAGAGAATTCACCATGTCACTTTCTCGTTCACATGCAGCTCTCACACTGTAATGCACGCAGGTTGGCTTCACACAGCAGAGTGGCAGTTTCTTCAACCTTCCTCTTCCGGAGCTTTAGTGTCTGGTTTTTCCTGCCACAGGTTTAAATGGCCCATTCCCCTGCAGTCTAAGCTTTTAAAATAGTGAATTTGACAAGGACAAGTGATCAATTTCCCAAAAATTGTGTTCTACCTCATTGTGTATGACAAATATACTTGCAACGGTCCTCTATGTTTTACAAGACAGTCGCAGCACAGAGTCTCCACTTCCCCAAAAACAAAATTTTTAGTACTTGAGGCTGGTTACTATGGGTAATCCCAGCACAAATCTCACCAGTCCCCATGTTGGGCACCAAAATGTAGCACTTCCTTGCCTCTGGTAGGTGAGTGAGGACCCCCTAATCACTCTGTGGATTAACATTTCAAACCTCAGCAGGAAATCCTTGACTCTCTGGGGGATGATTTACTAAAAGCAAATAGACTGTGCACTTTGCAAAAGACAGGCTCAGGGGAGCTTGGCTTTTTTTCCCCATGCCAATAGCTGCTGATAAAGGATGCATGCACTATATCGTCCTCATTGCAGCAAGGATGGTGAGCCGTGACAATACATGCATCAGTGACACTATTCCTCTTGTGTTCCTGCTGGAGAAAACTCTGTGTGGCATTATGGACAGGGCACTTGAGGCAGAGCAGCAGGAGGACTTTTTTTCCTCTCAAGGCCCGCTTTATGCAGACACCATTCTTGTGACACCACAGAACACACAAGTGGAGAGGGAGGAGGAGAAAGAGGAGGATTCTAGCAGTTTTGGAGGCATTGAAGCAGAGGAAGGCATAAGTCAAGCCTTACGAGACGGTATTTAATCCCCAGAAACGTTGGGAGTATACATGACTGGGAGGAGGCAGTTCTAGATTGTGTAATCCTCAGTGATCCCGAGGACTCTTCTTCTCATGCCTCCGCAACAAGCAAATGGGCTCCCTTATTCTTCAAAGCCTGTTAAAGGACCTGAGAATTTGTGGCATTAAGGAGAAAGATCATTATTGGTTGGCAACCTTCTGTGACCACCATTAAAAGGGGAAAGTCTCGGAGCTCATCCTGCCCTCACAGAGGGAGCACAGGATGAAATATCTTGGACAAATTAAAGAGGAGTTTCAGACTCTGGTAGGTTATATTCTTATAGAAAAGGTAGTTTTGAGGCTTCTGTTGGTCAAAGGAGGAGTGGTAGAGAAGAGGGCCGCCTCAGTGATGCATTTAAAAAATGTTTTAGTCCTCGGCACCAAGGGCTGTCAGCTTCCACATCCCATCAGCAGCATCTGCATCATATGGTGCAAGATTATCTAGGGGCGAAAACAGACATGGAGAGCTTTCCAGTAGATGATCCACTGGGTTACTGGGTCATGAGAATAAACCACTGGCCAGAACTTGCCCAGTATGCAATAGAGCTGTTGGGCTGCCCTGCATCCAGCGAATAGGCATTAAGTGCTGCCAGAGGTTTTGTGACAGACAAAAGAGCATGTCTGTCCACAGACTCCATTGATCAGCTGACATTTGTCAAAATGAATCAGTCCTGGATTAGCAGCAGCTATCAAGCCCCCTAATGCCGATGTAACTGATTAAATGTATTTGGATCTGAAATCTCTGCAAAACTGTCTAGGCTGTCTAGCTTTGTGGGTGTTGACTTTATCTTGAAGTAATTATTTTTGATATAGGTTTCATGGGCACTATTAACACCCAAGGTGTTTTGGCAGGTACATATCATTAAAATTTTTGACAGCAAGGCCAATTCTTGCTTTCATCAAGAGTACCTCTATAGGGTAAAAGACCAATTTTTCTGCAACTGTTTGACTGGTGCATATAATTTACATTTTTTTTTTACAGAAAGGCCAATTTTTGCTTTAATCTTTAATCTCTCCAGTGGTGTGTTCTCAGAGCATTCCACTGGGAAATGTTTTCTTCCTTTCACTGGTCTGTAGATCAGGGGCAGCTTCAGTGGCAGAATGAGTTAGCCACTAAATCCAATGCCTTTCCTTCAGTAATGGTGAAACTGAAGTGGGGTATGGATTACAAGGGATACCTGGTCTCTGTGGATGGCTACATGAACATACAGCTTGCCAATACAGAAGAGTATATTGATAGGGCATTGTCTGCCATGTCTGGACATTTTGGAGAAATTCTAATAAGGTGGTGTAATAATCTATTGTATATATGAGGAATAAAAGGGGAGAAGGAAGATGGCTAGATGAGAGAATAAAGCAATTTCCAAAATTAGTTTACTCAATTTATTTTGAAATTCAGAGCCTCTTCTGAGGTTATTGTTAGACATTGTTTTTGTATGTTTTGTTAAAAAAATGAACAGATTTCTTTTCAAGAGTACCTCTATAGGGTCACAGTGTGAAGGCACCACCAACACCCAAAGCCCTATTTTTCCACACCTGTTACTTCTATCCAAAGTCTGCAAAAGAGGCACCAAACTTTATCTAAAATAAATTGTTAATCTTGGCCTGAGTTTAAAGTACTATAATTTGGCTTCTTCACATAAGGTTTACTCACTGTGGTGCAAAAATGTGTTATTTCCATCCAAAGTCTGCCAAAGAGACACCAGAATTTATTCAAAAAATCTTTAATCTTGTTCTGAGTGCACTAAATTGTGGCCTCATCATACAGACTGGCTCCCCAAGTCGTTGTTTACAAAATAAAGAAAGCTTGCAGGGAAAATCTATTTAAATGTCATTTTATTTCTTTATATATGTCAGTTTTGCTGCAGCAGGTTCTATACACAGTGCTGATGCCCCACTTTACAGGCAGACTAAGGGGACACCCCCCCCCCCATCACTATATGTAAAGGGATTTTTCTTTTTTCTTTTCCAATAACTTTTTTATTGAAATATCACAAAATTATAGCAAAACATACAAAAACAGTTTTACCGTATCACATACAAAACGCCAAACATGTGCAATGTTGTAAATTGCTCCTGGACAACAAGTACCATCTGTGTAAGCATACATCCAATATAACGATAGAGAACAAGAAAAAAAACGTTATGAGCAGAAATAAATTTCAGCTCAAAATTTTTCACTTGATCGAGGCAGTAACACTATATAGTGGGGGTAAGAAAAACCAAGGACACAAAAGGAAAGAGGAGGAAAGTAGTGGGGAGAAGGGAAAAAGAAAAAAAAAGAAAAAAAGATTGAATAGCAAACAGTTCACACAATGGTTAGAGGAGTAATTTTCTTTTTTTTTAACATTGAGGGATTTTTATTGATATTTTCAACAGTATACAAGATAACAACGATACAGAAAATCATACATAAAAACATACATAAAAAAACAAAAAGTAAAATAATAGTAAGAAGCAAGTAGAAGAAGCACATGACCAAATCTATTATTCTTATGCATCTAGAATTATCTGAAGCTCAATAGTTCATATCTAGAGAAAGTTATATATTGTTTTATGTATTGGTTCATATTTCCCACAATTTGTCAAATTTACTGCATTTAAGTGAGTTAATTGCTAAGAGTCCTTCAAACGAGTAGTTTTGTTGTACCATTCTGGTTAGATCAGTAACGTTAATAGTGGGTGGATTTTCCAGTTTCAACGTATCAGGGATCTGGCGACTAAAAGAATGTGTGATACCACATGCCTCATATTGTGTGGATAGTTTTCTAATCCAACGTGTAGTATAGCCATTGCTGGATTGGAAGATGTGAGAATTCCAGTAAGGGATGAAATCAGTTTGCATATTTGATTCCAGAAGCTAGTTAAGTTGGTGCATTCCCAGAACATGTGGAGAAGGTGGCCTTTGTGTCCACAGTTTCTCCAGCAAAGTGAAGTGTTAGGGAAAACTTTTGAAAGTCTGTAGGGGGTGTATTGCCAACGATTAATTATCTTAATCATCGTTTCCCAGTGGCCAATGCAGTGCGACGTGTTATGTATAGTTTGGTGCGCAAATTTCCATTGCTCGTCCGTAAGTGAAGTACCTATTTCTGTTTCCCATTTCATATGTACTGTAATTTTTTAAACACTTTTTTATTCTGAAGTATGTTGTAATAGAACGATATACCCTTGTTGTGGAGTGTAGTATTAGTGAGGTATTGCCACATGCGGGTCGGAAGGTGGACAGTAGGAATCGGGTGGGTATGCATGAAGTGGGATACTCTTATACAGGTGAAAAGCATTTGGGTTGGCAGGAGTAATTTTCTAATAAGTTTAGGGAAGGTCCGTTGGTACAAGATTCACAAGTATACATATCTATGTATATTCAACTGTGGCACTTTCATGGGAGAAAGAACAGCCAAATGAAACAGAAACTGTTAGAAATTGAAAATCAGAGATCCAGAAATCGATCAGCCATTCTGCATCTTCTCAAAAGAATCAGAGTACTTAAAAATAAACCAAGATTCTCTTAACTGCAACTTAACGACTGCAAATTTATTTATTTATTTATTTTTTTTTTTTGGGGGGGTTTTTTTTTTTTTTTTTTTTTTTTCCCCCCCTTAGCGGTAACCCCCTCTTCATGGAACTATATTCCAAGACCATGCGTCAATAACACTTATATATCTATACCGTCTTAGAGGAAGGGGAGAAATAAAGAGAAAGGGACTTCTGCTGCTCTTCTGCTGCTATTTGTTCCTATTTCTCCCCTTTTTTTTTTTTTTTTTTTTCTTTTTTCCTGGGTTTTTTTCTATTCCACTTAGAGCCGGGAGTAAGCATATTACCCAGTGCCAAGCCCTTTACCTGTGAGGTCCCTTAAGGAAGACTTCCCTCCCTGCGAGGATTCCAGGGATAGAGTGGGGGGGGGAGGAAAGGGAAGGGGAAAAGATGTCAAGGAAAAGAGCACCAGAGGAGCCCTCGCTTGTAGAAGCTCCCCAAAACACACGAGCAGCCAAAGACAGAAATAATCAGGTCGCAGCTGCCGCAGCGACAAAACTGGAAAAATTTGCACACTCCCCAACAGCGCCATCTTCCCCAAAAAACCCGAATCTGCCACAATCATCTAACCAGCCTACTTTGCAGGGCAAGGACCATAAAAACCCGATGATAGACAGAAAAAGCCAGGGTGCTACGGCATCTAATGCATCCACCCCCTCCATCACTAAAAAATCGGCAACCAAGGGATCTGGCGGGACTAAAACCTCCACCATTCACTTAAATGTGGAGGATAGCTCTTCTCTAACTCATATGTCAATTACCCCTGTTGATATTACCCTGGAAGCCAGGGAGAAAGAACCTACATTAAGGGAGGTACTAAACGCAATAAATGATTGCAAAAATGCAATTGCAAACTTTGATACTCAACTAAAGATTATTAGAGACGAACTGTCTACCATAAAACATGATGTAAATGGAATAGTACAAAGAATGGTGGAGGCGGAAGACCGAGTAAGTGCAATAGAAGACGGACTGACCCCACTAAAACAAGATATCCAATGGCTCAAAAAAACTATGAATATACAGGTAGCCAAACTGGATGAAATGGAAAACCGGAACCGTAGGAACAATGTTAGAATTATAGGACTACCGGAACGTACTGAGGGCCCTAATCTAATTAAGTTCCTAGAGGACTGGTTTGTGGAGATCTTTGGGGGAGCCTCTTTTAGCCCCTTATTTGCCATTGAACGGGCTCATCGCACTACCCTAAGAAATCAGCGTGGAGGGGATCGCCCCAGGACTATACTGCTAAAAATCTTGAACTACACTGATAAGGTCGCATTGCTGCGGAGGGCCAGAGAACTGGGAGACATTAGGTTTCAGGGCGTTAGAGTCTCATTTTACCCAGATTTCTCGCCCGACCTGCAGAAACGCAGAGCTGAATTTATTCCGATTAAGCATACAATGATTAATTATAAAATAGACTACGCTCTTTTATACCCGGCCCGGCTGAGAGTCACGGCGCTTGGCAAAACACTTTTTTTCAACTCCCCCGCCGAGGCACAGCAATGGCTCGAAGAGAACAAGAGAGACTTTTAGGGAGAGGGGTGGGGGGGGGCGGGGGGGCTTTTTCCCCCCCCCCCCTTTTCTTTTTTTTTTTTTTTTTTTTTTTTTTTTTCTCTTTTGTTGTTGTCTTGTTTTTTGATGTTTGACGCCCTCTCCCCCCCCCCGAGTTTTTCGGGGGGGGGGGAGAGGGCTGATACTCCTGTTATATGTCTGGAAATTGATGTGAGTGGAGCATTGATATTATTATTGATATTGCTGATGGTTGGGAGGGGGGGGGGGCGGTGGGGCACCAGGGGGGGGTCACGATGTAATGATATGATTGTGTTAACATTAGACTTTATTAACACTAGGGGGGAAAATGGAGAGAGTCCGTGGGCAATAGGGAAGAATAAATGTATGTAGGTATGTGTGGGATGGGAGGGGGAAGGGTCACGATCGCACCAGTAGGGGGTTGCCCTGATGGGCCGGGATTGAAGGGGAGGGAGGGTTGGGGGGTGGGGGGGGGGAGGGGGGAGGGGAGGGGGGAAGTCAACCAGGGATTTTGGGGAGGGGCACAAGTCAAGCACAGGGATCAACTAAGCATGCTAAATATGTCACGAGGGAGTGGGGGGAGGGGGGAGTGAGAAAGAAATTTATAATAATTCCAAGGATTTGGGTGAGATGCACATTTAGGGGAAATGATTTATTAAGAGGACCCAGTGTTTCAAGGGCCTGTGTGGTCCTGCACTTGATTGCAACTTCACTGGTACTAGTGATGTTGGGATTATTATGTATTTATGTAGAAATGCACAAATTTAATAGAAATGACACTTAGGTTTTACACGACTAAATTTAGAGGAGAGAGGGACCGGGATTGGATTACTAGCCTCTATGAGGCAGGGTCCTCCCTCCTTCTTTTTTTTTTTTTCTTTTGCTTTTGCTCTGTCCTTTTTTGGCACTAGAGATGTTAGGATTAGCATGTATTTATGTCGAAATGCACGATTTCAAAACAAATTACACTTAGGTTTTTATATGGCCAGAATTAGAGGAGAGAGGGATTGGATTGCTAGCCTCTATGTCTTTTTCTTTTTTTTTTTTTTTCTTTTTCCTTTTTTTTTTTCTTCTTTTTTTTTCTCTCTCTTTTTTTTTCGTGTTTCTTTTTTTTTCTCTTTTTTTTTTCGTGTTTCTTTCCTTTTCTGTTTACTCCTGTGGTGCTGTCTAGGAGTGGTATATATGGCCTCACTTTTCGAGTGGGATGGTCCGGAGCGCCCCATACTCTCTCTGAGTATTACTCTGTGTAATAAGACTCATACACTTATCAACCCCAAATGCAGTTGAAGAAACTTGATCTGATCTCTTGGAATGTTCGGGGCCTTGGAGACCCGGCTAAGAGGGATCTGGTCCTGTCCCTTCTAGAGGGCAGGGGGCCGGGCATTTTATGTCTCCAGGAGACACACCTGGTGCAAGACACAGTGCCCCTGCTCCGTGGTCGGAAGTGGCAGGCCCAGTACCACTCAGTGCACTCCTCTTATTCAAGAGGTGTGAGTATCCTCATTGGGAAGGGAATATTATTCTCATGCTACAAGGCTCAAATAGATCCAAGAGGTCGCTATGTTTTCTTACATTGCCTATGGGAAAATAAACCGTATGTCCTCGCCAATATCTACGTGCCTCCTCCGTTCAAAATGGAGATTTTATATGAACTTATTGCATTTACAATAGATAAAGCTGGGATCCCGGTGTTAGCAGTGGGGGACTTCAACCAGGTATTGGACAGTTCAATGGATAGGTTTCCTATCCCCAAGCAAGTTACAGTCAGGGAGGAGGGTAGGTTGACCCGATTTCTACAAGAAACCGGGCTCATCGAAGCCTGGAGAACTTTGCATCCACAGGAGAACCAATATTCATGTTTCTCAGCCACCTTCTTGACTCTGTCTAGACTCGACATGGCTTTGGTTAATGAGGAAGCTTTACCTTTGATAGCAGCAATAGAATACGGCCCAAGGGGGATCTCGGACCATTCGCCCCTGATTCTCTCATTAAAGACAGGAAATAAGGTTCACCATAGGGAGTGGAGAATTGATCCAGCGTGGCTGGAACTAATCGAAACCCCTGAAGAAATAAAAATGGCCCTGAAAGAGTTTATCAATATTAACTCAAACACGGCCCCTATCGGGGTAGTCTGGGATTCATTGAAAGCATACCTTAGAGGCCTCCTTATCCAGCAAGTGGCGAGAATTAAAAGCAGGACACGAGAGAGGGAGGGGGAAGCAAAGAAGGCTGCAATGCTTGCAGAACAGAAATATATCCTTGATCCAAATTTGGAAACGCAAAAGGAATGGTTAGAGAGACAACAAGATTACAAGACAGTTATAAAAAGGATCAGCGAGGACAAACGCATACTCCAGAGGCAATTAAACTATGGTGAGGGTGAAAAGGTGGGTCGTATGCTGTCACTATTGGTAAAGACAAATATGTCTCCATCAGTGGTCTCAGCAGTGAGGACTAGGTGCGGAGAGATCTCGACGGATCCAATAATTATTTTGAGAACATTTAGAGAATACTACTCTGCCCTATATAAATCACAGATAGATGTAGACGTGGACAGTGGGGAAAATCCCCCCTTTCTTGAAGGGATAAACTTCCCAACCTTGCCAGAGGTGGAAAGGCAACTATTAGATGCCCCAATCACTCTACAAGAGTTAACTGATGCCGTCTCTGGCATGTCAAATTCCAAATCACCCGGCCCGGACGGACTACCCACGGAGATCTATAAAAAATACGGCGAAATTCTACTCCCAGAACTGCTTAAGTTGCTGGACCAGGCGCAGTCCATGGGGTCCCTTCCAGCTTCAATGACGGAAGCGACCATTGTCGTTATCCCGAAGGAGGGAAAGGACCCCATGGACCCCGCCTCATATCGCCCGATCTCCCTGTTGTGCACGGATGTAAAGATTCTTGCCAAGGTCCTAGCTGCTCGACTGAATTTGTGTATTCATAGTTTGGTTCATTCCGATCAGTCTGGATTTGTCCCAACAAGGTCAACCAGTACAAATATTCGCAGAACTTACCTGAACATACAATTGCCAGTAGACAACAAGAGCTCCAGGGCCATTATGGCCCTGGATGCTGCTAAGGCATTTGATAGCCTAGAATGGGGTTATTTGTTTAAGGTACTGCGCAGTTTTGGTTTTGGACCCTACTTCATCAACTGGGTGCGCTTGTTGTACACAAATCCAACTGCCAAAATCAAGATCAACAATGAACACTCACAATTCTTTAGTCTGGAAAGAGGAACGAGGCAGGGTTGCCCCCTGTCCCCGCTCCTCTTTGCCTTAGCAATAGAGCCGTTGGCCATTTCTGTTAGAGCCAATGGGGAAATAAGGGGGTTTAGGCGAGGGTTAGCGGAAGAGAAGATAGCGCTATTCGCTGACGATATCTTGTTTTACCTAGGAGATTTAGACTCCTCATTAAAAGCAGCCATACAAACAATGGGGCACTTTGGCAGGATCTCAGGACTTTTAATTAACTGGGACAAGACGGCCCTTATGCCGATCGATCCTACTCCAGGTGACATAATTATTGATAATCTTAACTTTAAACCACTTGATAAATTGAAGTATCTAGGGATATGGATAACCAGGGATATAAACGCATTTACCAAGTATAATTTAGATCCTTTATTACTAAAACTTAAAGGTAAGTCTGAGGTGTGGACTCGCCTCCCTCTCTCGGCAGCAGGGAGGTGCAACCTTATCAAAATGATTTGGTTGCCACAGATCCTTTATCTCCTACACAACTCTCCCCTATGGTTGGGACAGAAGTGGTTCAGGAAGATGGATTCGCTCTTTAGAGACCTGATTTGGAAGAGAGGACAACCTAGAATTGCCCTCGCTACGCTTCAGCTTCCTCTGGGGGAGGGTGGACTGGCGATTCCACACCTTAGACGGTATTTTGTTGCATCTCAACTACAGCACCTGGCAGGGAGGGAGGCCACCAGAGATCCGGGTAATAACTTACTCTTGATAAGTAGCCCACATAGCACACTTATGGAAGCTCTTGAAGCGGGCTCTTTTCCTACATGTCACCCAACGTTAACCCTGATAACAAAGCTCTGGCAAACAGCAAAGTCTATGCTGGGATACCAGGGCATTACAGAATTGGCCCCCCTTTGGCACAATAACAACCTAGAAGAACTAGCCAAGGTTTCCAAGTCCAGTGCCTGGGAAAAACAGGGCCTCACGCGATTAAGCCAAATGTATTCTGGCGATAATTTGAAAACTTTTGCTGCCTTGAAACAGGAATTTTCCCTCCCCAATTGCACCTTTTACAAATATCTCCAGGTGAGACATGCAGCCCAGACGCAACTTGGATTACAGACACCGGGTTGGGTCCAGATACCTATACTGGCTCAGCTCGTGACCTCGGAGTCAACTAAGGGGATAATCTCGGGGCTGTATGCCAAACTTGGGGACAGGATGAGAGAGGGTGGGGGACCAATTAAGACCAGGACAACCTGGGAGAATGAGCTGGGACCACTGTCAACGGAAGAATGGGAAAGGGTCACTGGGCAAGCGAATCGGGTATCAATATCTCCATCTCATAAGATGTCACAACTCTATTTTATGTACAGAGTATATCATACTCCAAGTAAAATGTTCAAACTGCATTGGCGGGATAACGACCACTGTCCCAGATGCGGCCGAGTCGGGGACTTTATCCACATGTTTTGGAAATGTCCAAAACTATTTAGATACTGGACCAGTATTATTGAGGCAATTAATACGACCCTGAGGCTAAAGCTGGAAGCAACGGCCAAAACCTGCTTATTAGGTCTCGTGGAGAGAGAAAGGATTCCGTACAATCTCACGGACTCTATTCTACGAGCCCTTTTCCAAGCTAGGAAGCTGATTGCCCAGCATTGGCAGGCACAGCTAACCCCGACACTAGAGGAATGGAATAGAAACATAAGAACGGTAATGGGCAATGAGAGAATTTTTTTTACAAAGCAGGGCAACTATAGAAAGTTCCAAGCGATATGGGGACCCTGGACAACAACACCCATAGACGAAAGGTGATGCAGTTCCAGCATGGGAACACCCAAAGTTCAGTACCAGCTCCTTCCTTATTACTCCGCTTCTGCATGGGCTCTTGCGCTGTCCCCTTTTCTTCTTTTTTTTTCTTTTTGACTCTTAAGGATATGCTTCTGCTACTCTCCCTCCCAGCTCTTAGTGGCACTGGGAAGGGATAAAACAGTCTGTGGCTTGACGGGGGGGATGGGAGGGGGGAGGATGAGGGGGGGGAGGTTTAAAGTAAGTAGGGGGACCAAACCCGTGCTGGAAATCTCTATGCTAGTTGCCGCTCAATGTATAAGCTAGTATGGCGGGTGATGTTCACCCCGAAAGAAGTTTAAGGATTTGATATTGAATGTCTTTTATATTTGTAAATGTTTGCAGTTGAAAAATCAATAAAAATTAAATATTTAAAAAAATAAATAAATAAACCAAGATCTCCATAGTTTGTGGAATTTTTCGGTGTTTTCAGAGGCTATAGCCGTCGTCTCTTCCATTTTGTAAATGGAGTCCACAGCAAGTAGCCATTCTGCCACCATGGGTACTTGAGTAGTTTTCCAGTGTTTGGGAATAATTGATTTTGCCGCGTTCAGCATATGTCGCACTACAGATTTTTTATATTTGCTTAACGAGTAGTTGGAAATGTTTAATCGGCAGCATTCTGGTGTAAGTTTTAGTTTTGTCTCAGTTATGGAATAAATCTGTGTACAGATGTTATCCAAAAAATTGCACAAAAGCCGGCAGTCCCACCAGATATGCAGCATGGTACCCCTGCCACTACCACAATGCCAACATGTATCTGTTATTTCTGGATGCCAGGCATGCAACTTGGCTGGGGTAAAATACCAATTAGTCAAGATTTTATATGATGTTTCTTGAGTGTTGGAACTGATAGAGCATTTGTGCGCTAAGATGCAGGCATTAAGCCATTGCTCGTCAGAGAATGTTTTTATTTCCCACTACTTCCTATGCTTGCTAGGGGGCTCACTTAGATTAGATTGCAACCAGTGGTACATCAGGGAGGTTGCTTTTGCTACCGGGGCTCCTGTAAGGCATAATTGTTCAAAGTATGTTGTCTGTCATAAGAAATTATGTCGGCTAGCTAAACAGTGGACATAATTATGGAGCTTTACGTATTGCCAATATGTAAAATGTTTTGCTTGTAATTCAGTCTGTAGTTGATCAAAAGTTTTGAGTTTGCCATTATCTACACAGTGAGATATAACCAAGGGAGTTGCGTCGTCCTTATAAGCAAAGGATATGGTAGTGTGGCCCTGTGCAAACTCCGTGTTGTGTATCAAGGGCATCAATGGGCCAGGGATGGAAGCTAAATTATAGTATCGTACGACGGTTTGGAAGACTCTCGGTGTTGGTCCAATTGTAGGGTGTAACTAGAGGTTAGTAGGGCGTGCGTCTTTGGAAACCCAGGGCAGAAACCTGCTTGGTCTGTAATCCTTCAATTCCCACCTAATCCTTGAAAGTTGCATGGCAATTACAATCAATGATTCGCACCAAGTGAGTTGCGTAGTAATAAAGTTTAAAGTTTGGCAGATTAATACCTCCCTCAGTCTTTGGTTTGGTCTGGGTCTGCATGCTAATCCGCGATTTCTTCCCAGTCCAAATTAATTCCTGCAACGTCAAATTTATTTGAGAGAAGAACCTTTTAGGCAAAAGGATGGGTAGGTTATGAAACAAATACAACACCCTGGGCAGAACCATCATTTTCACCACCACCACCCTCCCAAACCAAGAAAAGGGTTTTAGTTTCCAGTGCTGCAGGTCCTGTTTCAGTTTGTGTAAAATGGGGTGGAAATTTTGTGCATAGAGACTTGCCAAGTTTGACGTAAGCCCTATCCCTAAGTATTTAAGCGAAGCTTGCACACAATTAAAAGGGCAATTAGATTAAACCTTCTCTAGGATTTGGGGGTTCAAAGAGATGTTGAGACTTGTCATAGTTAATCTTGAATTGGAAATGTAACCATACCGTTCAAATTCTTTCAAGAGCTTGGGGATTGAAATATGTGGTTGTGTGAGGATAAATAGGAGATAATCTGCATAAGCAGCAATTTTACAGTGGGTATTCCCCAGGTCTAGTCCCTTGACAGAGGGATTCCTATTCACAGTGCGCATGCAGGGTTCCAATGTGAGTATAACAATATTGGGGACAAAGGACAGCCTTGCCTGGTGCCATTATGTATCTGCACTGGTTCAGAGAGTGTCCCGTTGACCTTCAGTCTAGCTGTAGGGTTTTAGTTTAGCGCCAAAATCCATGCTAACATATTAGGTTTTAAACCAATATAGGAGCACACTGAGAGCATGAAATCCCATGCTACCCTGTTGAAGGCCTTCTCCACATCTGTAGACAGGAGAATGCCTTCTTCTGTATGTCTTCTGAATAGGTGAATAAGATTTAGAGCTTTAGTGACATTATCACATGCCTCCCTACCTGGCATAAAGCCCACCTGCTCTGGGCCAATAATGTCTGGAAGGTGTCTGCAAAGCCTCATTGCAATCATTTTAGACAAAAGTTTTACGTCCAGGTTTAACAAGCATATTGGCCTGTAACTAGAGCAGATACTGGGATCCTTGCCAGGTTTGGGAAGCACGGTGATATGTGCCATAGTGAAAGAAGGTGGTAGCGATTGAGGCATTTCAGAGAATTCAATGCGCTAAGCAATGGTTTCACAAGTAGGGATGAGAAGGTCTTATAATATATGGCTGAGAAGCCATCTGGGCCTGGGCTTTTACCAGGTTTTAATGTTTTAATTGCCTGTAAGAGTTCTGTTATGTCAATAGGTTTGTCAATGTCCTCTGCCTCGAAAGTGGACAAGCTTGGCAATCCACATTGTTCTAAGTATTGTCTTATAATTTGGGGTCTAGCACCCTCAAACGATGCAGGTTTGTGCGAGGGTGGCAAATTGTAACGTTTAGTATAGAATCGGTGAGATTACGATGCTATTTGTTCTGTGGTATGTACCATTTTATCGTCCTGAGTTTTAATTTGAGTGATGTAGCAGTAGCAGAACGCACATCACTCAGTGCCCTAGACAAGAATTTACAACTTTTATTTCCATGCTCATAAAAAACCCTGCTTGAAAAACAGAATCCGTTGCGCTTGAAGATCTAGTTTAGCTTGTAATTACTTGCGAGCTGCTAAAAGGTTGCCAGCTGACTGAACTGCTGTCGATCTTTATGTTAGGTTTCCAATTTCGCAATGTTATCTAGTAGTGCTTTTAGTTCTTTCTCTGAGGCTTCTTCTGCGAGGCTAAGCTAATCAGTCTTCCTCGTATCACACACTTGTGTGTCTCCCAAACAGTGAGAGGGGAAATGCCATCAGTAGTATTTTCCCTGAAATATGTAATTATAGTTTCTGAAATGGGTTTAGAGTCAGGGGGTCAGTCAATAAAGTCGAGTTAAGCCGCCACATGCATGGTTTCCTAGGTATATCCTGTAGCCGTAATGTCACTGAAGAAGGGGAATGATCTGAGATTGTCCCTATGCGAGCGTCCTTCAAGATAGACAGGTCTCTCTGAGAGACAAAAATGTAATCTATGTGGGAGTACTTGTTATGGACTGTGGAGTAATAGGTAAAGTCTCTCCCCTGCGGATTAGCCACTCGGGAATTCAGTAGTACTCTGATTCTTTTAAGTATGCAAAATGAAATGGCCGATTTACTATTGAAGGTGTCCTGGAGAGGATCCAATGGGTTATTGAAGTCCCCCCCCCCCCCCCCGAGGACAACACATCCAGAGGCAAACCAAGAAAGTTCATCAATCCGTTTCCGACAAAAAGACATATGTGCTGTATTGGGAAAATATACATTAGCTAAAGTAATGGGAAATTTCCCAATTTTCCCCCTGAGAAGGAGGAACCGGCCCGCAGGGTCCGCCATTTGTTGATCGAGTTAAAATCCTGAGTCCTTACCCATCAAAATGGAAAGGCTTTGGTGAAATTACTATCAGTCAGTTTAGGAATAGAATTTGATCTAAAGTGTGTTTCTTGCAGAAATACAAAGGCCGGCTTAACAGTTGGAGCTTTAGTGACATGATGGCCTAACAGTTGCATTCTTTTTTGAGGAACATTTAACCGCCTAATATTATGTGATATCACAGTAGGGCGGCTGCCCAATGAGGAGTATATAATTTTGACAACACACACAATAAAAAAAATAAAAAAAGGAGTGAAGGCAGAGGGGAGGGGGAGAGATGAGTATATGGGAAGGAAAAAAAGTGGTATGACAGTTATCCCACTGTCCACAAGGTTGGGAAATGGGATCAGAGTATCCACTAATTAGTCTCTAGGTAGTGACACCAAGAGGTGCAAGGAATAATTTGGGACTGTGAGTAATATAACGACAAGAACACATCACAAGGAAAGTATTATTGAAGAGCAGACATCACAGTGTCCACTGTGGGGGGTGGTGGGAGGAACGAGCGAGATCGTCACAGGCTCCAAATATTAATGCGAGCCAAACAAAAAAACTAATAGAACTGATATAAAAAATAGCCTCTTCCCAACCCCCAGCTCCTATCAAAGAAGAGCTAGGTAGAATAATGCTGATTATAAATGGCAAACACAACCCCTTAAGGGGGTTCAAATGATTAGAACAGATAGCCTCAACCACATCATCTTAACCAATAACTACCGTATTTATCGGCGTATAACACGCACTTTTCCCCTTAAAATCGGGGGAAAGTCGGGGGTGCGTGTTATACGCCGATACCCCCCAAAAAAATTACAAAAAAGGCAAGCGCCGCTAAAAAATAGCGAGCGCTGCCGAAAAAAACCCGAAGCGCGGCCGAAAAAGAACGAAGCGCCCCCGGAAAAAGCCGAGCAGACTCTGCTCTGCTCGTAGTCGCTCCGGAAACAGCAGGGAGGCGGGACCGCGAGCTTAGCCGTCCGAGTCGGCTCGGCTTTTTCCGGGGGCGATTCGTTCTTTTTCGGCCGTGCTTCGGGTTTTTTCGGCAGCGCATGCGACAGCGTCTCGGCGGCGGGAAATTTAAACCAGGAAAAGAATGAAAATGACGCTGGCAAGCTACAATGGCACTGGGCAAGGCTGCAATGATGCTGGGCAAGCTGCAATGACGCTGGGCAAGGCTGCAATGACGCAAGGCTGCAATGACGCTGGGCAAGGCTGCAATGACGCTGGGCAAGGCTGCAATGACGCTGGGCAAGGCTGCAAATGACGCTGGGCAAGGCTGCAAATGACGCTGGGCAAGGCTGCAATGACGCTGGGCAAGCTGCAAATGACGCTTAAATGTAAGTTGTTTTTTTTCCCTAAACTTCCCTCCTAAAACTTTTTTTCCTTAAAATGCCCTCCTAAACTTGGGGTGCGTGTTATACACCGGTGCGTGTTATACGCCGATAAATACGGTAAATGTTCGGGTAGAGACTGAATTCTTAACAATGCAACACTTAAGTACACATTTCTATATCATCTTATATAAATTAACCGCTTTGCGACCGCCAGCTGTCAAATGACGGCCAGGCGGCGCAGCTCTCGTTCAGGGAGGGCGTCATATGACGTCCTCCCCTTCTGTGCACTAAAGGGAGCGCGCGCGCGCCGCCGGGAGCGCGCGCGCGCTCTCGCCGTGTCACTGGGCACCCGATGCGCGTGCCCAGCGGCCGCGATGTCCGCTGGGCACCCGCGATTGCCCGGTAACACAGCGGGACCGTGGATCTGTGTGTGTAAACACACAGATCAACGGTCCTGTCAGAGGAGAGGAGCCGATGGTGTGTTCTCTGTACAGAGAAACACCGATCGGTCTCCTCCCCTTGTGAGTCCCCTCCCCCCACAGTAAGAATCACTCTTAGGGAACATATTAACCCCTCCCCGCCCCCTAGTGGTTAACCCCTTCACTGCCAGTGTCATTTATACATGAATCAATGCATTTAAATAGCATTGATTGCTGTATAAATGACAATGGTGCCAAAAATGTGTCAAAAATGTCCGATGTGTCCGCCATAATGTCGCAGTCACAATAAAAATCACTGATCACCGCCATTACTAGTAAAAAAAAAAATATTAATAAAAATGCTATAAAACTATCCCCTATCTTGTAAACGCTATAACTTTTGCGCAAAACTAATCAATAATCGCTAATTGTGATTTATTTTTTACCAAAAATATGCAGAAGAATATGTATCGGCCTAAACTGAGGGAAAAAAATGTTTTTTTATATATTTTTTGGGGATATTTATTATAGCAAAAAGTAAAAAATATTGTTTTTTTTTTAATTTGTCGCTCTTCTTTTGTTTATTGCGCAAAAAATAAAAACCGCAGAGGTGATCAAATACCACCAAAAGAAAACTCTATTTATGGGGAAAAAATGATAACAATTTAATTTGGGTATAGTGTCGTATGACTACGCAATTGTCATTCAAAGTGCGTCAGCGCTGAAAGCTGAAAAATGGCTTGGTCAGGAAGGGGGTGAAAATGCACTGTAGTGAGGTGGTTAACAGAGAGATTAAAAAAAAAATGGATTTCTTATCAGGACAGTAGCATCTTAGGTATCAAAAAAGTGTTTCCAAGCATAAGCTCTTGCTGCAGTTTGGGCACATATAGCATTTTTCATTATGATAACCTGTGCTCAATAGGAAAAATAGAACGCTGGATAGCTACACTCCAAAAAAGTTCACCTTTATTAAAAAATAAATATCAAAGCATCACAGGGCAATACAGACTAACTGCACAGCTACTGACGCGTTTCACACCAGATATGGTGCTTCGTCATAGCTAGAGTGCTAAAGATACATACAGATATATATATACCAAACAAAATAATTAAACATATCATTAAACAAACAAGTAAATTATGTGTGTCATTAGATCCCAATGAGAAATGCACCTGTGGCCACCTAAAGTTCAGGAATTAACCATTGGGTGGAGAGGAGAGAAGAAAATCCCCCTCCCTTCACCCATCAAAAATACAACATAAAGAAAGTGATAGCAACGGTAAATATCTAATGTGAAAAGAAAGAAAAGGAGACCACAAGTGCGATGTAGAAGAAAAATTACACAAAATAAAAAATAAAACCATAACATATGTATTAAAAAACTCAGCATAAACCAACATGTGCACCTAGGCGAAAACAAAGTTATATAGCACCCCGTGCATCAATGCTCATGTGTGCCGCTCAAAAAACATATCCAATCTGCTAACAGATGATCACAATACTTTCAGAAACATATATACATATTAAAGCTGCCATAAAATATAACATACCTGTGACATATGCAAATGTATAAAAGGCAAATATTTTCATATATGTAAAATACTTTCAATCCAATATTGTCCTCTTGAATGAACGTTAAACATTAAAGACACCCCTATGTGATTATACAGAGTATAATGGTTGATGGATTGAAGTCAAATATGTAAAAACGCATATATAAAGTCTAATATTGTCCTCTTGAATAAATATTAAACATCAAAGACACCCATATGCGATTATACAGAGTATGATGGTTGATGGAATACAGCCGCATATGTAAAAAAAAACGCATATATAAAAATAACCCCCTAATGATATAACTATTGGAGAAACTCTAGATGAGATAAAAAGAAAGTGCATACACAGAATGTATATAACGTATCGACACATTATGCTCAAAATGAGGGAAACACACACTATAAGAAGTATATAAGAACCATCATATAAATGTCCACGTGGACATGTGCCATAAAATAGATAAACTGACTATAAAAAAAAAATACTATATCTATAAATCAAACAAGAAGACATGCATATATGTAATCATGCCATATAGCCAGAACACAGAATGAAAATAAATAGGAATATATATCAAAAAGATTATTTTCTGCTTAACAGTAATGGCAACAGCATGTATTAAAAATGCATGTCTCTCATAATCCAAGAATAATCAAAAGAGAACACATAAAACAAAGAAGGACTGAAAAACTAAAAGAAAAAAGAGAAAGATATCGTAGCAGAAAACGTAGATGGTGAGTCAAGCAGAACACAGATGGTAAAACACACAGACCAACAACGGACTATATGAAACCCACATCCAGAAATATAGTATGAAAATGATCAATGGAAAAAGGAAACAAAACCCAACCTCCATTTAGACGTATAATCAATGTTAGTACTAACAATTAATGTAAATAAGGGGCACCAACCAGAGTAGAATGAATAAATAGAGGATGAAAAATAATAATATATTACTCATAATAGTGTGTGATGTCCCATTTAATGTTGAGACCAGAAGGCTGCCTAGTATTGAGGTGAAATATCCAGTGTACCTCTCTCTTGCAGAGTAACCTGAGCCTGTCACCTCCCCTTTTAGGCAATACGATCTTCTCTAATCCCTGAATCCGCAGACTACTAACATCTTTGTTATGACACACATTCCAATGCTTCGCTACATTAGTAGAATTATTTTTAGAAATATCGTAAATATGGTCATATAGCCTGTCCCTCAGTCTGCGGGCTGTGGGCCCCACATATTGAACAGAACACTCCATACACATGATAACATATACTATGTATTTAGTGCTACAGTTAAAAAAGGTGGATGATCTAAACATTTTATTCAAAGAGCTAGAATGGATGGTGTCACCACGTAGTATGTGTGGACAACAGGAGCAACCATTGCCCGCACATCGGAACGATCCTTTGAATTGTAACCAATGTGGGCGATTTGAGCTGCTCATGTAAAGGCTGGGGGACAATAACCCACCGATGGTCGGGGCTCTGCGAGACACCAATTTAATGCCTTTAGATAATACTTGGGCATAAATAGAGTCATTGTATAAAATTGGGAGATATTTTTCTATCGTATTTCTGATTTTATTGAATTCTAGGCTATAGGGGGTGGAAAAAATAGGAATGTTAATAGATTTGTCTAATTCATGAGGTCTCTTACCTCCGTTCCTATGTCCACTGACATTGTCATGGAGGAGATGCTTTCTCTCAGTTTTACATGCTATATTTAATGCCCTATCAAGGACAGAGACTGTATAACCACTGCAGGCTTGTGGAGGGTTGTAGAACTCCTTGTACCAATCCAGTAAATCGACATGAGGGATTTGTAGGTCATTGCAGAACTCCTGAAGATTATTGGGAGTGTGTAGATGCAATTTCTTGCCCTGAAAGGTCACATTCAAAGCAAAAGGGAACTTCCATTTATATGGGATACTCTGCTTGCAAAGTATCTCCAGCAGGGGTCATAGAGCATGTCTATTATTCAAAGTAATAGGAGACAGATCTTGAAATATGTTTATCTCAGCACCATTGAATGTAATCCGTTTATTTTGGCGCGCTTTTGTCATAATTTCCTCCTTCAGCTTGAAAGTAGGAAGGCAACATTATGTCCCTGGGAGGTGCCAAGTCTGCCGGCCTGGCGCTCAGCGCCCTGTGTGCTCTCTCAAATTTAATCTGTGTGTCAGCTGAGCATTCCAGCAGATCATTAACCTCCCTGGCGGTATGATTATTTCAGATTTTAGGTGCTGAAACGGTACCATTATTTTGCATGGAAATTTGGCATTTATATTGTGGGCCCAGTAATTCTTAGAAATAATTCACTTAAATCCGTCCAAACAAGAGTCTAATGCCGCGTACACACGTGCGGACTTTTGCCGGCGGACCTAGTCCAGTGGACAATCCGCCGGACTTGGGTCCGCCGGACTTTCCGAGCGTGTGGACTTGCCCACACACGCGCGGACTTGCCCACACACGCACGGACTTCTCCGGCGGATATTCCGCCGGCCAAAGTCCGCGGGACTTTTGAAAATGAACGGACTTGCCCACACACGGAGCAGTCCGTTCATTTAGAACGTAACTTCAGGTACGTAGCTAGCGTAGGCAGTAAATGCCGCCGCGCTAGCTCCGTAACCTGACATGGATTTAAAGGGACTCCCTACGCCGAAAAACGGCGTGGGGGTTCCCCCCAAATCCATGTCAGACCCTTATCCGAGCACGCAGCCTGGCCGGCCAGGAAAGGGGTGGGGACGAACGAGCGCCCCCCCCCCCCTGAGCCGTACCAGGCCACGTGCCCTCAACATGGGGGGTGCCCTGGGGAAAGGGGGGCCGTGCGGCCCCCCCACCCCAAAGCACCTTGTCCCCATGTTGATGAGGACAAGGGCCTCTTCCCGACAACCCTGGCCGTTGGTTGTCGGGGTCTGCGGGTGGGGGCTTATCGGAATCTGGGAGCCCCCTTTTATAAGGGGGCCCTCAGATCCCGGCCCCCCACCCTATGTGAATGAGTATGGGGTACGATGTACCCCTACCCATTTACCTAAGGTGTAAAATGTAAAGTACAAAAACACCCACACTTTTGAAAAAATATTTTATTGCACTGCTCCGGGGGTCTTCTTCCGTCTTGGGGGTCTTCTCACCGGACTCCTCCGCCATTTACGTAGCTCTTTTACCGAGCGGAGAAGTACGGCTACCTTCTTCGTCGTCGCCGCCGTCGTCTGGGGGTCTCAATCCGCCTTCGGGGGTCTTCCGGGGTCTCTTCTGTTCTTGCGGCGGTCGTCGTCTTCCGCGCCGCCGGCGCCGGCTTCTTCTTGTTCTTCTTCTTGTTCTTCTTCTTCTTCTTCCGATGTTGACCCGTCGCTGTCTCTGCCCGGAATGCCGGGGCCGCGCTGCGCTGGGACTTATATAGGGACATGGGGACAGGGTCACATGCTCATGTCACATGGTGACCCCGCCCCTTGTGATATCACAGTCCCGGAGGATGCGGGATGAGCGGCAAGTCCGTTCATTTTCAAAAGTCCCGCGGACTAGCCTACTAACGGCGGGATTGTCCGCCGGACTGCCAAGTCCAGCGGATAATTTTAAAACCAAACTTAAAACTTTGGTCCGCCGGACTTTGGTGCCAAAAAGTCAGCCGGCGCCCACACACGAGGGGATTATCCGCTGGACTTCAGTCCAGAGGATAATCCCGCGGGATAGTCCCTTCGTGTGTACGCGGCATAATAGATATCACGGGTATGGTAAGTTTGAAATACGAAATCATAAATTGTAATATAATATTATATATATATATATATATATATATATATATATATATATATATATATAAATAATAAATAACTATAAATAATTATAACAAATAATAATATAATAAAAATTATTCAATAATGTATTAAAATCAAAAACACTGAAATTTGCTCAGTTGCAGAATTGTCGCTGTCATTACTTTTAGTGTTTGATGATAAATTTCCCCACAGATCCCTATCACTCAATTCTGCAAGTGATTCTAATGTATTATCGCTGTTTTCTAGCTGGTCTAAAAGTGCTTTTGATGTAAACGGACATTTTTTCGTTGCTATGGACAATCTTCAGTTTCCTGGCATAAAGAATAGTATTTATAATATAAAACTGCATGCAGGACACTAGGCAAAGGGGATGTGTAATTATTTGATACAGTACTGTAATCTGTAAGATTACAGTATACTGTATCTATACTGTGTTTTTTACTTTTTGAATTTGGCGCCGAACTCCGTTCCCGTGCGTCACAACGCTCGCAGGGAACGGAGCTCGGCACTGTGACAGGTCGAGCGAGACACGTCGGCTCGCAGATCACAGCGGGGACACATTGCAGAATCCTGGGGACAAGGTAAGTAATCTTTTCCTGGATCCTGCGATGGGATCCCGAGTCTGGCTCGGGAATACAACTTTTGGTACTGAAATCTCACCCCGAGACAGACTCGGGAATACCACCAGGGAGGCTACCGACAGATTGCAGTGCAGAGGTAATGCTGCTCTGCTCTACTGTTTTGGATATTCCTCTGCTTTCTCCCTCTGTTATCCAAATCCCCTAATTGGCGATTCATCTCTATGAGATGTGCTGAATTTGAGTCTGTGACTCTCTCTAAACATGTAATGGCTCTGTCCCGTCTTGAGCCTGCTTTCTCCACCCCCTCTAACTTTTTAGAGAGACAAGATGTCAGCCTTAAGTTCAGTGATGGCAGATGAGAGAGTGCATTTTAAGTCTGCAGCTATCTTCATCATCGCCGCAAGGGTTAGGGGGTGATCAGGCGTAGTAGCGTCCCTTACGTCTTCCACATAGGTCGACTGTGAGTCCTCACTGAAGTCTTCTTCCCCACGAGGCTGTGCCATCTTGTATGCGGCCTTGTGACGGCGCGGCTGTGTTTTAAAGATGTCTGGTATGATTCAGGATTCGGAAAGTGGTGCAGAACGGCGAGTGTGGTTGCCGTAGTTATAATGGGTGAGTCTGCTCATGTTTTAGCTAAAGAGCGGTGCCGTTAAGTCCATAGGGTTCAGCGGAGCTCCTCTATTGTGCTGCCATCCGCGCTGCCTGCCAAGCCACCCCCCCCCCCCCCCGATTTTTCATTTTTATTGTTTCACCCTAAGCATCATTAAAATCACTGCTCCTTTAAAAACGATCTTTTAGAAAAAAAAAAAAAAAAAAGCATTGATACATGTCCCTCAGGGCAGCCCCGCCCCCAATACCCTTCAAAATGGGCCCTTTTTCAAGTTCTAGTCCCATAGACTTTACTAGGGTTTGCGGTTCGGGTCCGAACTTGTGCAATGTTCGAGAGTTCTGGCGCAAACCGAACCAGGGGGTGTTTGGCCCAACTCTATAAATTAGGTAAAGCTTCACTTTGCAAAGAATCACGTGCAGGGAAAATAATAAAAACAGCATTTCGCTTGCACATGATTGGATGATGGAAGTCAGCAGAACTTCTGTTCATTCTCTAAGCTAGGGAGCAACTACACCTGCACAGGATACCCAAAAATGACTCTAGGGCTTCAGCAGTTACTACAGAAATAAGATCGTTTAAGCCTAAACTGGCAATCTGTACTTCAGACTGTTAAGCAGCTTTAGACAACAAAAATACCTTTGCAGCTGAGACTTCTGCAAAGTCCTCTGCCAGCATCATACCAAGCTTGGGTACTTATGCTTGTTGTTTTTAAAATACACATACCTGCATGAATTAGTGTTTTTTTTTCTTTTATCTGTCGGGAGCTCAGCTCTAAGGTTATAAACAATTGTTTGTCAATACAATATTCAAATAAATCTATATGTAAGCACAGATTAACTGTTTTGTTGTTTCTCTTTGCTCATTTGGGACACAATCCTTAAAAAAGTTAACTTATGTTTTTTTTTTTTTTTTCCAAAAAGGTTTTTATTTTGAATAATAACAAAAACAGGTTTACAAAGATTCATAAAGACTGTGTGAGAGCGGACACAGCCGCAACAGAGAACGGAGCAATAATGGAATACTTCAGTAGCTTAAACAAACAGGAAATAGTTTCCAACGTCATGTCAAAGTATGTTAACATGTTAAAATACATTAAAATTTTGTCTCAACGTTAAACACTAGTGCTACCAGTCAGGTAAATAGGGGTATTGTAGTATGAGAGATGCAACCTATATCGTCGTCAAGTGTTTGCAGGAGAGTATTAATAGTCTAATATGCAGCTTTCAAGGGTCAACTAGAGTTGTGATGGGAGACACGAGCAAATGATCTGTGGACATCAGCCTAAGAAGGGAGGATAGGTGATGTCATAAAAGAAACATCTAACTGTGTGAGAATCCACTGGGGGGGGGGAGGGAAGGGGGGGGGATGGAGGGGCATTGCCTGCAAGCCTTCGTAGCCCCTGATTACAGTTCACTGTCTGAACCGTTGATATTCAGCCGTTGATAGAAAATGGTGCCAGCAGGCCCAAGTGTTGGTAAATTTGGAAGGTGTGTCCTTAGCCTGGTGGATAAGGTTTTCTAGGTCTGCAGTTTTAGCTATTCTATGGAACCAGTCAGCAATTGTAGGTGGCTCTGGGGAGCGCCACTTTGATGGGACACACATTTTCGCTGCGTTAACCATGTGCATGGAGAGGGATCGGAAGTACGTCTTCCTTGAGATCGAAGGGAGGTTGAGTAAAGTTTTGGGACAGGTCCACCAGATGTGGATGAACGAACCGAGTTCTGTGTTGCATCTCCAGCAGTGTGGTGAGGAGGTTGGGAACATGCGATGTAGTTTAAGCGGGGTCCTGTACCATCTAGATGTTATTTTGTAGGCGTTTTCCTGGACGGAAGTGTTAATGTAACCCTTGTGTATAAAAGTGTATATGGATTCCCAATCATCCTGAGTGAGGTTTAAGGAGATGTCTCTGTCCCAGTGACGCTTGGCCCAGTCAGAATCGGAATCGTGTACAGAAAATAAGAGAGCATATGTGTAAGAAATGAGGTGTCGTTGAGGTTCCGTCTGGAGGCACATTGTTTCAAAAGGGGTATATGGCCTTGACCATTTTGTATCTAATGAAGCGGTGCGGAGGAAGTTACGTATCTGTACATACGTCCAGAAGGGGAATTTGCCTAAGGTAGCGACGGCTGAAACTTCATCGTAGGTAAGGAGCTTATTGCGTTCAAAGAATTGACCCGCTCTTACCTGTGGGTGTGGCCATACATTATTTAAGAAAGAAGCGTGTGTTCCTGGGGTAAAGGCTGGGTTACCTTTGATCGGGGTCATCGGACCCAGCTGAGAAGAGAGGTTATTTTTGTGACAAGTTTCGCGGAATGAAGCTAATGTTGGAGCTATTAAGGGGTGGGAGCGTAAAACTGGAGGAACATGTTTTTGTGCTAGCCAGGGTGATTGGGCTATCGGGGTTGGTGAAAGGGAGTTTTCCAGTTGAACCCAGTCTTTAGTTTTGGCGTGAACGTTCCAGTCAATGATCCTAGATAGATGGCATGCGCGCTGGTATTTTTGCAGGTTAGGGAGACCCAAGCCTCCTTTGAGTTTAGGGTCGGTAAGTTTAAGATAACTTAATCTGGGCCTGGAGTTGTTCCAGATAAAGTCTGTGCATGCTTTGCGGTATGACGAGAAAAAGGCAGGTGGTATTTTGATGGGGATAGTCTGTAATAAGTATAGAATTCGGGGGAGGATATTCATCTTAATGATAGCAGCTCTGCCAAACCACGAAAAGAGTCCTGCAGACCATTTTTTCAGATCCTGAATTATGGTTTGTAGAAGCGGGAGGTAATTCTCGGAATAAAGGTCCGAAAGGGTGTTAGGGAGTTGGATACCTAGATAGGTGATTTTAGTGGCATTCCAAGTAAAAGGGAAGTTATGCATGCATTGAGTATACACACTATGTGACAGAGTAATGTTCAAGGCATGGGATTTGGAATAATTGATTTGGAGGTTGGAAATTACTTTAAATTTGGCAAGGGTTTGCAGCAGGTTAGGAAGAGTCGTCAGGGGTTCCGTCAGAAAAAGAAGTAGATCGTCAGCAAAAGCCGCTATTTTGTATTGACGTTCACTTATATGTATTCCTTTAATATTTTGATCAGTTCTAATACAATTAAGTAACGGTTCCAATGTAAGGACAAAAATGAGGGGGGAAAGGGGGCAACCTTGGCGGGTGCCATTCGAGATAGAGAAGGCGCTCGATAGGTGGCCGTTGACCCGTACTTTCGCCGTGGGAGATGTGTAAAGCGTAAGTATAAGATTCAACATGCGAGGTGGTAGGCCCATTAAGTGTAGAGTTTCAGACATGTAGTCCCAGGCCACTCTATCGAACGCCTTCTCTGCATCGAGGGATAAGAAGAAACCTTGTTTGTTGTTGCTCGTGAGCCAGTGATGGATGTTAAGGGCTTTAAGCGTGTTGTCCCTAGCCTCTCTGCCAGGGATAAATCCGACTTGATCTAGATCAATCATAGCGGGTAGCAGGGGAAGAAGTCTATTTGCTAGAATTTTAGCGAACCACTTAAGGTCGACGTTCAATAAAGAAATTGGTCTATAATTTGTCACTTGGGTGTGATCTTTCCCGGGTTTAGGAATAACAGATATGTGGGCCATCAATAAATCTCTTGGGGGAACAGTAGGTGAGGCGCATGTATCAAAGGCTGAGACAAAATTGGGAAGTAAGACGTCTGTGAACGTTCTATAGTAGCCGGTGGTTAGGCCGTCAGGGCCCGGGCTTTTGCCCGGTTTCATTTGCTTTAAAGCAAGGGCAGCTTCTTCGCTAGTCAATGGTTTGTCAAGGTTGTGGTAGTCTGAGTCCGAGATGGGAGTGGGGCAGTGTGTTGTCAGAAAATCGGTGATTCGTTTTTTCCTATCTGTGGTATCGAGGTTCAAGTCTGAGGGAGGGAGATTGTATAAATGGGTGTAGTATTGCACAAACTGTGAGGCAATGTCCGGGGTAGAGTTAAGTTTCTTGCCGGAGGCGTCGGTAATGGAGTGTATAAGGGGGCTACTTATAATGATATACCATTTTGATAGGGGTTGAAATGAATATGCTTAACTTTCTGCTTTTGAACAAAACTGTTGTAAGTATATTCTGCAGAAAAACGGTTTTGACCAGTATGTTGACATCAGGACGCAGCTGTTATGTGGTTTCTAACTCTGTACTTCACCAGAGGATATGAAACTAGTTAGCAGTGACTCAGGAGTTCTTGTGGTCAAGTCAGCAGGTGTGAATTAACTGTCATACTCTAAACTTTGCCTTATATTTCCTGTTGCAAGCTAACCACCAGCACATGACTGACCTTTTGCCCCATATTCCATATTTCAACTGAAGACTGTCACGTGACAAGAAGTTGTTAATGTATGCATATGTGTATAAATCTGATTGGTTTTTGGGAGAGCTGTCCCCTCCCTCTGCATTTCCCATAAAAGAGGAACGTATTGTCTATTAAACTTTGTAACCACTTCCACTTACAAACCCGTGTATGTGTGTGTGTGTTAACCACCGGTGAACTGGGACCTCCGCTCCTACCATCCCTGGCCTAGGCACTTAGAATACAAGAAGAAAGACGTGTACCTTACAACTGGTGTCAGAAGTGGGATATCTTGTGACAGGTAAGTGATTTTGCCCTTTTTACCTTTTAAGGTGAATGGGTGTAAATGCTTACGCTGTCCAGATAATCGCCACAAATTTAGTTTAAAGAGGTTGTTGTGCCTTCGCGGAGGACTAGGCTGGTCCCCCGGGAGGTTAAAAGGACACGCAGGTAGTTACGTAGGTTATTTGGCTATTTAAAGAGAGTCTGACTAGGTTGGTCTGACTATAAAAAACTATTGTAAAAGAGATTATTATTTTAATCACCGGGAAGTAGCAGATTACGCCCGTGATAAAAGGTTTGGTTGAGCGGACGCCCATTAAGTTTTTTGAGAAACAAAAAGTGCACTATAAAATTGAACAAATGTATGGTTTTATAATGATCATTTAAAATAATTCTGTTCATAAGATTTACAGTATAAGACCTATAGAAATAAGTATAAAGTTTTGTTTAAGATATATATATATATATATGTATATGTGAGACTTCTTTTTCTACAGAACAGCGTAAGTACCTAAAAATTTTAAAGAATTGCATGTTGTATAAAGTATAAGAGTTAAATGACTTCTGAATATGCAGAACCTGATTGTAGTGATATAGTTCCACCTTGTCCACATTGTACCATAGGATTACTGTTTTTTTTAAAATAGAAAATAGGTGGGTTCTATTAACCAATAGACCAGGGGGCTATTCTTGTAGATTAGGGGTAAGAGGAATATATCCCGCCACAAAGAAAGGAACCATAAATCGAGTACTAAGGGTAAACCTTCACAGTCCCATTAGTCCATCTGATTTGACGGACCAAGCAGACTACCCAATTGTTCGATAACAAGTGATTACCCAAACGGGTTGTTATCACTTGTGCCCACATACTAGTCATACCCTGCCCACTTTGTTAGATGGGGAATTCTGCGGCCACCCCAGGATCAGACATAGGGATCCCATGCCCGTATGAATATATTAAAAACAATCTACCTGGACCACAGGTGGAACCTTTTTGGGCTCAAGTCCAGGAAAGATGCCACCAGTTAGGTATTCATGATCCGGGACCACAAGGTCCTTGTTCAGAGGAAGATTGGAAGAAAGTTAGCAAAATTTGTCAGACGCATAAGCATTCCTACCCCCCGGGTAAATCTAATGACCCTCAATACATGAAAGATTGTTATCACTCATGGAGCAAATGTTTAAAAGATTATGCAGTGGCCATCAAACCGCCAGCAGCCAAACCCCCTATAGGGATGCCTAGAGTATGTCCCTTCCCTCAGTTTAGTGTGTTACAACCTCTCATGGAAGAGTCTTCCCCAAGTTGTATTAAATGTTGATGGGCAACGTGTCTGTTTCTTAATAGACAATGGCGCCACATCAAGTTCAGTGAATAATGTAATTTTTGACACACCACAATGTACTGAGGGAAACTTTATTGGTATAAATGGGACCCCTGTTACCCATCCCATCACTCCACCATTACCTGTAACCACTCCCGAGGGGCAACATTTGTGCGATCAGTCTTTTGCTGTGTTGACCTCTTGTCCTGTATCCCTTATGGGAAGGGACCTGTTGTCCAGTCTAAGTATCACTATTAAATTTGACAAAGAAGGGTCACTAACTGCAAGTTCCCCTTTCTGTGACCTGACTGGTCCTAAACGACACACACATAAAGGATTCTTTATGTTACTGCCCGCCACTTTAGAGACTCACAAGATCTGGGCAGAAAACAAAGGTAGCGTAGGATTTATCAACTGCACACCCTACACTCCCCAATTACGTCCAGATGCACAGCCACAATACCACAAACAGTATCCCTTGCCCCCAGAGAAAACCAATGGAATTGCACCACAAATTGAAGAATACATATGCTTAGGCATTTTGAAACCAGTAATCAGCCCCTGGAACACGCCCATTTACCCCGTAAAAAAGACCAGTGGCGAATGGAGGCTAGTCCAAGATCTAAGGGCAGTTAATAAACAAGTACTACCCCTCCCGCCCTTGGTATCTGATATAACATTCATTTTTTCATGCATACCTGCAGATTCCCTATGCTACACAGTGATTGATTTGGCAAACGCATTTTTTAGCATCCCTATTGCCAAAGAGGCTCAACCTATATTTGCCCTCTCATGGGCCGGGGGTCAGTTAACTTGGTCGCGTTTATCGCAAGGGTATGTAGACAGCCCCGCCGCCTTCTCCATGGTACTCAACGAGACTGTCAAGTCTTGGACTTCCGAGCATGGGTCGGTACTAATACAGTATGTGGACGACTTGCTCTTGTGCAGTCGTTCTGCTGAAGATTGTGCGGTCGATTCAACATTACTGTTAGAACATCTGGCCGAAGCCGGCCACCTAGCCTCAAGGAAAAAAATACAGTGGTGTCTACCACAAGTAGAATACCTAGGATGTATTCTGGACAAGGGGACCAGGCTAGTGTCCCCCAAACGTGCCGCAGCCTTACAAGCTCTCAGTCCTCCAAAAGACAAAGCAGCTTTGTTGTCATTTCTGGGCGCAATTGTATATTGCCGCCAGTGGATTCCTGACTGTTCTCATTATGATAGTATCCTACGAGAGGCTGCCGGGTCAAACGCCCCTAAATTGATAGACTGGACAGAAGACAGAAAAAATGCTTTTGATGCTCTTATTAAGAGTTTGTCCACCGCCCCCGCCCTGGGATTGGTAGATTATGGTAAAGCCTTCCAGTTGTACTGTGTAGTTTCAGGAAAATCTTTTGCTGCAGTACTTGCACAATCTCATGGCTCGGGGTATCGCCCAGTGTCATATTTATCTAGAAAACTCCCTATCCAAGTCCAGGGCATGCCGTCCTGTCTTCAGAATGTCGCTGCCTGTGCCATGTCTGCACAGGATGCCAACAAAATAGTATTGGGACACAAAATGACACTGTACACCACTCATTCAGTTACCCACCTCATACAGAATATGAACACACAACACATGACTTCCCAAAGACTCAGTGGATACGAGATCACTTTGTTAAATACTGACAACTTGGTACTTAAATATGTTCCGAATAGCAATCCAGTTGTACGTTTACTACATTCCATGTTACGTTTACCACACGAACCTGATCACACACATAATTGTGTAGAAAAAGTGGAACAAGTCACTTCACCAAGACCTGATCTTTCTGACATTCCAATTATAAATGCCGAAAATGTTTTTGTAGATGGTAGTTGTTCCCGTCCCTCTGACTCTACATTTTTAACTGGCTATGCTGTAGTTCAGTTGCCACATACAGTGTTAGAAGCAAAACCATTGCCCCCTGTTTCTGCCCAAGTAGCAGAACTAGAAGCTCTGACCAGAGCCTGTATTCTGTTCACAAACAAGGAAGTCAACATTTATACAGACAGCAGATATGCATTTGGAGTGGTACATGATTTTGGTGTGATATGGGCCAATAGAGGATTTAAAACAGCAGACAACAAACAGATAGCTAATTCAGAGCAGATCCTTAATCTACTGCAAGCAATTCTGCTCCCTAAAAAGGTTGCTGTTATAAAAGTAAAAGCCCACTCATCAGACAATAGTATAGTATCAAAAGGAAATGCTTTCGCAGACAGAGAAGCAAAAAAAGGCTGCTGCCAGTTCACCCAATTCACCAGCCCCTACCACAATCTTCTTTAAAGAGCACTTCTCATCCCCTGATTTCAAAACTGTTGTGGCCCAAATGCAGTCAATGGCCACAGATACAGATGTCCATTTCTGGGCAAATGAAGGTTTGACCAAAGACTCTGAAGGTCTTTGGACAAAAGAGGGGAAGATCCTGGGTATACCTGAAGCTAATTGTATCCTAATTTTATCCTACCTCCATGGTCCGACAGAGGACCCGCATTTAGTTCCTCAGTGACCCAAGTTGTAGCCAAATCTCTGGGAATGCAATGGAAACTACATATTCCCTATCATCCCCAGAGTGCAGGAGTAGTAGAGAGAATGAACAGGAACATCAAAGACAAATTAAAAAAAGCTACAGGAGGTACTCTAAAAGGTTGGTTGGAACACTTACCTTCTGTCCTTTTTCAGATAAGAACCACCCCCCATTCTAGGACAGGATTGTCCCCTTTTGAAATTCTAATGGGAATCCCTGCAAATATAGAATTACCCCCATTAGACCCAAATTCTGACATTAACGTTTATTCCCAACAGGAAGTGTACGTGAAAAGTCTGGTAAGTATGCTTCATGAAATAAATGAACAAGTTTCTGTCACCTTTTTTCCTCTTTCAACAGAACCAACCCACCCCTTCATCCCAGGGGACAAAGTACTGATTAAGCAGCTGGCTCACAGGAAAAGAATTGGACCAATCTACTCCGGACCGTGGAAGGTGGAAAAGGTATCCAGGACCGCGGTACTGACGGACCTAGGCAACACCTGGATCCACGCCAGCCGACTGAAGAAGTGTCCCCAGCTCCCCTCAACTCCAGACCCCCTAACAGTAACCGAAGATACACTCCCTTCAAGACAACAACAAAATCTACAAGATATTCAGGAAGGCATAGGACAAATCTCCCTGGAGGACACGATGATTTTACCTGGAAACTAAACAGAATCTTTCCATCATCAGGATAAGTGAAGAAGAAGAAGAAGAATAGTGAATTTTGAGGACATTAGATATATATATATATAATGTTTTCAACATCAGCAACAGGGAAGACCTTATGCCTCTGGTGCTGTCTAATTTTGGTAGTATTCTTACCTACTTGGCTGATAGCTAACTGTGTATACCACCCAGAGGATTTGGGACCACTAAAAGGGATATGTGGGATTCCCAAGTCAAATAACACTCCTATAGTAAGACATAGAAGAAGTGAACCCCCCCAAGAGTTTTCTGATAAAATGTTGTTGTTGAAATTTAAATATAGCTATGCCCAAAAATCAGGTTTTGAAAAGTGCTGGATATGCAGTAAACTACATCCCAGTACTGCCAGAGTTCCTTTAATGGCCATACCTTTAAATTTTACCTCACTCCTAAACGGCACGCCCCCATTAATACTTACCAACGTTACAAGGACATTAGATATGATCATTATGTTAAATCAGAATGATCAAAGAGAGGATTATAAGGGGGCTACTTATAATGATATACCATTTTGATAGGGGTTGAAATGAATATGCTTAACTTTCTGCTTTTGAACAAAACTGTTGTAAGTATATTCTGCAGAAAAACGGTTTCGACCAGTATGTTGACATCAGGACGCAGCTGTTATGTGGTTTCTAACTCTGTACTTCACCAGAGGATATGAAACTAGTTAGCAGTGACTCAGGAGTTCTTGTGGTCAAGTCAGCAGGTGTGAACTAACTGTCATACTCTAAACTTTGCCTTATATTTCCTGTTGCAAGCTAACCACCAGCACATGACTGACCTTTTGCCCCATATTCCATATTTCAACTGAAGACTGTCACGTGACAAGAAGTTGTTAATGTATGCATATGTGTATAAATCTGATTGGTTTTTGGGAGAGCTGTCCCCTCCCTCTGCATTTCCCATAAAAGAGGAACGTATTGTCTATTAAACTTTGTAACCACTTCCACTTACAAACCCGTGTATGTGTGTGTGTGTTAACCACCGGTGAACTGGGACCTCCGCTCCTACCATCCCTGGCCTAGGCACTTAGAATACAAGAAGAAAGACGTGTACCTTACAGAGTGGATCGTCATGTCTGCTTTTTTCTTTTGTAGAGCCCTAGCAAGGCCTTTACTGGCTTTATTGCCATGTTCATAAAAAAAATTCTGAGAGAGGATGTATTTGCGGCGGATTCGTTTGCCTAACAAATCGAGCATTTCATTCCTGGCTTGAGTTAAATCGTTCAAGGTAGATATAGCCTGTGTACGTTTATGAGCTTTTTCCAAAGTGTGGATTCGATTAGTAAGGTCGGTATAGATTTTCCGATTCTCTCTTTTACGCGCAGCCATAGCAGATATAAAGGTGCCCCGTATTACACATTTGTGCGCCTCCCAATTAAGTAGCGGGGAAGTGTCAGTCGGTTTGTTGTCTTCAAAGTATTGTGTCAGGTGTAATTTTATCTTTTCGGTGACTGTTGGGTCTGTGAGTAAAGAAGGATCCAACCTCCAAATCCTTGTGTGGTTAGTCGTTTCAGGGAATGAGATGGTTAGTGAAACGGGATGGTGATCCGAGAGGATCATGGGGTCAATAGAAGTGTGTTGAAGAAAGGGAAGGTCTTGTTGGGTGATAAAGAAGTAATCTATTCTAGAATATTTATTATGTGGATATGAGAAGAACGTGAAGTCTTTTTCTGTGGGGTTTAGGGTCCGCCAAGTGTCATGGAGAAGAAGAGTGTGAAGTTGGGTTTTGATGGATCGGAGTGCGGGATAGGGAAGGGATGATTTACCATTGGAAGTGTCGATGAGAGGATTGAGGGGTACATTGAAGTCCCCTCCTAAAATCAATGTACCTTCAGAAAACGTGGTAAGCGAGGTGATGATGTCGCGAAAGAAGGTAACCTGGCCAGAATTTGGGGCATAGATGTTTGCTAAAGTAAGTTTTCTGCCCATCAGAGAACCTTTAATAAAGAGGAATCTGCCTAGATCATCAGATAACGTGTCATGTATTTGGAGTGGGCATCTTTTAGCTAGGGCTATGGATACACCTTTGGATTTGGAAAGCTTGTTCACGGAGTGAAATGTTGTGGTGAAATATTGGTTATTCAATTTCGGAATTGCGTCAGAACGGAAATGTGTTTCTTGTATAAAGAGCACATCAGCTTTCTGTATTTGCATAGTGAGGAGTAATTAAGACCGTTTTTCAGGAGTATTAAGACCTTTAATATTAAGTGAAATACGTTTCAGCTGAGGAGCTGTATTGTTAGAGGGCGAGGAAGCCATCAATAAAGGTACAAAGAAGGTTCAGATAGTGTGAAAGTTTGTGACGGTACCGAGAGAAATGAAGGCAGGCAGACAATGGGTTACGCAGGGTATGCGGTTAAAACAGAGGTATGGAGCGTTAGATGAGTGTCTGATGCAGGTAATGTGGGAAGAAGGGAGGGTCGAAACAAGAAAAAAATCAAATAGGAGGAGTAATATCAAACCGACTACAGGTGAGAACCCGCTCGCCTGACTAAGAAGAGGGTGTATCCAGTCGGAAAACGTCAGTGGTATTCAAATCGTGTAGGCAAGAGGGTATTTGTTATCGTGAGTATACCACTGTGGGGGTGGAGGGTTTCCTTTGAAGAGAAGAATTAACATTATTGGGCCGTCAGACCAACAGCCTATTGCAAAAATATGGAAGCAGGAGTGGGGAAGTGTAGGTACAGTTAATTCTATGGACCTTTAAGCGTCTGATGAGGTATTGGGATCGCTAAAGGAGGAAGTATGAGGAACAGAGGATTTGTGCATTGTATTGTCAGCACATAGGGGTAGTCATGAACCGGTAGTCAAGTGTATACATGGGATCTAAATGCATCACTAGGAGTTGACTTACGGTCACTAGTATAACAATCGTGTAGCACACCTATGAACTTATGAAACTTAAAATGATTAGATGGACAATTATATCTAACAGGTTGCTCGGTCAGAGTGTACATTATGACCGGGAGATTCCCCAACATGTAGGCGTAGTATACAGCTTTATATCGTTTATCAACTACAAAACATTAGGAAAAAGAAAATAATTTAAATTTAAGGAGCTGTGTTAAGTGATATTGAAAAAGTAAAATAAGTCATGTGGGACGAATGACAGAAAAGGGTCAAGCGAGCAGCATAGCATCTAAAAAAGCAAGTTGAGATTAAAGGTCAACCTTATTATAATATAATATCTCATATGTTGGAGGAGGAAGTTACCTGGGGAGAGCCTTGGAGCAAAGGCATCATTGCAGTCTAGAAGTGGAGTTTCAGGTGTTGTCAAACAGTATGGTGAGTCGCCACTGGGTGGCAGTGGTGTGCAACTAAGCATCAAATGGCGCCTGACAGGTCATCTAAAATGGAAGAAAGAGAAGGAGATATAGGGGTGTGCTGATAAAACCTCAAGTGATGCATTTGCTCCTCGGCTTCCATTACTGTATAGCTGAAAAGAAAGTAAATGAAGTTAGCATTAACAGGCTCAAGACATCTATACCATGTCAAAATGCAGTTATATGCACAGGGGGAAAAGACACGAAAGCTGGTCAAATTGCATAGGAAGCATATAACTGTAGATGTTGTCATCTGAGGATGTCATGGTAGAAAGCCAGAACGATCAGGACAGTAGAGTGTACAGACTTCCGATAGTGTGGGCATTCAGATAAGTGAAGAAAGTTCAGATGATAGGGCAGTTAGAAGGATCTGGACAGAAAGCACGGCTGTGCGATAGCATGGACAGGATTGCACAAAAACGAGCTGATGTCACAGTTCATTCTTCAATTTTCAACTTCAACTTCATCACATCTCTCATTGAAAGTAGACTTGGTGTGCTTGGTGTGCCAATGATCCATTCATAGTGAGTTCGTATGCTATGCCAAGCCATTGTGCAGCATCTCACCTTAGATATCAAATATATTGATCAATATGCAATATGTATTATGCAACATGTAATGTAACATGAAAATTATTTTAGGTTTAAATGTTTCGCTCTGGTTTTAAGATAAAGAGCATCCTTCCGTGGCTAGGCGGGAGAAGTAGTGGAGAGATAAGCGAAGCGTGAAGGAGTATCGATCACAAGGGAATCAGAAGCAGAATAGGTTCGGTCGTGAGATCAGGTCCAGCTTGGTGAGCAGAGAGAGAATGGAAGGGAGACTTCGCAGTAGAAAGCATAGTGGAAAGCACACAAAGAAAGGAGAGTAACACTTATCTGAGGCTGTTGTCGTGGAAGTCTGCTGGCTGTTTAGTGATCACAGCGAGGTCTCCGCGGTAGAGGGGCTGTAGAAGGGCTGTGGTTGAGCCGGCGGGGGAATGCAGAGGGATTGCCCCTGGGCGAAGAAGGAGAGCGGCGTCTTCTATAGAGGGTGGCCTGGGTTCCATCGGTTCCTCTGCATCGCGGTGTGTTGACGATCCGTTCCAGGTAAATTCGGCATACCAGTTAGGCAGCTCCACATAAGGAATGTCCAGTGCATGGCAGAAATGATCCAGGTCTTCCGGGACTCGCAGAAGGGCCGTCTGAGAGCGATGGGTGGCCGATAGCCCGAAAGGGAATTTCCAGCGGTATGGGATGCCTTTGTTCTGGAGAACTTCAAGTAGAGGGCGGAGGTCTCTGCGGTTCTTGAGGGTGATCGCGGACAGGTCTTGGTAAATGTGTATGGGCCGATCGCCATGTAGTATTTCTCTCTTGAGCCGTGCATTTCTTAGCATCTCCTCCTTCAGCTTGTAGTCGGGGAGGCAGCAAACAACATCTCTCGGCGGTTCTGCATCACTACCCCGTGGCCGGAGGGCTCTGTGTATGCGCTCTATTTCTATCGGCGAGTGAGCGGGTTTGCCGATAAGACCGTTGAAGATGTCTGTCATCGCGGGTAGCAGGTGGTCGTTGTCTATGCTCTCAGAGAGGCCACGTACACGGAGATTGTGGCGCCTTCCGCGGTTATCCAAATCTTCTACGTGTCTTTGGAGATTGCGGAGTTGTCGGGTGTGAGTGGTGACCGAGCGATCGATGTGTTGGATTGCATTAGTATGGCGGATAGTTGTTTTTTCCACCTCATGCAGTTTTCCTGTTATGGCCGTGATTTCATGGCGGAGATCAGCTATGGCGGATGACAGAGTATCCTTAATATCTGCGGCCACCGCCCGAAGATCATGGAGGCTCGGTTGTAGGTGATCGGCCGTGTTGGGAGCCATGGCGAGATGAGGCGGAGTAGTAACAGCGGGTGTCAGGGTTATCCCGTCCTGTCTCCGTGAGGGAGCTGAGGCGGAATCGGCCATGTTTTGCCAAGATCTGAACATCTCGGGGATATTGTGCGCTCCATGGCCGTCCGGTTACCTAGGTGAGCGCGATCGGGATCCTGAGGTTCCACGGGAAGAGGTCCCCATATTTGCAAGGTCAGGAGCTGTCTTTTTCCCCAAAATAATGTAATGCAAGGCTGAGGTCCGACGGAGCTGAGGGATTAGGCGGCCATCTTCTCCTCAGGCAAACCACGCCCCCCTAACTTATGTTTTAACTCACTCACTGTCCATGTATGTTGTTAGGCACATATTTCAATAAAAGTTAGCTTGAACACAAATTTAAATGCCTTATTTATCCCATGGTAATATGTTGATTTTCAGTGTAATCCTTATTTAGCACAATATAGGTGTAAAGATAGATAACAGGTTTTAGCATTCAGCATTCATGCTCAATGCTGCATTCTAATTTTTACAGTGAAGCTCCTAATATATCACATAGTGCCTAATGCGATTTTAGTGTCACCTATAAGAAATTGCTAGATTATTTTGACCCATTGCCTGCCCGTTTAACTAATGGCTTATAAGCCCCCTGGCATTACTCTTATCTGTAGTTTGCCGGTGCACTAGATGGTGACTGATGTGCAGTTTTAATAGAGTACATGTCATGACATTATCTTGCGATGTTCCTGTTCACAGTCTGTCCACAGAGCCACAACCTTATTATACTCCACTACTAGGATGGGTTCTTGTGTGTATAGTTACTGTTATTATTAGTATTCCCCTTGCTGACCTCTGACTGTTATTGACTATTGATCTGTACCAGCAGCCTTTTCTGCTCTCTCTGACCTTGTCTTTGCCTTTGTCGTCATGCTATCTTTCCTGATTGGGCCTGACCTAGCCTTTGCTATTTGCTGTTTCGTGTATCTTTTAAAGACCTATGAAATCTTGTTTATAATTTGTCCTAAACAAGAGCTGTTCTGTGTTGCCCCACAGACCCCCTGTTCAAGCTTTTATTTTCCAACAGTTTTTCTCTTTTGTAAGATATCATAGAACAATTTATGCTTAAAGTGAACCTATCATTAAAAATCCAACCTTAGTATGCAAATGCCTGCCCCAATGTACAGAGTTTTCACAAGATATACATAGAATTAAGATATAAAGAAAAAAAACGTAACACACATCAGTAAGATGTATTTTTTCCCCATTTATCTCTTTCACATGCATGACTAAAACCATCAACAAAGGTTGGTGGATTATGCTGGTTCCCCAGAAAAGATTCAGTTGCATTGAGTGATGTGGTGTAGATTAATTGTTGTGCATTTGCACTAAGCAGGCAGCTTAGATGCAGAGGAGGGTTCTAGAAAACATTCAGCTTTAAACCAGAAGTTTACATGCGTCACATTCACAGATAAGGGCCCAAAACTGTTTATTTCAATTAACTAATCCACCAAAATTTTGCAAACATAGTGAACATGTTTTAGGGGGGCTAACATGTCTCATCAGGGCTTGAAGTGCTAGATATCACGGCTGATGCATAGTACTGAGCACAAGTTTTAGGCAGGTGTGAATAAATGCTATAAGTAAGAATTCCTTCAAAAATATATATTTAAATTATTTATTTTTATTATAAAAATCTAGATCAAATAAATATTTGGTGTGACCACCCTTTGACTTCAAACCAGTATCAATTCTTCTAGGTACACTTGCACACAGTTTTTGAAAGAACTCAGCAAGCAGGTTGTTCCAAACATCTCGGAGAAGTAACCACAGATCTTCTTTGGATGTAGGCTGCCCCAAATCCATCTGCCTTTTCATGTAATCCCAGATAGACTCGATGATGTTGAGATCAAGGCTCTGTGGAAGCCAACCCATCACTTCCAGGACTCCTTGTTCTTCTTTACGCTGAAGATAGTTCCTAATAACATTGGCTGTATGTTTGGGTTTGTTGTCCTGCTGCAGAATAAATGTGGGGCCAGTCATATGCCTCCCTGATGGTATGGCATGATGGATAAGCATCTGCCTGTATTTCTCAGAATTGAGGACACCATTGATTGGGCAATGTTGAGGACCATAGATGCAGTGGTTGTCCAGGTAAACTCAATGCAGCAGATGAAAGGCACATCATGCTTATTTCCCTTTGACATCAGAAGATATCCAGCAGTGCCATCAGCACAGAACTAGCAGAAATAGTTTCAACGTAATTTCTCACTTTACAAGGGGGTACATCATGGTTCTACCTCCAGAACTCAGAACCTTTCACAAAATCTCCTCAAATGCTTAGTTGGGAAAGAGACCTCTCCAGACCATTTTCACTAAAAGAATGGCAACATGCTTTGGTTAATAACATAAGTGTATCCCATTGCGTAAACCATTGGGACAATGCATGTAGGTAACCTAATGCACATCATGTGAACCTGCAAATATATTAAGAGTTTCTGGAACTCAGTTTTTTCCTGTATCTCACAAGTCACAGGTATCCTAACCAACCCAACCCCACACTTGGCTCTGTTAAGCCTAACAATAGTTTTTCCCCCCAAATAGTATAAGATGGCAGTGTTCCATATTCTCATTGCAGCGAGGCTAGCTATCTCTTCTGCTTGGAAAACATCCATTGCACTAAATATATCTGAAGTCATTAGAAAAGTTAACTCTTATTATTTCCATGAAAAATTTCTAGCAATTAACAACAAGGCTCAAAATTCTTTCAATATAAGTGTACTTTTTCAGTAGTATTTTCAACCTCAGAATAATTTTTTCAGAATTATAATACTGAAAAAGTTACGGCTCTGAAATTACTGAATTACTAAAATTAATCTTAAAGATGATGCAAGCAACATTAAGTGTCTCTTTATTTTATTTTTAGTTGTTACTCTTTTTTTTGTTTTTCCTTCACCACCTAGCCCAGGTAACAGACCTGAGCCAACACTGGCACCATCCACCGGACATCTTGACTAAAAAGGTGAAATACAGAAGTCCAACGCCTTGAGCAGGTGGATAGAGCATAGAATAGTTAGGCATTTTGGTGAAGGCTTATGTGTATCTTTTCTTAGTTTATTACATGCATTCATATGGTAATTAGAGGTACCTGCGTGTACCTCCTATAGATATAACAACTGACAAGGTTTCTCTGTAATTTGAAAAAATTTCAATAAAAACGAATTGAAAGAAAGTATCGCTACAAAAATTACATTTTTGTTGCAGGGGATGCCTGAAATCTGACTTGTATCTTAGGCAGACTTCTGGGAAAATTGGTGAGCCAATCACACAAGCAGGAAATGATGTTTCTGGGGGGTGGGCAGTACACACTCTGTGTACAAAACAACTTCAGGTAGCCATATTGCAATGCATTCTCATAAAATTACAGTGGCTGCAGATTGAAAAGAAAAGGTAATTTTTACTAACATTCAATTACAATATGATTAGTGTCGCAGTTACTGTATATTATATTATTTTTTCTTTATTTGCTATTTTTTCACTCCCCCGGCCAAGCAAAGGAAATTCTTTAAGCACCTGGGGAAGGAGCACTACAATTTCCTGCTCCTTTCAGAGTTGAAAGATATCATCGATGAAGAATGGAGTAAAGTAGATAAGAAGACCTCTTTGTCAAGTAAAACCTTCAGATTATACCCCTTCAAGGCAGAGGAGGTGAAGCATCTGGAAGACTGGCTGAACATGTCACTCTTCCTCTAGATGACGCTGTATCCTTCAAGGATGGGCTCGAGAGGAAAATAGATCAAGACCTCAAGGGGATATACGGGCTAGCCGGTATGGCTTGCAAACCTGCCTTGGCCCTTGTGGCTCCATGTGCAGGATGTACCCCACTCCTTCAGGGATTGCTGCACCACATGCTTAACTAGAGACTATATATGTTGTTTTTCAGTCTCTTTTTCCCTGACCGCCTAGGCATATCATGGGTCGCATAAAGATTTGCCCTCTGGGACTCGTGTCCCACATCCCCAGCAGTCACTGCAATCAGAGCGGCTGTCATGGCGGTGGGTGCGGTGTCTGGAAGGGGAAAGGGAACATCTCCTCTGTTGATGGGTCCTAGACGGGGAGTCATGTCTGTACCTGGATGAGGAAGGCTGACGTTGTGGCCTGGCAAAGTCCTTGTCGTCCCATACAGTGAACTGGCGATCCGACCTGGAAGGGCAAAATAAAGAGAATGGTAGGAAAAAAGAGCATGTCATTAGGGCGTGTGTCCATCCATCAGAGGACCTGGCCTCCTTCCTCTCACCCCCACATACCTAGAGTGTGAGGTCTGGCCGCACGGGGGTGGTGACTTGTCCATGGCACCCTGGAGGATAAATAGGCAGAGATCCTGCAGCTTGTAGGAATACCACACTTCCTAGAAAAGTAAGTAAGGTGGCAGCACAAAAAGAGAAATGCAATTTGCCCTTAAGAACTGCCTCTCCCCCTCCTGCACCATGAACCTGGCTGGTGCTTACCTGATCCTGAGTGCCTGGTGCCTGGGAAAATTGCTGCACACTCCCCACAGGTAAACCCAAATTGACAGGGGCTAGCAGGGTTTTATATTCCCCACCATAGTGAAGTCATCGCCATGGCCCGGTCACGCCTGTGTCGTGGCGACCCGCCGTTAGGCACCTGCATGGCTGCTGGGTCCCCCGCTGAGTTGTGCATGCGAACCAAGCCTCGGTTTCACCTGTGGTTTTGCGCATGTGCAGAAGCTCGCTGCAGCCGCAACCCAGAAGTGTCAGAATTAGCCTGTGTTGAAGTGGTTTATAGTCACTAAAACTTTTTGAATTCAGTACAAGATAGTGGCTAATGTGATTAGAAAATTCCAATAGGAATTAGAAAAAAAAAAGAAGAGATTTGAGCCGATTAGCAAGCAACAATCACATATGGCAGATTGTGTTTTGTGCATTCTCTAATTCTCACAGTAAAGGTTTCTGTACAGGTTGTTATTGAAATAAGGATTTTGCTTAGCAGTGAAAAATGTCTAAGAATAGCACATTTTAATTGAAACATTATTTGTATAGCTAAATTTCTCATACATATGCCATACCCTTGACTCTATTATTCATCACCATGTCTACAAAAGCCTTCCAACTTCTTACATTTATTGCTTCTTGTTAGAAGCTCTTTAGTGCAATAAAACATGCAGGAATATGGAAGAAAAATGTAATAGCCAGAAAGTTTAGAAGAGTGGAATAAAGAGAAGGAGACGTGAGAGAAAGATTTGTGAGGGGAGTGTAGAAGTGATAAAGGGATGTTTTAGGGCACAGCTTTCTTAGGGGTATGAAGAAGGTTAGTCACATGGGATCAGCAGTAAAAAGTATTATATAAACACAGCTTATGATAGCAGCTATCATGCTGATGCAGTCTGTAGTCTGAAATGTAAATATAATTTGAAAATTTAAAAATCCCTTAATAGCTACATGCCAGGTGTTTGAGATTATTTCTACCACCTGTACGCAGTTGTGTAGATATTTCAGCTTTTAGGCTTGTTAAAATGGCAAACAATCTTTTGAATATTGGAGTTTACAAAATTGCCTAAAGTTAAAGTAGAACTCCAAGCAAACAGCAAATGACATACTATCTGGCTTATTTATAAAGCAGTCAATGTGACATTTACTGGCATCCACTTGTGGTGAATTGGTCACTGTTATTTAACCACTTCAGCTCCGGAAGGTTTACCCCCCTTCATGACCAGGCGCTACAGCACTGCGTTAATTTAACTGACAATTGCGCAGTCATGCGGTGCTGTACCCAAATAAAATTGATGTACCACAAATAGAGATTTCTTTTGGTGGTATTTGATCACCTCTGCATTTTTTTTTCTTTTGTGCTGTAAACAAGAAAAGGCCGGCAATTTTGAAAAAAAAACTATATTTTTTTACTTTCTGCTATAAAACACACCCAGTAAAAAATTAAAAAAAATCGAATTTCTTCATCAGTTTAGGCCAATATGTATTCTGCTACATGTTTTTGGTAAAAAAAAATCCCAATAAACGTATATTGATTGGTTTGCGCAAAAGTTATAGCGTCTACAAACTATGGGATATTTTTATGGAATTATTAATTATTTTACCAGTAATGGCAGCTATCAGTTACTTATAGTGGGACTGCGACATTGCAGTGGAAAAATCGGATAATAAGTGACTTTTTTTGGTGACACCAATACAGTGATCAGTACTAAAAAATATGCACTGTCACTGTACTAATGACACTGGCAGGGAAGGGGTTAACACCAGGGACGGTCAACGGGTTAAATGTGTCCCTAGGGAGTGCTTTCTAACTGTGTGGGGGGTGCTTGTACTGTGAGAAGACAGAGATCAGTTTTCCTGCTTAGCAGAAACACAGGATCTCTGTCTTCTCTTGTTACAGAATAGCGATTTGCCTTGTTTACATACCTCTGTTGGGAATTATCAGCAGGTCTCTCTGATTGGCTCCCACTGTTTTCCAATCACAGACGGAGCTCGTCCGCCGGCAGCGTGCAAGCGTACTGCAGACCTGGAAGTGAAAAAGACGTACAGGTACATCATTCTGCCTGTTAGAGCCGATGCCCTGCAGTACATGCATGTGGGGCGGTCGGCAAGCTGTTAACCACTTGCGGACTGCCCACTGTACAGGGTGGTCGCACTGTGTGACACTTCTGAGTCTGGGGCGCATGTGCGCCGCTGGCGACCAGCTCCTGATGTTATCAGTGGTAGGTATCGTAGACTGGATGTCCGCCGGCACCCCGCCGATTACACAGTACCGAGGCAGAATGGCAATCGGACTATGTAAACAAGGCAGATTGCCATTCTGTCAAGAAGGGACGGTATTGATCCTGTGTTCCTGAAAAGTATTTTAAATAAATAAAGATATCCCATTGTTATTGGGATTTTTTCTTACCAAAAATATGTAGCAGACTACTAAATTGTTGAAGAGATTCGATTTTTTTTATTGGGTATGTTTCATAGCAGAAAGTAAAAAAATATTGTTTTTTTTTTCAAAATTGTCTGTCTTTTTTTTTTAGCTCAAAAAATAAAAACCGCAGAGTTGATCAAACACCAAAGTAAAGCTCTATTTGTGGGAAAAAAGGACAAACATTTTATTTGGGTACAGTGTTGCATGACAGTGCAATTGTCAGGTAAAGTAACACAGTGCCATATTGCAAAAAATGGCCTGGTCTTGAAGGGTGGGGGGGTAAATCTCCTGGAGGTCATGTGGGTAAAACACATGCACCTGGAAGATTCACATGCACTGAGGTTTGGGGAATGTCAGATTGACTGCTTCATAAATAAACCCCTATACATGTGCTGTATATACTGTATATTAAAGGCTAAGTTCACCTTTTCGGGCAAAATTAAATTTTTTTGTTTTTTTCGTAATTCCTTTATTTTCCAAGAAGTAAAAAAATAAAATGCAAAGCATAGTCAAATAACAAAGAAAGACTCATGGTAGTATCAAAATGCCAAAAGGCCTGGTAAGAATTTCATTTTTTAAATAAATAGAAACTTTTTGTATTATGAATGATTTCTGGCCCAGCAATCCCAATGTTCTTATCTCTCACATACCTTATCCAAAAAAGGTTTGAAATGTCATGTTTCTGGGAGTTTTAAAACATTCTTTCTGGTTGCATCACTTCCTGTAGGTCAGATCCCATCATGGGATATTGGCCAGAACACAGTAATGTCGCGTGCACACGATCGGAATTCTCGTCGGAAAAAACTCTGGCGTTTTTTCCGACGGAATTCAGACGGAATTCCGCTCAAGCAGTGTTGCCTACACACGATCATACCAAATTCCGACGGTCAATAACACAGCGGCATAAAACACGTTCGACAGCACTATAAAAGGGAAGTTTAATGCTTCCGAGCATGCGTCAAATTGTTTCCGAGCATGCGTCGGAATTTTGCGTGTCGGAATTGCATACACACGATCGGAAAATCCGATAGAAAGGTTTTCCGTCTGAAAAATTGAGAACAGGTTCTCAATTCAAAGTCTGTCGGAAATTCCGACAGAAAAAGACCGTTGGGCATACACACGGTCGGAAAATCCGATGAAAAGCTCCCATCGGACTGTTTCCATCGGAAATTCCGACCGCGTGTACGCCGCATTAGAGAAGGATCATCAGGCAATGTAGCTGCATTCGAGAAATGTACAAAGTCATTAGTTGCTGAAATGTTTGTTTTTTACCTTTTCTTTTAGGGTTTTGCTTTTTCCCCTGTCCTACATCTCTTGTCCTGGACGGGAATTCGAACCTGCAAGGCCTCTTGCAAGTTCTCTTTTTTAAAGCCACGGGTCGATCTGTGCATGCTCCAGCTTCAGAGATCGGAGAATAGCTGCAATGTCTCCGGCTATCATCATAGGTAATACCCTGCATCACAGGGTCAATGAGCGGTTCCCACTGGGAGGAAGAGGCAGCCTCAGAATCAGGAAGTTGCGGTGGCAGAGGCGGGAGGACATCAAAAGGAGTGCCGAGGATGAACAGAGATGGACGCTGCAGAAAGAGGAGTAAGAGCAGTGACTGAGGAAGGCGGTGGAAGGGAAAGACACAGCCGCATCCATTCTTCACTGTCAGCTGCGCCAGCACGCTCCATCACTCATTGCAACAAAGACTACATGGTACAGCCATAGATGTGCTTCCTTCTTCAAATCTTCACCGACTGCACTACTAGAGCACTGCCAATGTGCGGTATTACTGTGTAACTATTTTATAGATAGCCTCCTGATATTTACTGCAAATAGAAGATTTGTAGGATAGAGTTAAAATTTGCGTTCAGTCCTCTGGTGACAGTTCAAGGCAGGGGCGAATCCAGAGCCTAGTCTTGAAGGGGCGCTGCCAGAAATTTTTGCCGGTAATTTGTCGGGGCAGTGGCTGGTGTTGGCGCTTCAATCATCACAGCACCATGGTTGATGTGGTGCCAGGATGATTGAAGCGCATTATTTCTATTATTACATTGTAATATAAAATTAAATAGTTCAACTCACCATAATGCAGAATCAGTGGGAGCCCTGGGCGTTTCACTTGCTACCGTCACCTGCCACCAGATGCAGCTTGTCACTTGCCACTGTTGGCTGACACCAAATGCGGATTGTCACTTGCCACATCCCCTGCCACCAGATGTGGATTGTCACTTGCCAATGGGTTAAATGCTTGCCTGAGCCACTCATCGAATTTGTGCCTATTTTTAAAAAAGCTTTTTTATTCATTTTATTGCGGTTTAAGATTTTGAATATCTTACAAAATAAAAAATAAAAAACTTCCTTTTTTGGAGTTACGCTATGAGGAGTTGCCTCCCTTTTTTTTATCTCCTTCTTTAAGCCTTCTACGGCAGAGAGTACAACCAAGGCCTTTCTTCATCTCCCCACCCCGGGATTGGACAACCTACTGGGGGTGAGTATTAGAGGTACTTGTTACCCACGGAAAGGAAACCCTCCAGAGGATACGACTGCTTGCTCCACTATCCCCTTATATCCGGTGGATCCGGTACAAGCTCGTTTGACTCACCACCGAGAGGTCTGTGAGTCCATCTTATCTGGTAAGGGTACCTTGGTTACTTTATTGCCTATACATCTAAAGATAAAATGCTTTAGAGAAGATTGAACCTCCTTGAAGTCAGAAATAGCACCCATCATTTGATATTCTCTGGGGGACTGCATTTCTTCAATCCATTTTCTTCCGTACATTTCTTGTTTTTTATATTAGTTCTTCTTTTATGATCTACTGAGGACTAATTTAAACACGTACCGTGTAATCCGGTGGACTATTGTAACACTATTGGCTGAATATAGTCCCTGGGGTCGCCTCCACCATGAGGATCTAACCCACAGACTATCACATCCAATACATTGGGTGGATCCCAGATAGAGGGTTTCTGTTCTCTCCCCAGGGCTCAATGTCTTATCCAGAAAGTTGTTAATTTTTTATTTTTTATCATTTATGTGCATTTATATTTTTATGCGACTTCATTAATCGCATATTTTGGTAACATTATATTTATAAATTGCACTCCCTATTGGAGTACATTGGATAAATTTTGCAAATATGTACTACATTGTATGATTTTCTAACTTTACAAACCTTTTGTCTGCTCTATGCGATTGCAAAATCGCATAGTCGAGTTTAGAATCTACACTCCCTACAGGGATATACTCGTTACTTTTCAAACAAGTGACTGTATGTTCTCCCCCAGTTCTATATGAGCTTTATGCAGTTGGATTAGGCTTATACCATTCTTCCCACTGCACACAGAGATTTGTTTGCTTGTGCTGGGCTGTTAAGACAGAGTAATAAGCTGTTCCCTTTTACCTGTTCTTTTCCCATTCGATAGCAATTTTTATATGCATTTCTAAAAAAATTGCACGATCTCCTTGGATTGCACTTGACACTTTATCATAACACTTTATACAGTGGAGATCCCTGAGAAGAGATCATACACTGAATATTCACACCACATTTGATGATTAGTTTCACTATATGGTATTTTGATTTGCACTTATGAGAATATGACCTATTTCATTATTGGGCACTCTCACTGATATAAGTTGCCAGATTGTTTTCCACTCACTAAACACAAGTTTTTTTCTCATTATAGATAGACCTGTCATACATTGTTGCCCACAGGGCTGTAAATCCCTGTGTTGCTTTATGTAAAACAGGGACATTGATTAATTAATTTTTTTCATTCACATACCAGCGCTGCACGTTTTGATTTTTTATGTTTTGTACAATTATGTCTGATTGTCGTGCCAGCAGCTAAACACCTTTTTTCAGTTTGGCACAGTATTTTTCTTTAAACTTGCCAATGTCACCTGCCACAAGAAGCGGATTGTCACTTGCCTATGTCGCCTGCCACAAGATGCGAATTGTCACTTGCCAATGTCGCCTGCCACAAGATGCGAATTGTCACTTGCCAATGTCACCTGCCACAAGATGCGAATTGTCACTTGCCAATGTCGCCTGCCACAAGATGCGGATTGTCACTTGCCAGTAGCTGTGTCCCAGAGTGAGGGTGGGCAGTGAGAGATAATGTAATCTCTCTGCTGCGCACGCCTGCACAGTGATGGCGGTGTTCTGTCAGAAGCTGAGCTGTGGTGATGCAGGGTGAGAGATGATGTCAGAAAGCCGCTACTCATCAGAATATGCAACCAAAGTGATGTTGCATTGTGGCCATCTTGGTACACCCCCACTTGTCAGCAGTAAGAGTTAGAAGTCGGCAAGCTGACATCTTTATACACCCACGGGAGTCTTGCTTTTCAGTTATTTTTAACAGTAAAATCAGCTTATTTAGTGAAATATAAGTTGAGTTTACTGTTAAAAATAACTGTGAAAAGCAAGACTTATAACACTAGACTTACTGTGGACAAGTGCGGGAGTACCAAGATGGCCGCAACGCAACGTCTCTTCAGTCACCTATTCAGAAGGGGAGCAGCTTCCTGACAACACCTGCCTGCTCGCTCAGTCACACGCCCGCCCCCCGGCATGATTGCTCACTCACCAGCCTGCTCAGTCACCCGCTCATTATTTTCTCAGGGGGAGCAATTGCCATGTCCCCCCCCCCCTGGATCCGCCCCTGGTTCAAGGTGGAGATCTCTTGAGAGGTGCAAGGGAGGACTCCATGAGCAAAAGTTTATAGGTGAGAAACAAAGCATATCTAGTGGGTCCTTCCTCTCAACATTCCCTTTCAAATGTCAGAGAGCAACCAAATAAGGAAGCAGCGGGTAAGGATTTCAAGAAATGTGATAGTTGTAAAAAGTGGCCTAGATAGCAGAACGGTTGTATCCATGACATCTGGTGAACATTCAACTACGTAAATTGTTGTAGGTAATGTTTCACAGAGTACTTTTTTTGTCATCACAAGGGTGAAAAATTGGTGAAAAGTCAGGGCTCGGGTTGGATGATTAAGGAGAGTAACAGAGGGTAGTGCAGGGCACCACAGGAAAACGTTCAAAGGCATTGGAGTAGTGGATTGTTCCATGAATACCCATTGCTTAGTTTGTAAGTGTATATTCCAGTTGAACGTACATCAGGTAGCGCCATACTACCCGCTGTCTTCTACCTTCTGAGGATCATGTGCTTCGTGTGAGCTGGCTTATCAGCACATACAAACTTATTTCAGATTGACTGATCAGAGTTCAGGTAGAAAAATGGGATAAAAATTGGCAGTGTCTGGAACAAATATAGAAGTTTAGGCTGTAAGTTCTGTTAGATGATGTTACACCTGCCTATGTATGTTCCATCCAGCTAAATATTTCTTGAAGAAGAAGCAAGAAGTGGCACAAAATTAAAAGAGTGTAGATTTGAAAGATAATTAGCCAATTGAATCCTTAGATATCGAATGTTAGAGGGAGCCCATTTAAATGTAAAATTAGATCTAAGTCTCTGGAATAGGTCTCCTGCAATGTTAAGATCAATGTCTTGGCTTTCTGGAAGTTAATGCAAAAATTTTATAAATCTTCATAGAGTTGGATCTTAAATGTGGGACAAAGACATCCGACTGGCTTATTAAAAAATAAAAGATCATTGGCTAATGCCGAGACTTTATGCCATTTGTGGCTGACTTCAATTCCAGTGATATTGGGATTTTCATGTATATGCTGTAGAAATGGTTCCAGGGTTAATATAGTTGAGGGTGACAGGGGGGAACCCTGTCACATCCCATTTTTAATATCAAGCAATTTAGAAATTACTCCATTGGCCCTAACCTGTGCTGTAGGGGTCAAGTAAAGTGACCATATTCAGCCCATCATAGAAGCACCAAATCCAATTGTCTCAAGGGTAAGTTTAAGGAAAGACCAGTCCACCCTTTGGATATTTGACTGCCTAAGATATTCTTTAATCTTCATTCTACAATGTATTTTTGAACATTGTTTCACTGAGGTCCACAGATGAAGAATCATTTCACCCCTTATCCCACCTTTAAGAGTGTGCCACCATAGTTATCTTATGACCCTTACCTTCTATCTTGGCAGAACCAGTTTCACTTTATAGAATGCACAGCCTTTTGAATTGTTTTTAGGTAGCTAACTAACATAAAACAATTATGCTCATAATGTACCTTAGTTCAGTTGCACCAACAATTACTATCTCATTTATTTTTTATTTATTTTGAGTGCCTCTGTCCACTTGTTTTCAACAAAGTTGTTGAAGCATTGTGGATTGATGTAGTGCAATTGGAACCGTTTCTTTCTCATTAGTCTATGGAAGTTCACAGGGCCCAGAACAAGCTTTGCACCCGTGGCAGGTTAATTTTTATTTTTTAATATTTCACATGGAAATTTGGATTTACAAGTTTAATACAAAAAAAATCACTTTGTGTTGCCTAGTCAAATCCTCCCCTCCCTTATCCCTCCCATGATCCCCCCCCCCTGTACACACACTACTGGTTCCCAGATTCGAAAAGTCGGCAGGATGGGCGCGCGGGCCGAGGGAAGGAGGGGGCCCCCGGACCCGCTCCATGGTCAGGATAGCCATGGTGACTTTTAAGGAATTTATGGGTGCGGGGGCGACGGGAGGGAAGATCTATCCACCCCGTCGCCACCCACCCTCGGCATGCAACCCAGCTCGCGCAGCCAGGGGCTCCATATACGGGCAAATTTCTTAAGGTTATTCTGCCGAATAAACATTGCCCTCTCGCACCATATCATAGAGTTAATCGCCTCATTCCAGTTCGCCGAGGAAGGAGGCGTCCTGGCTTGCCAGTTCAGCGCTATTAGGCGCCTTGCCTGGTACAGGCATCTCAGCAATGCAACTTTGATAGGGGATGATGCATTGCCATCCTCAAAGATTCCCAGAAGGCAGGTCCTAGCCTCTGGTTCCAGGGTGGTCCCAAAGATTCTATTCAAGGGGATTTCTAGATGTAAGATTTGGAGACATTTAGGACATTATGTAAATTACAAAGCAGATGCTCTGCACCTGACAACACATGTTACTCCATGTTGGCCTGCATTTTACATCTCATTCATGAAATGCAAGCTGTTCTGTGTCGCAAAGTTCCATATTGCCTAACACTGCATAGAGAACTCTCTGATTACAGCAGAATTCAGTCACATGGCTTTGGCATAGCTTTCAAGGGTTATGTGAATGGGGTCTCTACTTCCCTCCTTATTTTTTTGTTCATTTTTAATTGTGCTCCACTTGCTTCAGGGTCCCAAAGCATGCTGCACGTTCCCCATTGAAAATGTTAGTTATGACGAAACGCGTCTGAGGAAGCACATGCGAACATCACCACGCTAGAAGGACGGGAGTGTTTGATTGTAGCCGGCCGGCTCTGCAGTTTTATGCAAGATTTTAACTTCTGTTTGTAAGTGCAAACTTTTTTATTTATTAAAATTTTGTTTACGGTATAACGCTATGGTGTATTATAGCCTCCTTTTGGATTCATTGGATTCATTCCCCAAAGGTGTTATTTGCCTTTCTGGTTTGACTTCTGGTAAGGAGGCACTCTATGTGGTGGTGGTACACACATATTGTGACTTAATCACTGGTCCCTTGTTTGTGCAATATCTTCATATGTTTGCCTGCTTTGATCTCTGTGGAGGAGCTTTTAAAAGAGACATTTATCCCTGTGTGCTTTTGGCATCTGGTAAGGAAGCCCTCTGTGTGGTGGTGGTGGTACAGTCGATTGTCACTCATCCACTGGGTGTTTAATTTGTTTTAAAGTGTTATAGTGCATATTGCACTTCTTTTAGAGTGTAGCAGAATTACGCTATGGTGTATATTTTTCCTTTTTCTGAGTGATATGAAATTACGGTTTATGGACTGAGCATCAATCTAAGATAACAGGCTTATAACCCTACATCACAGCATCGCAGCAGATTGTCTTCCTGCAAAAACCATCAACCCGGGCTGGGTTAAAGCCACATATATGTTTGGCTTGCAATTTGGTGAGCATGTTGTCTATAAATTGATGACATACTCCTTTATGGCTTTGCTTTAGAAATGTTGGATTTATCTCCAGCTGATTAAACATCTGGAACTATATATTCATCATAGTTACAACCTTTTTGATTTTGGACTGCAATAGCACAATTTTTTTATCTTATTTTCATTTGTGTTTATCCCACATTAATTGCTGCTGTAAAGTTGATCCAATTTATTTTTGATCAGCGCAGTTTTTTTACCTTTTATTCATGCTGCATGTTATGCATATTCATGGAGAACACCACTGTGCCTTATAAATGTGTTTTTTTTTAAAGCCGAATTCCAGGTATGCATATTTTTGCATAGTTACATTGATAAAGCTTGGAATAATGTAAAAATGCATGTTGCATACCTGGCTAATCTCTGTGGAAGCTGGAAATCACTGTAGCATTCTATGAATAGATGAGGTAAAGATGCAGGGTGGTGATGTCATGATCTCCACTTCATCCAATCAGAGAACACTTTGTATTCATTGAGAATATACAAAGTGTTCTCTGAATTTCACTCATTCACACAGTAGGGTAGATGTTTGGCACAGGACCCAGAAGCCAGTGGTGATCCCAGGCTCCAGGTTCCCAGGGATTGGCAAGGTAAGGAACATGCATATGTACATTGATCTAAGCTGTAACAATACAAAATAATGATTACCTGACATTCATTTCTGGCTTGGCTATGGTAAGGCCATACGGCTTGCTTTAAAACGGGGGCCCTTAGTATACTAAAGCATTGTATATCCTGATCAATCACCATTTAAAGAAAAAAATACTTGTTTTCACATTTTTATATCCTTTCATGCATCTTAGCTCTGCTGATACCATGCAGCCTCTTTGCAGACACTTTTTATCTACATGCATACATTCCAGAGAAAACTGCATGGAATTTCTAAAACTGGGTTCCCTAATGATGGCAACAGTAGACCCTACTTGTGTATACAGTAGTGCACTAAAGTGTTCATTTCTAATTTTCAACAGAAGTCTGAGGTACAGGGTTAAAATACAAGAGCAGAATTAGGAGACAAGGACAGAGCATTGTTATCCTATTCAAGGAATGAGCAAAATGAGCAAATACTTTCATGGCAGGATTACTAAAATAAAAGCTACATATTTAAAAATACTGAAAATGACTTTACTGAGTTAAAGATTTTATGAGATTTTAATGAATGGGTTTACTATTCTTCAAGTGCTCAACTTTGTCAGTCCAAACAAAAGTGCTTAGCACACACATACATTTTATGTTGTATCTGTAAGTCAGTTTAAACTTCCTATACGGGTGCTTTGATCATACGGTGACTTCAAATTACAGGAGGCATTCTCCCTGAAACACTGAGTATGCTTTCTAATAACTTTTGTTTCTGCTAACTGAATAATGGCTTTCAAATCAAATAAAATACAACTACTGAACAAGTCTTTGCAACAACCACAAATACACTTCCCTGAGACAAATTTATTTCAGGCTAATGATGCCAGCAGCAGAAAATGGATCTGTCAGAGAAGATAAATTAACTTGGATCTGGATCATGTGACCTTCTTTCTAAAAGATATTGCATTCCCTTTCTTTCTTATTCCACGAAAATCCAAAATAAACATTGATAAATTACTTTAAATAATCACAATGCTACTTCTCATCAGCTCCATGTAGTACAAATGGCATCTTGTTGAATTTAACTTGGAAAACAAAACAATACAATATGTTGTACAGTATTTTGAAATGGCCACATTTGACAGCTTTACACAAAATGAATGCATATTGCATAATTCAATTGTAAGCTTCCATTTTCTTGGCATTTAAAATTTATGTAATGGAGCCGTCTGTTACAGCTGCTTTCTTATGATTTTTTTTCTTCAATCATTCACTTTTAGAACTATAATAAATGCTTTTGGGATATTATTATGTTAGTTAATCAGCTTTCATGAACAAGTTTTTTTTCGTAAGCTAATATTAAAAACTAACATCGGCAAGCAGATCGACTGGGAACTGTTAATCTACTAAAGGAGGTATTATTTTTAAATAAACATTTGATCTAGGTATATCTCGAGAAGTTGGTCACTTTTTATTTCCCTACCAACTTTCTGAGATGGGAAATCGGGTCACCCCTAAGCAGAAAGTGTGTAGGCCGAGGATACAACCCCCACGATGTCCTCAGTCACATGAAGAATTAATAAGAAAAAAAGGATTGGCTAAACCCAAAAGTATTTTTTTTCCACTGCTATGTTTAAACAAAAATGTAATAGTAAAACAGTTTGCATGAAAGATTTACTGTAATGTAACACCTTTGGCAGTTAACTATTGAAATTATTATAGAGGACTTCACATTTTTTTCAAAAATGAGAGAAGAATAAGAAGGAAAGGGGGACGGGGGGTTGGTTCCAAAAAAGTGTGACTGTTGTCAAGAAAAGTTTGGACACTGGCTTGCTTGAATTACAGAGATTCAGCAAATGGAGGACCTTACTATGACATTGAAAGAGCAAGAGTAAATATACTGAAAATCTGGACTCTCTGGGTATATCTTTTACAAGGAACAAACTTAATTTGCTTCCCAGCAATAACTTCTTTGCCCTTTCAATATGTTGAGGGGGGTGGTGTTTTTTCTCAGTAAACATTCCCATCCACCAGTCAATCCCATTTAGTTAGCAACCTGACAATTTTGTACCTCACCTTCTCATGATGCTGGAATGCCTTCTTTGCGGCCTCTCACCTACAGAGAGACTGAGGGGAAAATGGTTTTAGTATTAACATATGTAGTATTTATTGAAAAAAAAAACATATGTAGTATTAAATATATAGGAGCGAATGTGATGCAGAAGAGCAAAATAAATGCACAACCTGTGATCGATGGATTTTGGACAAGGACAGAATTATTTGTGTTTGCATTCCTAGATGATCTTACACAGTGAGGGACATCAGCAACCCAATAAGACACAAATCAAGTTGCCTTTTATTTAGCAGTCTATATAAAATGTTTTACTTGTATTTGGAACCTGCACTTGGTTTCCTAGGCTGCCAACTTTGACAAATTTTTGAAGGTCTGCCACAGAGTTACCACTGTAGATGGGACTCAGGGCTCGTCCGCACTATTATGGTGCACTAACACATGTTATGCACCACACCACGGCTTAAACACATGTCTGTTGGCAAGTTGCATTGGGGTGTGTTTCAGGATGTATGGCACTACATTGCAATGCCATTGCATTCAATTTATGAATCAAGCTAAACCCTATTGTACATTTGACTGGTAATCTGTCTCACTAGTCCTTGTCAGACTGTCCTTTGACAGATTGGATAAATATCCCATTTAAATTTTCGTTGGCACTAAATTATTTGCATTAGCTTGCCTATAAAGCACACAGCCACTAAAGTAAATTGTGTTTGTGTACTATAAGACATAGTTGGTGAATTTATCAGAGTATATGCTGTTTAAAATGTTTCCAATCTTCATTGGGATGTCTGCTTTAGGAGGCTTAATTAGTTTTGCTATGAACAAAACAAAAGTCTTTATTCTTTTTGAATGTAAGACAGGTGGTTAATCTATGTTCCTGCTGAATTGTCTTGTCACATGCTTAGCCTTTGTTTTGCTTCTGACTCATCCACAGCATTGTCTAACACCTGGTGGTTGGAATTCCAGCTTTTATAATATGCTGTCTATTATTGTAAAATATGTTTATGCTCTTTTTTAATGCACTATTTATTTCTGTTTCTGCTTATGTAATCTTGTTCACTAAACATCCACCCCCTTACATTTATGTTAACTTATTTTTTTGTACAGAAAACCTTTTCATACCAGTAGTTCTAGTATAAATTATATAACTTTTCTACAATTAGATACATATATACAAATAAACAAATTCTCTGACTGCTAAACTTACACTTAGAAGAAATGTGTTTATCTCTTGAAGGAGTAGGAATTACTTATAACATCTAGAGCTAAATAAAGTGGATATATTTGGGTTACTTTACTAAAAGCCAATAGGCTAGTTTTCCCTTAGCCTAGTGTAGCCTTTCTTAAACAGCGTGTTGTGGCACCCTGGCATCAGCATTAGGGATGTGATGAACACCCCTCGGTTTGGTTCGCACCAGAACATGTATTACTATTAACTGTATTAACTAATAACTATTAAAGTCTATGTGACACTAACTTTAAAAATCAAAAGTGCTCATTTTAAAGGCTTTTATGCTATACGTTATTGCCATAAAAAGTGTATGGGGACCCGGGTACTGCCCCAAGGGACATGTATCAATGCAAAAAACGTTTTTAAAACAACAGTTTTTTCAGGAGCAGTGATTTTAAGAATGCTTAAAGTGAAACAATAAAAATGAAATATTCATTTAACTGCTTTGCGACCGCCGGCTGTCAATTGACAGCCAGTCGGCGCAGCGCTCACGGCGGGAGGGCGTCATATGACTCCCTCCCCTTCCTGTCGGGCACCCACGATTGCCTGGTAACACAGCAGGACCGTGTACCTGTGTATGTAAACACCCAGATCCACAGTCCTGTCAGAGGAGAGGAGACCGATGGTGTGTTCTCAGTACAGAGAAACACAAATCGGTCTCCTCCCCTTGTGAATCCCCTCCCCCTACAGTTAGAATCACTTCCAGGGAACATATTAACCCCTTCAGCGCCCCCTAGTGTTAACCCCTTTCCTGCCAGTCACATTTATATAGTAATTAATGCATTTTCATAGCACGGATTGCTGTATAAATGTGAATGGTCCCAAAAATGTGTCAAAAGTGTTCGATATGTCTGCCGCAATATCGCATTCATGATAAAAATCGCAGATCGCCACCATTACTAGTTAAAAAAATTAAAAATAAAAATGCTATAAATCTATCCTCTATTTTGTAGGCGCTATAACTTTTGTGCAAACCAATCAATATACGCTTATTGCGTTTTTTTTACTAAAAATATGTAGATGAATATGTATCGGCCTAAACTGAGGAAAAAAAACTATTTAATATATTTTTTGGGGATATTTAGTATAGCAAAAAGTAAAAAATATATATATTTTTTTTTAAACTTGTCACTCTTCTTTTGTTATAGCGCAAAAAAAAATAAACCGCAGAGGTGATCAAATACCACCAAAAGAAAGCTCTATTTGTGGGGACAAAATGATAACAATTTCATCTGGGTACAGTGTTGTATGACCACGCAATTGTCATTCAAAGTGTGACAGCGCTAAAAGCTGAAAAATGGCTTGGGCAGGAAGGGGGTGAAAATGCCCTGTATTGAGGTGGTTAAATATAGTGCCTGGGGGGGTCCCCTTAGTCTGCCTGTAAAGTGGCGGATCTGTCTGATGTGTTTTACAGTCCCACAGCAAAATTACATTTCTAAAGGAAAAAATGTAATTTAAACTTGCTCGCGGCTGTAATGTGTTGCCGGCTCCCGGTAATAGATAAAAAAATCAAGGAAAAAAACGCCCACCCCCCCTAGTCCATACCAGGCCCTTTGGGCGTGGGTTTCCCCCCAAAATCAATACCAGACCCTTATCCGAGCATGCAACCTAGAGGATAGGATGGGGGGGTTGAGCAAGCACCCTCCCCCTACTGAACCATACCAGGCCGCTTTCCCTCAACATGGGGGAGGGTGCTTTGGGGTCCTCATCCCCACAACCCTTGCCCGGTGGTTGTGGGGGTCTGTGGGTGGGGGGCTTATCGGAGTCTGGAAGCCTCCTTTAACAAGTTGGTCCCCAGTTCCCCCCCCCTTTGTGAGTGGGATCGACTCAAACATCGGGACCATCCCTAATCAGCATCAGCATCACTATACCAGTGAATGCAGGTGGATCAAGAAGCTTGATCCAAGCCTGCCTAATTTTACATAGAGCCACAGGTTGGAAATACAACCTCTCACTCGCCTCCACTCGCCTCCCCAGAGTTCATATTGGTAACTGATAGGCATAGGTTTCACCAGCAGGAATTCCATGCTCACTCACTGCCAATACTGACTGGCTTGCCACTACATATTGCTTACTGACCACCCTGCCACTATATACTACTCACTGACCACCCTGCCAGTACATACTGCTAATTGACCACCCTGTCACTACATATTGCTCACCGACTGGCCTACCACTACATGGTACTCACTATCACTGTCAGGGCAACTACATACTGCTCACTGACCTCTGTGTTACTACATACATATTGCTCACTGACTGCCCTACCACTACATACTGCCCTATTCTGCCACTACATACCACTAACTGATTGACTTGACACTACTCACTGCTCACTGATTTAAATATTTTATAGGTACAAGACAACTCTGTGTCCCAAACTACTAACCACTGAAATATGAGTTACAACATACTGACCACTGGACTCTACATCATAAACTACATTTTAAATTGGTGTGCCCCGAAATTGTGCATAATTCTAAACGGTGCCTTAATAATATTTCTAAAAGTTGAGAAACACTAGCTTAGTGAATGAGATGAAGCTCTGCTGACTTCTGTTAACTCATATGCAAGCAAACATGCATTTTTTTTGTTACATGTGTGTAGACAGGTGCAGCCTACTTTTTCCACTGCCGGTGGCATTCTTACGCAGCGGCACTGCATTTGGAAAGCAAGTCAAGAGGAATATGGTTCCTCTATGTTTTCCTGGGCCACTGGAGAAGCTATCTAATTGAATGCTGCCCCCATGTGACTCTAGCAGCCATCTTAGGTCAGGCAGAGCCAATTTAAGGCCCTGGCTCCCAGGCTTTGCACACATTTTCAAGTGGGTAGAGTAGGGAGAGGTACCCCACCTAGTAGGGACAGATATAGATGCAGGGAAAGGTTGCTGATGCATAAGACTTGTATCTTCTATGTACATCTGTCTGCTTGGGCACGAGATGGCCCGCTTGGGCACTTTGCCCCTCCTAACAGGTGCTGTCAGTTTGGCTGAAACCTGTTTTCTACATGCTGTTAGACTTGTGAGTGTTCCCTGCTGGGTTGTCTTCCCACAGGGTTTATTGTGAACTATCTCTGTATTATTTCAATACAAGTTTTTTCATTGCATATGGACCGTGCGTGTTATTGCCACAGGACAGCACTGCACCTCACCTACAGGTGCTTTTTTTTTTGCAAACTGAATTATCATATTTGTAAGTGAAAATTTCTTTACATAAGAAAAAAGTTACTAGTAAAAAATAATGATTTTTTTGATACAAGAGACATACATAGTCTCTTCTACTGAATCACTCTACTTGCTAACATTTTTTCCTGATTTTAACATTTTTTCCTGATTTTAGTCCTTCTTTGACCTATGTCCCTACAAAGCTTGATTTTAATATTCATTTGTTAGAGCCAATAAAGTTTCATGTACAGTATTATTGCTGAACAGAAAATCCAGTGATCTCAACAGATAGCTCCTTTTACTCAGGCAATAAGAAGGTTTCTCTTTTAGCAAACCTAAACTTGTCCTTTGAAGCTTATCCGCAATGAAAAGCATATTTCAAATTGGAAATGGCAACAGTGGATTCAACAACTGTGTGTTTTTTTCTCATAGACTCCAGTGACCTCCGTATCCTACAGTTAGTTTGCAGCTTCACATTCTCCCAAACTTGCAACTCACTTATCATTTACTTGTTTATTCTACATTAAATAGAATTTATCAGTGGAAGGGTGACAACGTATTTGTCATTACTGCAAAAAAGGAAGTACTGTGAAATCCTTTGGGACATCTCCCTAACGGGAAGAGAATAAATTTGATACAGTTTGATAGTAACATAGCAGAACTGAAATATTAATTTTTACAGTGTTGGATTTTGCAGGGCCATTTTAAAATAGGGTCCAGGTAAAACATTTTATTAAAAAGGACATCCATCTCTTCTTTTCTTTTATACAGCTCAAACAAGTATGCTAATACTAAATTTAGAGACACAAAGTGAGATAGTTACTTGCTTTGTGAGGCTACATGATGATGTGTCCTTTAGCTCCACATAGATTTATTTCCTTATCCACCATGTTGCGTGCTAAGCAAGAATTCAGGAAAAGCACTGATTTGTCTTCTACCACGTTTAAAAAAATTTAACAGTCACCCACTTTAGCAGACCTATTACTTTAATACTTCAGGCCACTGACTATGAACAAGTATGAAGATAAAGACTTCTGACTTTTCTCTGACCCGGTACTTGCTTCAGGACAGGGATTAAATGCTTTGAAACCAATGGGTCAACTCAGTCAATTAAGTAGCATTTTTAGAAGTAGTTTTGCAAGAGTGGCTTCCAATGTTTCTGTTATCACTAATTTATAGACATTTTCATCCGAATGCATTTTCGTCCGAATTTCAGGTATTTTCGTTATCGTTTTAACAAACGATAACGAAAGTGCAGAATCTGAAAACGAAAGATCCGACATAAACAAATGTTTTATTTTCGTTTTCGTTGTGACAACAGTTCGATATAGATAGGAGATTTGACATGACGCTGACAATAACAATCTGTGTCTATCGAACCTGTGGTCGAATGTGCCTAACCTTAACTCTATTAGTCCAAGATTATTCTACATAGAGAGAAAAGATTTGACATAGAGGGAAAAGATTTGACGTAGAGAGAAAAGATTCGACATAGAAAAGATTTGACGTAGAGAGAAAAGATTTGACATAGAGAGAAAAGATTTGACGTAGAGAGAAAAGATTTGACGTAGAGAGAAAAGATTTGACGTAGAGAGAAAAGATTCGACGTAGAGAGAAAAGATTTGACGTAGAGAGAAAAGATTCGACGTAGAGAGAAAAGATTCGACGTAGATTCGACATGACGCTGACAATAACAATCTGTGTCTATCGAAACTGTGGTCGAATGTGCCTAACCTTAACTTTATTAGTCCAAGATTATTCTACATAGAGAGAAAAGATTTGACATAGAAGGAAAAGATTTGACATAGAGAGAAAAGATTCGACATAGATAGAAAAGATTTGACGTATAGAGAAAAGATTTTACATAGATAGAAAATATTCGACGTACAGAGAAAATATTTGACGTAGAGAGAAAAGATTTGACGTAGAGAGAAAAGATTTGACGCAGAGAGAAAAGTTTCGACCAAGAGAGAAAAGATTCGACATAGAGAAAAGATTGCTGCTGGAATTGGGTGGGGGAAGTAAAATAAAAATAATGATGATGATGAATGTTATTGGCTGATTGTAACCAAAGAGGAGGAGCAGTAAAATACCTAGAACTAAGTACACACGTACAGCCAACTTACTTTCACTTACGATTGCTAGCAGAGAGAGACACACACTGAATCATTTCAGAAGACAGTCAATCTTAGCTGGTCCGTTTGTCAGAGAACCTGAATTATTTAGCAATTAAGCATAAGCACAGCAGCAGAACAATAGTGAAGCAAGCTACAGTTCAACTTAAATTTTTCATAATAATCTGCTGCTATTGTGTTAGTGTTGTGAACTTCATAGTGATACTAGTGTTGCTAGTGTTGTGATAGCCTCAGAGGCTGCCCGTGTTGTGGGGGGGGGGGGGGGTTTATTATTATAGATTCTATATTATAGATTGAGATTCTATATAGATTCTATATACCCTATCGTGTTACCCGTCTGATCAGTGATTACTATCACCAGTCCATTTTCTGTTTGAACTATATACATTCAACATGACAAAGATTCAACAAAGCAGCGAAAAACATACAACCGTCAAATCTTTGGCTTATGGTGTCTGTCGAAAGTTCTAAGAAGATTCGACGGAGCAGCTAAACTATACAGCGTTGTACAGTTTAGCTGCTCCGTCAAATCTTCTTTGAACATTCGACAGACACCATGAGCCTTCAATGACAGATTCTACCTTAATTCATTTGGATTTTCGGACGAATGCAATTTTTAACGAAAAAAAAAACGAAATAAATAAAAACGAATTTCGGGAGTAACTAAATAAATTTATTTTTTGGACGAAAACGAAATTCCGAAACGAAATATTTCAGTGTGCACATGTCTACTATCTTACTTTAATTTCTAAGTGGTCCTTTGTGGTTACATTTAGGTAAGAGAACCCCGCACCTCACTACCTCCTCCCAGTCTTACACTATACTAACTTGTCCCTAATCCTAATCCTGCAAGATATCGCTTACAAGCTCACCCGACTGCTTATCTTACCATTACTCTGCAGTCCTAATGATTCTTTTGGACTTCACACTTTCATTTACCTATACCTTGTATGATTATTATATAATTTTCTATTTGAATAGAACATAGTGGATTCCTGATTTTTTTTTGCCATTGTTAAGATTTCTCCTAACTCCCTGCCCCAGGAACTTCCTGCTGAGCACCCGAGCAACCCGGTTCCCACCCCCTCTATATCCCAGCGCTCCAGTGAGCTCTGGAGGGGCAAATTAGAGAGCAGTGACTGACAGTCACCACCTCTCTGCTCATTGATGTTTCTTTTTTACAAGCCAGTGGTGCTACATACTGAGTGATTAGCAGTGTTTGATTGCTCAGTTCTCAGTCTTGTAGCCAGAGGGGGGCAAATGCAGCATCAGACAATGCTGAATCCACCTAGGTCAGTATGATTGTTTTTAAAAACTCACACTTCTTCTTTAACACTGGACTAAAGCTTGCATTACACTAGTGGAATTTCAAATGATAATTTCCTTTTTTTTTTTTTTTTTTTTAAATTCTTTATTTATTTCTTCAAAGGGTTATCTTACAAACAAAAATATATGATTTCAGGTATACAGATTTACTAACTTTCTACTTCCTTAAATTATATTTCCATTCTGTTTCATATACCCAAGTACTCCTTATTAACCCTTTCTTCCCTTTTTCTATTTTATATATAGTCCCCCACTATCCCGGTACCCTGTGCCTCTTCTCTTTCTGTGAGTCCCCCAGTCCCTTGGGTTCCCTCGAGGCCTCCTCCCACTCCTGAGAGGGAAAAAAAAAAAAAAAAAAAAAAAAAAGAAAAAACAAAAAAGGAAAAAAAAAGGTTTCTCTCCCCCCCCTAACCTCCTCCCACCCCCTACTCCCCCGTCTCCTCATCCATTAACCTCTTACCCTCCTCTGTTTGTAAGTATTTCTCCCAGGGGTCCCAGATTTGTTTAACCCGTTCCCTTCCCTCTAAGGGTCTTGGCGTCAAACTCTCCATTATCCCAATATTTCGGACTATATTAAGCCACATAGCAATGCTAGGGGCCTGTGTTTCCTTCCAGCATCTTGGGATGCAGCTTTTCGCCGCATTCACCAGATGACAGACTATTGAGTTTTTATAGTCCTTGATAGGGATTGGTGATAAGTGTAGTAGGAAGAATTCCGGGTCTTGTGGAATCTGGAGTACTGATAGTCGTTGGGTGATTCTATGTACCTCTTGCCAGAATTGTTTAATTACAGGGCAAGTCCAGAATATGTGTAAGAGTGTGCCCCTATCCTGACAGCCCCTCCAACAGTTCCCCGTGACCTCTGGGAATATTTTATTCATCCTTGAGGGGGTGAAGTACCATCTTGATAACAGCTTAAAATTAAGTTCCTGCATTTTTATACACCTTGATGATTTCATTGTCAGATGAATTATTTTCTTCTCTTGTTCTACAGTAAAAAAATTTTCTAAGTCTCTTCCCCATTTATCTAAACTCGCCAATGTAAATCCCTCTGGTGGGGCTGTCAGAAGCGCGTACATTTTAGAGATGGTGTGGGTCAGGAGCTCTTTCTCCTCACACAGCTTCTCGAACTTTGTTCGGGGTCTCTCAAATTCTTCCACTGGTCCTAATGATTCTAGAAAGTGTCGCACTTGTCTAGCTTGCCACCAGGGTATTTCTATCTGTCCTCCTTTTTTTGTTAAGTCCTCTATCAATAGCCATCCACTGGCTTTCAGGAAATGTGAGGCTTGAAAGATCCCTTTCTCCCTCAGTTGCCCAAACACGTGCGTCTCCAAACCTGGCGGGAATTTAGGGTTCCCCAGGATCGGAAAAAGCGGTGAGTTCGGTGTAGATAATCTCTGTTTCTGAATAATCCCTGCTCCTATCTGCAGAGTTGACCCAATCAATGGATGTATCTTTAGCTCGGGAGGTATGTCTGCATAGCACCAAATTGCTCTGTCCAAAGGTATTTGACTTAATTGTTTTTCCAGCGCAATCCATAACTTGTATTCCCCATGTCTATTCCAGTCAATTATTCTGCTGAGGTGGGCCGCTTGATAATACTTAAATAGATCTGGTGCTGCTATTCCACCTACTTCCTTCGGCATTGCCAGCAGCTCTCTGTTTATCCTTGGGTGCTTGCTTGCCCAGATAAATTTTGTAAATTCAGTTCGAATTTGACTGAAATAGTTCATGGGGATACGGATAGGCAATGCCTGGAACAAATACAAGAATTTTGGCACTATGTTCATTTTTAAAATATTACATCTCCCGAACCAGGAGTGAATCCCTTTGTTCCAACCTTCTAGTAGTTTCTTTACCTCTTTTAATAGTGGTGGGAAGTTCAGCTCAAAAATATTTGTTAATTTCGGAGAAATCTGTATTCCCAGATATTTTAGGGCCGTTGTTGTCCATCTAAACTTAAAATTGCTCTGCAGATTACTTTGCATGGAGTCCTCCAGGGCCACCCCCATCGCCTCCGACTTGCTATAATTTATTTTAAAGTTAGACAGAGCTCCGTATCTCTCAATTTCTTTCATCAAATTTGGTAGTGAGGTTTGTGGACTCGTTAATGAAATAAGTAGGTCATCTGCATAGGCAGAGACCTTGTATTCCTGTTTTCCCACCTGTATACCCTTTATATCCGGATTCTGTCTAATTCTATTGAGCAATGGCTCCAACGTAAGAGCAAATAATAGAGGCGAAAGGGGGCAGCCCTGGCGGGTCCCGTTAGCGATAGTAAAGCTTTCGGAGTATACCCCGTTCACCTTCACCAGGGCTTGGGGTGAGGAATACACTCCTGCTACCCAACGTATCAAACGCTCTCCCATACCGGTATGTTTCAGGACTCCCAACATAAATGCCCAATTGACCCGATCAAATGCCTTTTCCGCATCCGTATTCACGAAGACACTTGGTATTTTCTTTTTTGTAACATTTTTTAAATGTTCTAATGTTAGTGGAGTCAACATTCGTTTTCAACTGTAGCGATGAAAAAAAATCTAGGGTGCAGGATGTAAAATTTTCTCAAACTAATAAAATTCAAAATGTGAATGTGAAAAAGTACCAAAAAATCATACATTTTGTAATGAAACCTGTTAATATTTTTGGAATCACTTTCAAATATCAGATCTGAATGAAATGTATAGGGCTTTTGACAAAGTTAGTTGACTCAATCATGGCAAGAAAGATTTATTTTTTAAATGTTCTGGTGAGAATGTTCATCTGTAACTCTACTAGTGTAGGCCAGCTTTAGTACCCCTACTGTTGTTTCTGCTGATGATGTTATCAGAATATTTTACTGTAAAAATCAAATTAGTTATAAGATACTACCTACGGGCCTCAAGAAGATGCTGTCCTTATTTTTCTAGAAATGTTCAATCTTGGAATTAAGTCCTATTAGTTAGTGGTTCAGTAAATTTCAGGCAAGTCAGGGCTATTTAGAGACGGAAATAGAGTAAAAATGTAGACACAATGTTTATATACCATCTTTCAGCAGAATTGATTGTCTATATTTATCCAAAAATGTAAGGCAATGACAGGCGTAGGACCTGCAATTAAATCCACATGCCGCAACACCTATTGAAAATTTTAATTTAAATCCATTGTAACGGAATAGTTGGACTACATTCCTCCAACCACTTGATCAATGCAAAAAATGTCATCACTAAAACTGAGCGTTAAAGTAATACTAAAGGCATGATTAAAGGAAATAAAAATAGAGGTTTATACTTGATACTCTGTAAAAAGACATGCACATAACTGCCCCTAACCTCCCCATCTGGGGTCCACTCCTTCTCTTCTCGGAGTGCCTCCATAGCAAGCCCTGTGCTTTCGAGACACTTATGCGGGCATGCTCCTGAGCCGGGCTATGTTTGTTCATATACACATACAGAGCGCAGTTCTGCCACGCCCCACTCCCTCCTCAGAGTATTTGACAGACAGCATCAGGAGCTAATGGCTCTCGCTGTTCTCAGCCTGTGAGAAGAGGGGACAGAAAACTTGCAGCCAGACACGGTGCTGGACTGATAGAGGAGTGTGTGTGTTCAGTGTTTGGGGAGGGAATAGTTAGTTAGGGGGGGTTGATTAGCTTAAAGCGTAACACCACTTTTGTTGAGAAAAAAACATTACCCTCTGGGTAATCTATGTACATTGCAAGGATTATAACAAACTTTGATGCAGATTACTTCCTTTTGTTATTCTGAAGAAATCACTGTTTGTTCCCATGTGCCGAGTGGGTCTAATAGGAGTGGTTTCATAATTCATTCTGTGTACAGAACAACTCCAGTTAGCCATATTACATTGCATTTTCAGAGAATTCCAGCAGCTGCAGATTGAAAAAGAAAGGTAATTTTTAATAACGTGCAATTACAATATGACTTGTATCACAATTGTACATGCTATTTAATTTTTTCTTTATTTGCTATTTTTTTTTCCCCACGGAAGTGGAGTTACCCTTTAATGCTGAGACTGCATTAAGGTAAAAAAAAACACAAAGACTTTAGATGTACATTAAGCTTGGCCATAGATGGATATAAAATTGAATCAAAGATCAAGCCAGTAGACCAATTGTTCCATTTTCATATGTTTAGGGTGCATTTTACGACAGTTGATTTCAAGATTGAAAATGAACGAACAAACATGTTGAATTATTATTTTTTTTTTTTAATGAATGATTTTCTAATCATTTAAAATTTTTGGAAAATGCACATAAATAGTAGGGGTAATAGTAGAAATTAATTGAAAAAAACAATGTTTATCTTTGAAAATGGAATGAATAGAAAATGTTGAAGATCAATAGGAGATTACCAATACAATGTTTGGGCCATCAAATGTTAGCTAGATAGATTGTTTTGATTTTTGTTTGAATGTTCATTTGTTTTTCTACTCCTCTATGGCCAGCTTTAATCCATGTTGTTTTACCTTTCTTGGAATTACCTTTAACCACCTCGTGCCCGCGCTATAGCCAAATGATGGATACTGTGCAGGCATTTTTTGCCAGGAGGCCATCATATGACATCATCCCGTGCCTGAGGTGCCCGCGCGCCCCCTACATGGCTCGCTTTGTGATCACTGAGTCTATGAGAGATTCCGGCCCCTTACCACGATCAGCTGGCAGCCAATGACAGCTGATCATGTGATGTCAACAGAAGATCGGTAATCATTTGTCAGCGGCTTCTGTCAGAGGGACACCGGTCCCTCACACAGCCGTGGCTGCCTCATCTGTGCCCACCAGTGCCACCTATCAGTACCCACCAGTGCCACCTACCAATGCCAACAGTTCCACCTACATTTGCCCAACAGTGCCACTTATCAATGCCCATCAGTGCCTCATCATCAGTGCCGCCTATCAGTGCCACCTATCAGTGTCCTTTAGTGCCACCTATCAGTGCCCTTCAGTGCCGACCATTAGTGCCAACCATCAGTGCCACCTATCAGTGCCACCTAACAGTTCCCATCAGTGCCACCTTATTAGTGCCCATCAGTGCAACCTATCAGTCACAATCAGTACATCTTATCAGTGGCCATCAGTGCAGCCTCATCAGCGACATAAATGAAGGAGAAAACGTACCTGTTTTCAAACCAGTTTTTTTTTCAAAATTTTCGGTGATTAAAATACCACCAAAAGAAAGCTCAATTTGTGTGAAAAAATGATAAAAATGTCATTTGGGTACAGCGTTGCATGACCGCACAACTGTCATTCAAAGTGAGAGAGCACTGAAAGCTGAACATTGGTCTGGGCAGGAAGGGGGTTTAAGTGACCAGTAAGCAAGTGGTTAATTAAAACATTGTACCTTTGTCTTCAAGGGAATACAAGATAAATATTTTTTTTCCCTCAAGTGTGTTGCTTGCCATTCCTATTCACATGCATCCTCATGCTTGTGGCACATTGTTACTGTGCTACTCTCTATTTCTTAAGTCAATATAAAGATTATGTGATAGCGCTGCAAGTCTCAGTTGTTTATCTTCAGATCAGATAATGTAAAAGTGGACCCTATAAAACATAGCAGTTATGTCATTTATATCTGTAATATGTAAAAGAACAATTACACCTATCGATCCATTGCATGCAAGTAACTTGCTTCCCTCTGCTGATGACAGTCCCCGTTATCTCTTTGTGAGCATGGCAATCAAAAGGGCAGTGAAAACTACTTGACTATTGATTAAACAAACTGGTCATTAAAATTGTTGCTGACATTCTCTGAACACTAAAGCACTTTCTTTGCCTCAGAATGACAATGTAACCATGCAAAGCTTTTAAGAACCATGCCTAATATTATACATGAACTCCAACGGTTGTTTTACTTAAATTGGGAGCATTTGGTATGGTAGGATTTGAAAGTATTTAATTCACAAAGGGGGTTTGAAAGGAATTTGAATGCACAGTGAAGAGTCACTTATGTATGATACATGAATCTATAAATCACTATGATTTATTTTCATGTTACGTTTAAATTAATATTCTAGGGTGTGTTTAACACATACACAAACACCTACTATTGATGCCTGACAAGTGAGGGAATATTTGTCACTTGACAAGTTAGGGCATTTTATCAATATGCATTTATTTCCATATAGCATCGCCGAATAATAATTGTCTAACACTTTAATTTGGACCTGTCAATTTAGGTTTCTTTTTATGCTGATAAATATGAAAAAAACAAAAAACAAGTTTGTTCTTTTATTATAAGGGCTCTTATGTAGATATAATTATCAACCCTTAGTATCTCACAGAATTTGTGCAGTGGTGTTTTTTGTATTGCTGAGAACGTGTGAGCATTTAATGTCCTAAAACCAGATACAAGGTCAGGTCAAGATCAAATGCAAAATTGGCCTAATGCCACGTACACACGATCGGAATTCTCGTCGGAAAAGCCTTAGATGTTTTTTCCAACGGAATTCCGACGGAATTACGCTCAAGCCGGTGTAGCCTACACACGGTCACACCAAATTCCGACCGTCAAGAAGCGGTGACATACAACACTACGATGAGCCACGAAAATTAAGTTCAATGCTTCCGAGCATGCGTCAAATTGTTTCCGAGCATGCATCAGAATTTTGGGGTGTCGGAATTGCCACAGACGATCGGAATTTCCAACTGAAAAATTGAGTACATGCTCTCAATCTTTTGCTGGCCGAAATTCCACCAGCAAAAGTCCGATAGAGCCTACACACGGGCGCATTTTCCGACCAAAGACTCACATCAGTCTTTTGCTAGTGGAATTTCCGATCGTGTGTACGCGGCATAAGTGTGTTTATAGTCAATGGTCATGAGTTATGCAGACCATGAAGATTTATGATTGGATAAAGCCACTAGTGTTCTTCTTCATCACCCCTTTTCCAATACTGACTGAAAATAACATTAGTAATAATTTAGAGGTTGAATTTTATTTAACATTACATTTCATAGAGGTTGATTTATCAAACTAAAAAGAGTGAAAATTGGGAATATATATGTATAAAATTAATATCACTCCATCCAACCATCCCTTGAAATGCACTAATTAAGTAGAGGGGCTAACCTTGTAATAATAGTTTCATATACATGTAGAAATGTCTCGATGGATCTAATTATAGTGTGGGCAGACTGGAGATACATTCAGACAGAAATCAGAAACAGAAAAGTTGACACAAAGCCCATTTATAGCCCAGATCTAGGAAAAAAAGTTAAGGTAGACAGTAATCACACAGGTCTTTAAGCTAGTTAAACCATATAGCTCACATATAAACTTGCATAGAATATCAGAATATAGAATATCAGAAGAAAGGTATTTTAGCAGCAGCAAAGTGAAAATATATGCATTACCTTTCATTGGTTGAATGAATATATTTAAAGTGTTCTAAGCTTGCATAACAAAATATGTTCACTTAGTTTATAAAAGGCTTGCCTATTTCGTTACCTTCCTGCTTGTAATATCAGGTCAACCTTGAATAAATCTTATCAGCACCCACACAATTCACCCATCCCGGCGTGCCTAACGTATATTGAAATCCTACTTCAATTGTCCCTAAAGTGGATCTACACTTCATCTGAGTACCACAAACTAATAATGCTTTTTATTTCATTTTTAATATTCACAGCAAACTCATCCATCCATTCATGTCTCTATACTTTATTTTGTTGAGAAATCACTTTGAAAAAACGCTCCCTAGCATTTCTGGTCATGGCCATCTTGACTAAGGGCAGATGATTCATGTAGCATTTAATTCCTCAAATGCACCTGCCCTTAGCTCAGACATGTAAACAGGAGATGGCGTGCTTAGCTGAGAGAGCTCTTCCTCCCCTACTGAAGACTTCTGAGATGTATGAAATAATATGCCTAGACATGGAAACCAGAAAGTAAGTGAAGAAATTTAAAAAAAACAAAAAGTTTAAAACAAGCGAATGTAATATATATTTTTTTATCCATTTACTAATGCTAGCAGCATAAGGATTAAAAATAGTGAATGTTAATTAAGAGAGTGAAGTTCCTCTTTAAAGGAAAAAGTTTAAGCTGGCTTTGCTGAGACTAAAATATTCTAGGCATATACTTTTGTAATGTGGGTGGGCTGGGTTTCTGTTTGCATCTGCAGTTTCACACTAAGATTTTTTGTGTAGAACGACCGATCCCATCAGTATCCTGGATAGGAGAAGTAGACGAGGAGGCTGTAATGAATTTTTTAGATAAAAATAATTACTTGATGAGCAATCAGAGTTTTTTGTTCCTTTATGCCGCGTACACATGGTCGGAATTCTCGTCGGAAAAAGCTCTGATGGTTTTCCCGTCGGAATTCCGACGGAATTTCGCTCAAACTGTCTTGCCTACACACGGTCACACCAAATTCCGACGGTCTGTAACACAGTTGCATAAAACACGTTCGACAGCACTATAAAAGGGAAGTTTAATGCTTCCGAGCATGCGTCGAATTGTTTCCGAGCATGCGTCGGAACTTTGCGTGTCCGAATTGCATACACATGATCGGAAAATCTGATAGAAAGGTTTTCCGTCGGAAAAATTAAGAACAGGTTCTCAATCCAAAGTCCATCGGAAATTCCTACAGAAAAAGACAGATGGGCATACACACGGTCGGAAAATCCGTTGAAAAGCTCCCATCGTACTGTTTCCATTGGAAATTCCAACCGTGTGTGCGCGGCATTAGACTTTCATAGTGGCAACAGAACAACAAAATGAAAACAAATCTCTGAAAAGTGATTTAAATATAGTAAAAAAAAATAATACCACAAAATAACAGATTTTATAAGTATAACCCCCCCTTTAATAAGACACAATTAAATCATCACTGGAACCAATTCTTTTCCAAAGTTACATAATTATTTAATTTAAGATCACCAGTGTGTACTCAAAGGATTTCAGGCTATTTCTAGAGAAAATGCACATGTATCTGGAAGGTTCAATAATGGTGAGGCAGTATCCTGGCATAGCTTGTACCATATCGACAAAAGAACACTCAAAGCAAGTCTGCAAAAAGTAAAAGTATGGAAACATGAATAGAAGAAGAACAGGCCATCCACCAAAAAAGGGGGTGACCATGCAACAAAAAGACTAGTGAGAGAGGCCACAAGGAGACCTTTAACCACTTTAAAGGAATGACATGCCTCAAATGCCTAAGATTGGAGAAACTCACAACAGTTGCAAAAGTGCTTCACCAGTTACAGTTTTTTTGGGAGAGTGGCAAAAGAAAGACACACTTAGCTAATACTCATATAACATTTCAGGAACAGGGGCCATTCAAACCATTATGGTGTGATAGCACATGCCTTACATGCTTTGGTGTGATGTATTCCAGCTAAATGCAACTTCCCAATGAACCTGTGTTGCAGTGCACCACAACATATGGTAAAGCACTACTATGCATTGTTTTATGTCACTACCACATTCCATATCTATGTATATTGTGTTAGCTTATCCACACTTCCTGCTGACACCACCGACTGTGGAAGGAAGTTCCACATCCTTATTGGTTTAACAGTAAAGAACACCTTATGCAGCTTAAGATTGAAGCTTCCCCCATCCAAACTCAATGTGTGAGACTTTAGGTTAAAAATGTCCTCCCAATGCTATAGTCACCATTTAAAGATTTGTATATAGAGATCGTATCCCCTCTTAAGTGTCTCTTCTTCTAATAAGTTTAATGTTTGTGGATGTTCCTCATAACTGAGGTACTACAGCCCCCTAGTAGCTTTGTTGCTCTCACTGGACTCTCTCCAGTTTAAGCACATCTTTCCTGAGGACTGGTGACAAAAATTGGTATGTGAAAAGGATGTTATGGTTTGATGAGATCAAAATTTTGCTTTTTGAGTATCAGACCAAATATCTTGTTTTGAGTATGCCATGCATAGCACATCATCATAACTGCACCATTCCCACTGTGAAGACTGGTGGTAACAGCATCTTGCTGTGGGGATGTTCTTCCCCAGCAAGCCCATAAAAGATTGTGAGAATAGAGCATAGCATAAATGCAAGAAAAGGCAGCGAAACCCTGGAAGAAACTTGATGCTGTAAAAAGCATGAGCCTTGGGAAAAACTTGTCTTCCAGCAAGACAATAAATCTAAGATTTAAGCCAAAACTACATAGGTCATTTTTTTGTCCTGCAATGAGCAAGTAAAAATGCAGGTCTCGATTCAGTAGGGAATTAGTGGTTGGGCATTAAAAAGGCTACTTAATAATTTTATACAACATGACAAAGTGTGAACAAGTTTTAAAAGCAGAATTAGGAAAAATTGCAGTGTACAGATGTGCAAAGCTGATAGAGACCTATCCAAGGTTGTAATTGCTGCCAGATGTCGATTTACTAAATATTGACTTGAAGTGGGTGTATACTGTAGTTATGTGTTTTTTCATTATAATTCATTGAAATCACATTGGGGAAATCCTATTAACATGAAAGGGTATATTTCTCTTAAGTAAAACAAACTACTTACTGTGATGAAAATGTGTTGTTATGATAAAAACAAACATTTCCAAGCAGTTCATATCTCTATTGTCTTCCATGTTGAGTGATTAACTGGATACCTGTACCTCTACATATACCATGAATGATGCCTTTCCCCTACAACAACCACCACTAGCACAACTACCAATGAAGACATTTTGAATTTAATATTTAAAGAACATTTTAAGATAATAATAATAATATTATGTGTTTTTAGCCATGTGGATTGTCAACAAACGAACTTAAAAATGATAACAGCTTAACTGTTGTAGAGCACCTCACTGTCTGCTGATGAAAAACTCATCAAGGCTGCCCTTGATGGAAAGATAATCATTTCAAACATTGAAAATATAATCTGTGGCAATCTGGCACATGCAAAAAATAACTCCTATTTATTGCTCACATAATGAAAAATAAAAATCTTTAAAATGTATTTATATTATCTGCACATTTCTTTTAACTTTATAGCATGCATTGGATAGGGGCTTTACAGTATGTGTCAGGAAGTTTGTGTTTCTGTCTGAGACAGTAAGACTAGTTCCCCCGAAGTCGGGACAAGACCCCGGGACGGCAGCGGCGACGAAGGAGAAAGCCGGGCTCCTAGTAAAAGAGCTAGCAGAAGATAGCGGCGGAGTCCGGCAAGAAGACCCCCCAAGTCGGAAGAAGACCCCCAGAGCTGTGTAATAAAGTATTTTAAAAACTTGTGTTGTGTTTTTTATTTACACTTTTTTCACCTGGTGAATAGGTAGGGGGGGGAACCGTTTTTTCGACGTAGGGATTCCCCTTTAAATCCATATCAGGTGACGGGGCTAGCGAGATGTCAATCTCGCCAATCGAGGCAGCGGCATTGACTTCCTTCGCTAGTCCCATCTACCTGGATTCACGTTCTAAATTAACGGACTTTACTCCGTGTGGCCGGAAAAGTCCGGGCGTGTGTGGGCAAGTGCGCACGTTCGGAAAGTCCGGCAGACCTCCGCTGGAAAGTCCGGTGGATAGTCCGGATGAAAAGTCTGATCGTGTGTACGTGGCATAAGAAAAAAAACACAAAATTTTGTTATGTGGCTTCTTATGAAATGTTTTTTTCATAAAATGACTTTATATTTAAACCAAGAAAGAAGAGCTATGGTAGTGTTCCATTTGTGTTTTATCTGGTTTTAACAGTTAGTTCTACATACTAATGAACTAAAATAATAGTTTTTCTTAATGCTTATATCTGATAAAAACTGCTGTTGATGATAACAAATATACGTTTTAAACCAGTGATTATTTTTTTTAGGGACTCATATGTATTTACCTACCTTCCTTTCTTAAATTAAAGTGTAGTTCCACCCAAAAATTGAACTTTCGCTGATTGGAATCCTCCCCCCTTCCAGTGTCACATTTGGCACCTTTCAGGGGGAGGGGGAGCAGATACCTGTCTAATCCAGGTATTTGCTCCCACTTTCGGGCATAGATCATGGCAGGCTCCGTGGTGATCTATGCCATGTTCGGCCTCTCCTCCGTCCCGTCCCTGCTGTCTTCTAGGACAGTGGTCATCAACCCTGTCCTCAGGGCCCACCAACAGGCCAGGTTTGCAAGATAACTTAAATACATCACAGGTGATATCATTTGCTGCTCAGCGATTGCAGTATTCTAGTCTGCATCTCCCCAAGGTAATACATAAAACCTGGCTTGTTAGTGGGCCCTGAGGACAGGGTTGATGACCACTGTTCTAGGAGACACACAGGTCCCAGAAAACAGCAGGGACCAGTTATGACAAGTGAGCCGCAAGGCTTCACTTTCTGATTCCCTTACCGAAGATGGCGGCACCTCCACCTGAGAGCCGAGGGACAGATCAGCTTCGGGTTAAGACATCGCGGGTGATCTGGACAGGTGAGTGTCCATATTTTAAAAGTCATCAGCTGCGGTATTTGTAGCTACTGACTTTAAAAAAAAAAAATTCCTCTGTAACTCAAAACATGCAACCTGTAGAATTTTTTAAACATTGCCTATGGAGATTTTTAAGGGTAAAAGTTTGTCGCCATTCCACGAGTCACAAGCGTGACATGTTGGGTATCAATTTACTCTGCGTAACATTATCTTTCACAAAAAAAAATTGGGCTAACTTTACTGTTGTCTTATTTTTTAATTCACAAAAGTGTATTTTTTCTAAAAAAAAGTACGCTTTATTAGACCGCTGCGCAAATACGGTGTGACAGAAAGTATTGCAACAACCGCCATTTTATTATCTAATGTTTGGGGGTTTTAAGTAATTTTCTAGCAAAAAAAAAAAATGTTTAACTTGTAAACAACAAATCTCAAAAAGAGGCTCGGTCCTTAAGTGGTTAATACAAGAAGAGAAACCGACTCATAATTTGTCAATCATATATAAGCTTCTACTCCCTTCTGGGTCTTTGAAGGAAATAACCTATATGAAAAAAAATGGGAAACCGATATAGAGTGGAAGAAGGCATTTCAGTTAATAAACAAATTATCGAGAGCGACTAACCACCAGGAAAAACTACAAAATTACGATGAGATGGTATTGGAACCCTGTCAATTTACATAAAATAAATGGAGATAACTCAGGAAACATGTTGGAGATGTCTTAAGGAAAAGAGTACAATGATACATATATGGTACAGGTGTCCATTGGTGAATGACTTCTGGCTTAAGATATTTAATATATACCAGTTGGTATCGGGAACTGAGATTCAACCAAGTATAAGTTTCTCAATACTATCTATTATTCCTTGATCAATGAAAGATATCGGGACGGATGTCCTTCTCCAATGCAATCAATGGAGCAAATGACTAACTTCAAGGAGAGTTTAAATAGTCAAAATCAGAAAGCATTGCAACAATGGGAAACATTTCGGGCATTGCCAACTATCATACAATATTTATAGATGGGACCGTATCCCCCTTCCTCCCCCCCCCTTTTATTTTTGGCAGATCGCCGCCATTACTAGTAAAAAAAAATGTAAAATAAAAATGGCATAAATATATTCCCTATTTTGTAGACGCTATAACTTTTGCGCAAACCAATCAATATACGCTTATTGCATTTTTTTTTTACCAAAAATATGTATTTTTGGGATATTTAAGTAAAAAATATTATTTTTTTTCAAAATTGTTGGTCTTTTTTTGTTTATATCGCAAAAAAGAAAAAAAACGCAGAGGTGATCAAATACCATCAAAAGAAAGCTCTATTTGTGGGAAAAAAGGACATACATTTTGTTTGGGTACAGCATCACATGACCGCGCAATTGTCAGTTAAAGTGACACAGTGCCGTATCGCAAAAAAAGGCCTGGTCATTAAGGGGACAAATCCTTCCGGGGCTGAAGTGTTTAAGAGTCTCTGGGTCTCCCACCCAAGCCAGGTACATATGGAGTGGGTGGAATGGGGCAGTTGGGGGACTGATGGGGGGGTAGTGAGGGTAGAACCAAGGGCAGAAGGGGGGAAAGAAGCGATAAGGAATATAGGTATGTTTAGGGAGAGGATGATATAGGACATGAGTAGGGAATAGTAAAGGGGTGGTAGGGAGAGTCCTCCCAGGATAAAAGGCCTTCCACCAGTTGGAGGGGGTTAAATTAGCAACTTGACCATCTGGTATAGCCTGCATACAGAGACTAAATGATTACTCCTTTTTGATCAAAACTGTAATGTGTTCACACTCATTGACAGTGGTATCAGGTTGTTGATTCTTTCTCACAGATATGGAACATTGTCTCAAATGCTTTTGGGGAAATGATAGCCTTCGCCTCATTGCAGTTAGTTTCTTTGATGGGTGTTTCCAATAAGGAATCGCTATTGGCTGAATTCACATGAAGCTAAAAAGTGCAGGAAGCTTTTCTGGATGATGTAGTTTGCAGTGATATCATTAGGCTTCCTATCTCACCTGAAACAGCGAGTTCTTTTGTTTGGATAGTTTGCAGTGTTGCCTGGATTTTAATATAAGTACCATATTTATTGGCGTATAACACTCATTCTTTCCCCCTTAAAATCAGGTGAAAATCGTGTGTGAGTGTTATACGCCAAACCGCTGCCTTGGAGGGGAAGGAGGGAACAAGTGCCGGTGAGATAGACAGAGTCGAGTGTACTGTGTACTCGGCTAGGCTCAGTTCTGCTCGGCTCTGCTCGCAGTCATGTCCAGTCCTGCCTCCTAGCATTTACATCCCACCATTGGACCGGTGTTGTGGCCATCATAGGAGCCGGGCCAAGGGGTGGGACTGGGCGGGACTGCGAGACGAGCCAAAAGGAGCCGAGTACACAGGACATCCGGCTCTGTCTATCTCGGCAGTGGTAACAATTTAAAACCGATCATGCTGCAATTTTGGGCAAGGCTGCAGATGGACACTGTTGGGCAAGGCTGCAGATGGACACTGTTGGGCAAGGCTGCAGATGGACACTGATCATTCTGCAATGATGGGCAAGGCTGCAGATGGACACTGATCATTCTGCAATGATGGGCAAGGCTGCAGATGGACACTGATCATTCTGCAATGATGGGCAAGGCTGCAGATGGACACTGATAAGGCTGCATTGATAAAATGTACGTTTTTTCCTTAAACTTCCCTCCTAAACCTGGGCTGCGTGTTATATGCTGGCGCGTGTTATACACCGATAAATACGGTAGTTGAAATGAGTAACCACATTGATATAATCCCCCCACCTCCTAAATATGCTGTAGCACAGGAATGCTGATAGATATGTGTGAGTGCACACACACCGTGACAGATGTTGGCACCAAATGGACTAGTTAAACTGGGGTAGTACTCAGTATCAGGATCAGTGCTGTCTTGTCTACAGCATTCCCATGCTAACCTGCAAACCTGTTACTCTGCATCTGTCTCCAGTTATTGACCCAGCTTGCCTTGACTTCTCCTGAACTCTGCCTACATCAACCCCGGCTTGTCCCTGACCTTGCTGCTGCATGTGCCCATTACTGCTACTCTGCTGATTTGTTACCGGCCTGGCCTGTTCCATGACTTCTCCCCTGCACTTGATCTGTCTATCTGTGTATGACCCAGCTTGTCTGACCCTGTCTATGTTTCAGTCATTCAGTCATTGCTGGATTTCCAAGCTGCAAGCATCTGCCTGTTATACACTGGTGCATGTTCTCCATCTGCTTGCTACCTGCCTGAGTTTCACCTGCAGTGCAGTCGCCAGTGCCAGCCTGTTCCTGCTTACTGTTCATCAGCTGCTACTCTGCATCTCTGCTTGCTGTGAGTCACTGATGACCATCCACTGCTTGACCGGGAGATCCTGTCCAGCCCTGAGGCAAGCAAGACCATCAGGCACTTGTGCCACTCTGCACTCCTATGCTACCTGTCTACCCTATCAGGAGCCTTGAGTCAGATGTGTAAGAGAGGCCTTCCTCATCGTATCAGGCTCTTCCACCAGGTATGTGACAATCAGGAGACAAGTGTGTGCTCCATCCAGAAAACAGGTGTACTCTCATTAGGAGAAGTGTTCTACTTAGGAGACAGCACTCCATATTTGAGGAGAGAGAGATTCTTTACCCACAGGACTGAGAGATTTGGGATAACTAAGCGAGTCTGGGGATCTGGGAGAGCTGAGGTGAGTCCAAGGGACAGAGGGAGTCTGTAAGCAGTGAGAGAGACTGGGGTGCCAGAAGAGGCAAGAGAGTGGGCCTGTGCAGCAAGGGAGCTGTAGCTACAGGCTTGGAGCCCAGGGAGCATGGGGATCTGGATGATATGGTTTGAGGGGCCAGTGAAAAAAGCAGCTGACTTAGCATTTATCGTGCCTGCTTGGGCAACTATTTTGTGGACTTTATTTTTTTTTGTTTAATAGAAGTGGGCAAGCCAGGAACCACAGTTTGGACTAGGGTTGCCTCACTGAAAATGCATCTACCACTGAGCTGAAGACCCCAATAATATAGTAATAATGGTCTTACTTGTCTGCACATGTAGAGGGTCCAGACAGAGAGGTCAGGCAGAAATGGAATATCCATCAAATTCAATCATCTTTTTTACCCAGGCCTACCCCATGATCTCTTCCTAAAAATGGATAAAAAATGCATGCAGCATAGGGCATCTCTGATACTGTTGCCTGTGGAATTTCTGAGGCTGATGACCCTGTGTACATGGTCTATGAAATTTTGATCAAGCAGAGTGTTCACCAGTGTTGTGACCATGACCATGAGGTCCTATCCCAGTCTTCTCAGGGAAGCAGCGGATGGGAACATTATTTCTCCTTTTTCTGTTTCCTCCATCGTCTACCTTGAGTCTGAGTGCTGCCAGGAGTTTGGGTTGGGATGAGTATGAAGCTTCTAAGGCCATGATTCTGGCTTCCATCTGGTCTCTTGACCAGACTATTGCTTATTTTATATTTTTCCATGGTATTTTTATGTTGCTGTATAGCGAGATTTTTTTTTGAAAATTAACACATAACTGCCCTTCAGAATACACTCCCATTGGCATCTCATTACTCAACTTTACCTTTAACAAAATCTAGTCTGAGGTAATAATGCTACCATCATCGCAACTCACTAATAAATGAGGTTTGATTTGTTGGATAGATTGGGTGATTATGATAAAATTGTGCACATTGGATCTCCCGTTTAAAATCTGTCTGCATTGTGTTTGAATAACATATACTGTAGAAGATGTAATTCTTTATTAATCCATCTTATAAGATATAAGCCATTCTGCTGTTTTAACCGCTTCCCGACCGGCGCACGATGATGTACGTCGACAGAATGGCACGGACAGGCATAAGGGCGTACAGGTATGTCCCCTTTAAGATGCCGCCCTGCCATCGAGCGTGCGCCAGTCGGGACCCCCGTGAGTCCGGTCGCGGGTTCCGCGGACTCGATCGCCGCGGGGATACCCGCGATCGTCTCACGGGATGGCTGAACAGGGAGATGCGGAATTAAACAGCATCTCCCTGTTCTGCCTAGCAACTAGTGACACCGATCTCTGCTCTCTGTGATTGGAGCAGAGATCAGTGTTCAGTAGCTCACAGCCACGCCCCCCCCACAGTTAGTAGCACGCCTCTAGGAACACTTAACCCCTACACTGCCACCTAGTGGTTAACCCTTTCACTGCCAGTGTCATTTACACAGGAATCAGTGCATTTAAATAGCACTGATTGCTGTATAAATGACAATGGTCCCAAAAATGTGTCAAAAATTTACGATGTGTCCGCCATAATGTCGCAGTCACAATAAAAATAAAAATTATTAATAAAAATGCTATAAAACTATCCCCTATTTTGTAAACGCTATAACTTCTGCTCAAACCAATCGATAATCGCTTATTGCGATTTTTTTTACCAAAAATATGTAGAAGAATATGTATCGGCCTAAACTGAGGAAAAAAATGTTTTTTTATCTATTTTTGGGGGATATTTTATATAGCAAAAAGTAAAAAATAATGTAATAATAATAATAATTTAATAAAAGTTTTTTTCAAAATTGTCGCAATTTTTTTGTTTATAGCGCAAAAAATAAAAACCGCAGGGGCGATCAAATACCACCAAAAGAAAGCTCTATTTGTGGGAAAAAAAGGACGTCAATTTTGTTTGTGAGCCATGTCGCATGACCGCGCAATTGTCAGTTAAAGCGACGTAGTTCAGAATCGCAAAAAGTGGTCTGGTCTTAAGCCAGCAAAATGGTCCGGTCTGAAAGTGGTTAATATATGCATTGTAATATAACCTATGTATACCTTTTTCTGAAATGTTTGACATTGTTTGTGTAAGTTAAGTTTGATTGTCCCACCTGTAATGTATTTTCTCTTGGTACATTGAGCTGCAATAGTTTTGTACCATTAAAGCGGAGTTCCAAAATTTTCTGAACTTTCTATGCCCTTAGATCATCCTTTTCCAAAAGCAATTTTTTTTCCTACTTGCAAATACCTTTTTCTGTGTTATTTCTCCTTTACTTCTGCCTGTCCCCGCCTAGGCAATTACGTCACTAGGCAATTCGCAAGGGTTCCTGGGTTAGCGATGTCATATATCCCAGGAGTCCTTGTGAATCGCCTACTTTTGAAATCTCGTTATTGGAAGAAGGAAAGCCAAGCAGTGGCATTACTGCGCATGCGTGAGATCGGGAGGTCCTAACTAAACCCTCCCTGCTTGTCCTTTTTCCCCTACTGTTTTATTGCTAGTTAGCTCAGTTCTAACTAAACCCTCCCTGCTTCTTCCATGCTTCACAGTCAGCCCTAGTCATAGCAGAGACAAGTTATAGAAAGTTATTGTTTTCTTACACACAGTGATGCAGTAAAGGAACCCAGGAACACAATAGGCTTGTGCAATTTGTTTCGTAACAAATTTAAATTCGGCCGAGTTTTGCATCTTTCGGACATTTGGATGCATCTGAATGTCCCAATAAAAAAATAACGAATTTCAACTAATACGAAAGAAATATTAGCGGATATAACAAATTAATTCAACATGATTCAGTAATTCGTTAAAGATCTAATGAAACAAAAGTTCAACTCAAAGTAGATGTTACAGTCCAATCAGCTGATTCATTTTGTGCTGGAGGTTGGATTACTGGCAAAGTGCGTTCCTGAGAACTGAGTGAGAAGGGTGTTGTATTGTATTTGAGCAGAGGAGAAGAGATATTGTCATTGTGTGTGTTAATAGATTCAATAAACAAACAACTTTCTAAACTACGAATCATTATCACGAATCAGTATACATACAGAAATATCAAATTTCAACCAATACAAAAGAAATTATAGCGGATATAACTAATTAATTCCTCATGATTCGGTAATTCGTTAAAGATCTAATGAAACAAAAGGTCAACTCAAAGTAAATATTACAGTCCAATCAGCTGATTAATTTTGTGCTGGAGGTTGGATTACTGGCAAAGTGCATTCCTGAGAACTGAGTGAGAAGGGTGTTGTATTGTATTTGAGCAGAGGAGAAGAGATATTGTCATTGTGTGTTAAAAGATTCAATAAACAAACGACTTTCCAAAATACGAATCATTATCACGAATCAATATACATACATAAATATCTAATATCAACTAATACGAACAAAATTCTAGCACATATAACGAATAAATTCGACATGAATCGAGATTCAGTATAACGAATATCGACACTCTACATAAATAACGTATTATCCGAAAACATATTAACGTAACATAACGAATATAACAGAACAAAATTATGTATTTTACGAATGACAACGAACCAAAACTAAACAAAATTTTCCGTTGTGCACAAGTCTAAAACACAATGCATGGCAACCATTTCTACAAGACAATAAATATGTTCCCTTAAATTATAACGTGTGACCAATAAAGTGTTAAGATTCTTACAGTATTATATTTTGGAAGAGCAGTCAGAAAATGTCTTAGAATATAGTTGAACTTCTCTTTACCAAGTAGAAAATTTTCTGAGGAAATGGATAAAAACAACTTGATTGATTGATTGAGGAATAATTTTCTTACATAAAATGACAAAGACAATTGCAGTCATTTACACTTACAAATATGCATGTAAATAGTAAGAATTTATGTGGGATAATTAGGCATTTTTTATGCAGACTTCACAGGACTTATTCAAGTAAGAATACTTATTTTTCTAGTTCATTTATCTATGTAAACTATTCTATTTTAGAGTTGTCTGGAATTCGTGTGTGCTACCCTAGGGAATTTATTATAATTTTGTTTTTAATGAGTGGATTGCAGTACATGAACACAAAGTAACCTGGTCTGCAACACTGTGCTGCATAAATTTCGCAGACTTGTCAAATCTCCAGCTAGTGGTGCTAGAGTAAAAATTTGACAGCTTTGTTTGTTACCCAGTATACAGTAAATGACCTTGCTATTTCTAACTTGTCAAGACTTTGCACAGAATGACATTTTCCTGGTGGTTGTAATCTACAATAAATGTAAAAATGGTGATTGTGATTTTAGTTTAGTAGGATTGTTTTATTTTTATGTAGCTATTTAAAGGCTAAGTTCTATTTTTTATAAATTCCAGCTCCCCTATTTACCAATATACAATTATTGTACCTCTGTTACAGAAAAGAAAAAGCTTTCTCTGTATTTTAGGACAGACATTACCTCAGCCTCCAATGTATTCATAGAAAACGCCTTCCATTACTTCCTGCTCCATCCTGAAAGTTGGTATTTGGGACATAAAAACCATTAGTAAGTAAGTACTCCACCAGCTGACCCCACTAATGCCGCGTACACACTAAGGGACTATCCCGCGGGAATGTCCGCTGGACTCGAGTCCGCCAGACAATCCCCCCGTGTGTGGGCGCCGGCGGACTTTTTGGCGCAAAAAGTCCGGCGGACTAGGTTTTAAGTTTTGTGAATGCCGCCACGCTAGCCCTGTCACCTGGCATGGATTTAAAGGGAATCCCCACGCAGAAAAAACAGCGTGGGGACTGTGACATCACAAGGGGGCGGGGTCACCATGTGACATGAGCATGTGACCCTGTCCCCTTGTCCCTATATAAGTCCCAGCACAGCGCGGCTCTGGCATTCCGGGCAGAGACAGCGACGGGTCAACATCGGAAGAAGAAGAAGAGGAAGAAGAAGAAGAAGAAGGTGGCGCCGGCGGCGCGATAAACGACGACCGCGGCAAGAACAGAAGAGACCCCGGAAGACCCCCGAAGGCGGATCGAGACCCCCAGACGACGGCGTCGATGACGAAGAAGGTAGCCGGCCTCCTCTGCTCGGTAAAAGAGCTAGGTAAATAGCGGAGGAGTCTGGCTAGAAGACCCCCCAAAAAAATTGTGTGTTTTTTTTCTTTACACATTACACCTTAGGTGAATGGGTAGGGGTACTTTGTACCCCATACTCATTCACATAGGGTGGGGGGCCAGGATCTGGGGGCCCCCTTATTAAAGGGGGCTCCCGGATTCCGATAGGCCCCGCCCGCAGACCCCGACAACCAACGGCCAGGGTAGTCGGGAAGAGGCCCTTGTCCTCATCAACATGGGGACAAGGTGCTTTGGGGTGGGGGGCCTTTCCCCAGGGCACCCCCCATGTTGAGGGCACGCGGCCTGGTATGGCTCAGGAGGGGGGGGGGGGGGGGGGGCGCTTGCTCGTCCTCACCCCTTTCCTGGCCTGCCGGGCTGCGTGCTCGGATAAGGGTCTGAGATGGATTTGGGGGGGACCCTCACGCCGTTTTTTCGGCGTGGGGTTTCCCTTTAAATTCATGCCAGGTGACGGGGCTAGTGCGGCGGCATTCACTGCCTTCGCTAGCCCCGTCTACCTGCAGTTACGTTCTAAATGAACGGACTGATCCGTGTGTGGGCAAGTCCGTTAATTTTCAAAAGTCCCGCAGACTTTTTCCCGCGGATTGTCCGCCGGAGAAGTCCGGGCGTGTGTGGGCAAGTCACACGCTCGGAAGTCCGGGCGTGTGTGGGCAAGTCCCCCCTCGGAAAGTCCGGCGGTTTTTCCGCTGGACTAGGTCCGGCAGACAAAGTCTGAACGTGTGTACGCGGCATAACACACACCCTCCACCTGTCCTCTTCTCCAGAAGATTGCTCCCACCCACCTCTGTAGCCACATGCAATTATTATCAGTCTATATTTTATTATCCGTTCTCACTAAACACACAGCTAGTGATGGATAGCTTTGTACCTTTATCTTGTACAGATTGTTCATTTGGCAGAGTGTGCAGGAGCTGAGCAATTGTCAGGGACGAAACCGGAGAAGAACTGTCAGATATGCCAATATCAATTATGTCTGTGTGAATCCGCACATGCACATTTGCAATTGGTGTGTAACGGCGAACGCACGTTAGCGATGGCTAACGTGCGTACGCAAAATGTGCTAATTACCAGTGTTTAGCTGGCCTATATAAGGACTGCTTCTGACTGCCTTCCTGTGCTTCTGATGACGTCTCTGCTTTTCCACCTGTTAAGATCTGCCAGTACCTCCAGGGAATCACTGGCTATGACCACCTTCTCTGCTCCTGGGTGTCCACTCCTGGAACCATCAGACAGCTTCACCGGCAGGCAACCCATGCATCTCTGGGCATAGCACCCAACTCCAGGGGTGCTCTGCACTCAGCAGCAAGGGAAGCCCTCTTGTCACCTCAGCCTCCAGCCTGGTACGTGACAGTGATCACGTAAAAGCTTATGTGGAGCAGAGCTATAGTATTGAAAACAGGAGAAATGTGTCCCTGGAAGTCTGTAAAGCTCACTATACACGATATAATCTGATTGTGCAATCTTATTTAGATCTACCATCTACTATATAGTGCAAGATCCTGCCTGAATGGGTACAGAGTGATTGGATGGATAGGTGTATCCTCTTATTATATAGTTTTGCTAAATCTAAAGGAGATTGTATAAAGATTGTACACCTAAAATGAACTAGTATTGTTTTTGGTGGCATTAATTGTTAATGGCACCCCAAATGCAGAAGCAAATACACATTTTGCCACGTGAAAAGACAAGCGCAGCAAAACACACAGTAAAAAATGTGCAAACAGCAGTATGCCAAAATGACCCATGAGCTTCTTTGTCAAACGTAGGGTAGTCCATTTAGATCAATAGGCTGCCCTATGTGTGTTGCCAGAAACATGAGCCACAAAATGTGCACTTCCACTATGCTAGGTGTAAATGGGGCCTGAATGAGAAATTAAACAATACGGCTCCATTCCCATCTGGGTGTTTCTGAATGTACAGCAAACTGCACATAAAACACACTTTGCCACATGTTTTGGAAAAGCACTAAAAATGTACATCGCACTTGCAGCACAACTAAATGTTAATGTCACTCCAAGTGCGGGTAGCAGGTGTGCATGTGCTATGCAACAAGCGTACTAAGTGCACCAAAAAATGTGCCACGCTCCACTCTAAAAAAAAATCTGGAGCTTATTTGGGGCTTTTGTCACACATAGGGCAGCCCATTCAAGTGAATGAGATGCCCTATGCGTGAGGAGTGGAAATGCTCCAAAATTCCCCCAAAAAAGTGTGCAGGAATGTGAGTTCCTGCTATGTGGAGATGTGAACGGGCCCTGAAAGGATACTACAACCT